>JBBPBS010000635.1:430613-555673 GCA_037974835.1 Cicer judaicum | reverse complement strand
GTAACATATAAAACATTAATACATAAATAAAATAGATAACAAAATTTTTCATAAAAACTATTAGTACATTCATACATAAACAAAAACTATTTCAATTATAAATTTTACTAATTTACTATTGGATACAAATATTCACGTATACGGATACTATTGCATCTGTATCTGTGTTCATTCAAACTCGAGACATGATGTCCAACCTAATAATATCGACATTTGCTAGTTGAATTAGGATTTAAGGACAATTACACATTTATCTTTTAAATAATTGATCATGGAAAAATATTCATCTTGCATATGATTTGTATAGTAAATTATAATTAGTGTATTGTACGTATATTGAAGTTATGTTTTGGCCAAAGAAGCATTCTCGTAGAAGAGTTGTACATATATAATTTTATTTAATTGGTATGCACTGTCAATGTAAAGTTTTATATTGTCAGCATACACAACCATTCATCAGAATGACTTAGAGATGATTTTGATAAAAGTTAAATATCTCTAATGATCTAACGACTGTGATTGACGGATAGTATAAAATTCTTTACACTAGCGGTATATATAAATTAAATTCATATAATTTACTCATTTTACCAATATTACTATATAATTATTAATATATTGTTTATCTCTTTAATGATATATTTCAATACTTCTCTCTTATATAGTGATAGATATTCAAGAGACAAATATAGAATACATTTTTCCTCCAAATTCCCTTGAATTTTAATGAGATGAGAAACGATAAAAGAAGGTTACATGAGGTTTTTTGCTAATCATTTAGTTTTATAGATAGACAAAGATAATAAATTATCTTTGCTATATCTAATTTTTATTTTTTGGTATATTTTTTACGCCTTATATAGAAAAAACAATAAAAGCGGGTTTCATGTTTTTTAAATGAAACTTTGAAAAAAAAGGTAAAATAAAAATAAAGTAAGCTTTACTTTTTTAATGTAGTTTAGATGTTGCTTTTTTTTTTCCTCTGTTTTTTTTCTTCTCTACTTGTTTTCTTTTTATTTTCTTTTTCTCGAGTTAAGTCTGCTAAATTTTTGTTACTTTCTATTATCTTTATCTACCTTTAGTTTAAAAATAATATAATATTTTAAAATTTAGTGTGACATACTTTTAACAGGCTTGAAAGGAGAATACTCGAACACAACATTGGGCTATGTCCACATTGATGACGTGATTGCTGCCCACTTGTTGGCTATGGAGCAGTCCAAAGCATCTGGCAGACTTATTTGTTCAAGCACAGTAGCCCACACTTCTCAAATCATCCAAATGCTTCGTTCCAAATATCCTTTCTATCCATATGAAAGCAAGTGAGTTTATGTTACAAATCATATCAACCTTTATTTTGGCGGAAAAAATTATCAACCTTAATTAACATCATTAAATTAAATTACTAAAACATTCTAGTTGCACCAATAACTTGTTTATTTTTTGAAAAAGGTTGCACCAATAACTTGTAATTTGATTTCAAATCAATTTTTTGTGCTTACACTACCTTAAATGTGGCGATATTATAGGTGTGGCAGCCAGGTAGGAGACGATAATATGCATAGCATGGACACGACCAAAATAACTCAATTGGGGTTTCCACCATTCAAAACCCTTGAACAAATGTTTGATGACTGCATCAGAAGTTTTCAAGACAAGGGATTCCTATGAGATCTATGATCTTGCGTAACTTTGATATCTGTTTGGATGTAAGATTTTAGAGAATTAAATTTATATTGTAATATATATTTGAGATTTTTTTAAAATTTAAAAAATAACAATTTCTGATCATATAAGGGTGGAGCTAGACCATAAGGGGCTACTATATTATTTTACAATAAATTTCAATCAAAATATTCATAATTATGTCAATAAAAATGTGCAAATTGTGTTTGGTTAATGTTATCAATTGAGTTGTCACTACGCGAAAAAATGACATTTTATAGCGCGCCTTTTACAGCGCTTACTAAATACAAGCGCTGTTGTAAATATATTTTAAAAATAACGGAGCATATAACAGCGCTTTTTTGACAAGCGTTGTGGAAAAAGCGCTATTGTAGGGTCATATAGCATTTGCACATAATGTTTACAAGACTTTTACAACGCTTTTACACAAGTGCTGTAAAATGAAGCGTCCTCACATAATGTTTTATAGCGCTTTTTTGATAAGCGCTGTAAAAGATTTGCGCTTTCAAATAATTAAATGACCTATTACAGCGCTTTTTTTTACAAGCGTTGTAAAAGACATGCGCTTTCAAATAATTAAATGACCTATTAGAGCGCTTTTGTTACAAGCACTGTAAAAGACATGCGCTTTCAAATAATTAAATGACCTATTAGATTACTTTTGTTACAAGCACTGTAAAAGGTCACATAATTAAAGGACCTATTAGAGCGCTTATTCTACAAGCGCTGTAAAATCATTCACTTTAAATAAAAATCATTTACTTGATATAAATAAAAACAAATTTAAAACAAATTTACGAACCCTCATCTCCTCTATGTACTGTGCGGCCATCTACTGCTCCTCCTTTAAAAAAAATTGGATACGTTGTCTCAGGTACTGTATTTATTAATTTGTTGTTGTCACGAAAACTAATAAATTGTTACATAATAAATCGTTTCTTTTTGAAATTTGTTGATCTGTTCTGTTTTGAAATTGTTACATAATAATGGACCTTAGTTTCCATTTTCCAATATTAGATATGTGTACTATATATTGGTATAATGTTATTAGTAGCTTATTATTTTTGTAATTGCATTTATATAGGTCATATAATATGGACCGGAAATGGATGTCTATCAATCGATTGTCAAAAGAGTATGAAAATGGAATGAAGGAGTTTGTTGAGTTTGCAGTGAAGAATACAAAAGATGCAAATAAAGTCGTTTGTCCTTGTTTAAAAGGTTGTTTTGGAAAATGCAATAGAGAAGATGAATTGGAAGGATATTTAGTATGGAATGGAATTGATCAAAGCTATATATGTTGGATAAGACATGGTGAGAAAAAAAAAGGAAACATTAATTTTGAGAATGGTTCGACATATGCTTCAACTGATTTCGATATAGATACATATGAGCCGAATCGAGTTGAGGAGATTGCAAAAGCAATTGAAGAAGATCTTCGGGATTGTCATAAAACGTTTGAGAGTTTGTTGAGTGATGTAGATAAACCATTATATAATGGTTGTACTAAATTCACAAGACTGTCGGCAATATTAAAGTTGTACAACTTAAAAACGGGTAATGGATGGTTTGATAAAAGCTTCACATAATTATTAACAATCTAAAAAGATTTGTTGCCAAATGATAATGAACTTCCTAGTCGAACATACGAGGCTAAACGGATTTTGTGCTCTATTGGCATGAGTTACGAAAGGATTCATGTGTGTACTAATGATTGCATTTTATTTCAAAACGAATATGAATTACTAAAGGCGTGTCCGAAATGCAATGTCTCTCGATATAAGAAGAATGAATCTACTCCAGCAAAAGTCGTGTGGTATTTTCTTATAATACCAAGATTTAGGCACATGTATCGCAGTGAAGAAGATTCAAAACACTTGACATGACATGCAAATGAAATAATTAAAGATGGAAAGGTTCGACACCTTGCAGATTCCCCATAATGGGCAAAAATTGATCACAAGTATCCTGAATTCGGGATAGAGTCAAGAAATATAAGACTTGCGCTTTCTACCGATGGAATGAATCCATATGGTCTTCAAAGCATCTCACACAACACGTGGCCTGTGATTTTGTTGATTTGTAACCTACCTCCATGGTTATGTATGAAGCGTAAGTTTATGATGTTGTCTCTGTTAATTTCTGGATCCAAACAGCCGGGGAATGATATCGACGTATACTTGACTCCTTTAATTGAAGATTTAAAAATTATGTGGGAGACACGTGTGGAAGTTTATGATGGGTATAGGAAAGAATTTTTCGATTTGAGGGCTATGTTGTTCGGCATAATTAATGATTTTCCAGCATATGGTAATTTATCAGGATATAGCATTAAAGGTCAGTGTGCATATCCTATATGTGAAGAGAGTACAAATTGGATGCGGTTGAAATATTGTAAGAAGAATGTATTTCTTGGACATCATATATTTTTACCTTATAGTCATCAGTATCGTGGGTGGAGAAATGCATTCAATGGAAAATCAGAGGAAGGTAAAGCTCCTTTAGCACCAACTAGATATCAATTACATGAAAAAGTACAAATTTTGACCAATAAATTTGGCAAACCTTTTGCGGGAGAGCTGGTAAAAACTGAGTGGAAGAAAAAAGTCAATTTTCTTTGATTTGCCATATTGGAAGTCATTGTATATAAGACATTTCCTCGATGTGATGCATATTGAAAAAAATGTATTTGATAGTTTTATTGGTACATTACTCAATGTTCCAGGAAAGTCTAAAGATGACATCAATGCCAGATTGGACTTGGTCGATATGGGAATAAGAAATGAATTGGGTCCCGTAAAGAAAGGAAATCGCACATATCTACCTCCAGCTGCTCGTACTCTATCTAGAAAGGAAAAAATTGTTTTATGAAAATTTCTACACGAAGTTAAAGTTCTAGAAGGGTACTCTTCAAACATTAAAAATTTGGTTTGTATGAAAGACCTCAAGTTAAAAGGTTTAAAGACCCATGATTGTCATATTCTAATGGAGCATTTGCTGCCAATAGGTATTGGCTGCATTTTACCTGAAACAGTTCGACGAGCCTTAACTACATTATGTTTCTTCTTTAGGGAAATTTGTAGTAAAGTGATCGATCCTCAGAAATTGCCGACATTGCAAAGGGAAATTGTTGTTACTTTGTATGAGCTTGAAATATATTTCCCACGCTCGTTTTTTGATACAATGGTTCACCTTACTTTTCATCTGGTTAAGGAGACACAACTTTGTGGTCCAACTTATATGAGATGGATGTATCCGATAGAACAATATATGAAAATATTAAAAGGGTACGTAAAAAGTAGAAGTCGACTAGAAGGTTGTATTACTGAACGGTACATTGTTGAAGAAGCTGCTGAATTTTGTACTTAATATATGTCCAATGTTGAATCCATAGGGCTTCCCATGTCTCGTCGTTTGGGAAGAATATCAAGAGAAAGGATAATTGGAAGGAGACTAATGACTATATCAAGAACAGAATGGGAGCAGACACAATTGTATGTTCTACACAATGATGATGAGGTTCAACCGTATGTTACAATACACATGGATCAATTATCTCGTTTGAACATGAATAAGAATCAAAATTGGATAACTCGAGAGCATAATCGAAATTTGATAACATGGTTAAAAAATCACATAAAGTCAAAGTTTGATATAGACCCCGAATCAATTTCACAGAGATTGAGGTGGCTAGCAAATGGTCTGAGTTTACATGTCTTTTCTTACACTTGTTATGTTATTTACGGCTACACATTTTTTACCAAAGAACAAGATGATAAGAAAACTATGCAAAATAGCGGAGTCACTCTCGTAGTTGAAGCGATGCATGTCTCAAGTGCAAAAGACAGAAACCCATTATATGCAAATCTATCATATTTTGGGGTTATCGAGTGCATATGAGAGTTAGACTACAAAATGTTTCGTGTTCCTATATTTGGTTGCAAGTGGGTCGACAACAATAATGGCGTTTGGATTGATGAGTCAGGGTTCTTGCTTGTCGATTTTAATAGGGTGGGATACAAAGACGAGCCTTTTATTTTAGCGTCGCAAGCTCAACAAGTGTTTTATGTCACTGATCCTACTGATGATAAATGGTTTGTTGTCCTATCGACCAATAAAATAAGTGATGATAACAATAATGATGAAGATGTTGGTAATGATCTTTTATTTGCAACATCACAACAACCACATGAAATTGATTCAACTGATGATGGTTTATATCTTAGAGATGATCATGATGAGGGAATTTGGATTAATCCATCGTTTCTTATTGTAAATGGACAAACAAATGTGAATCCCACCAGGAAAAGAAGAAGGGCATCTTACTGTACATTTTTAATTGTTTTATATAAGCCATGTAATCTGAATTGAGTTAATGTAAATTTAATTGTTTGAACATGTTTAATTGTTTTATATAAGCAGCCATGTATTTGATTTTCTACTTATATTTATTTTCTGCTTATATTTAGCTTGATCTTAGTGTTTTAAACTAAGTTCATGTAATTTAATATAAACTAGTAACTTACATGAACTGAACTGAAAAAAAATCCAAATGTAGGTAATTTACCGCGGTTATTCTACAAGCGCTGTAAAAGAGCTTTTTAAAAATAAAATAAGAAAGCCTTTTAGAGCGCTTATTTGAAAAAGCGCTGTAAAAGACTTTTAAAAAACATTCATGTAACAAAAGAAAACAAAAAGGTCTTTTACAGTGCTTATTCTACAAGCACTGTAAAAGAGCCATTTAAAAATAAAATAAGAAGGCCTTTTAGAGCGCTTATTTGAAAAAGCGCTGTAAAAAGTTTTAAAAAAAAATCAGTCATATAACATAAGAAAACATGAAGATCTTTTACAACGCTTATTTGAAAAACCGATATAAAAGAGTCTTTCTAAAAATAAAATAAGGAGGCCTTTTAGAGCGCTTTTCCATCAAGCGTTGTAAAAGGCTATTAAAAAAAGTAGTCATATAACATAAGAAAACAAGGAGGTTTTTTACATCGCTTATTTGAAAAAGCGCTATAAAAGAGCCTTTTTAAAAATAAAATAAGGAGGCCTTTTATAGCGCTTTTCCAACAAGCGCTGTAAAAGGCTTAGGTCTTTTAGAGCGTTTTTCCAACAAGCGCTCTAAAAGGCTTCTAAAAAAAGCGTTGTAATAGGATTTTATATATAACAGTAAATCGCTTCAGTTTCCTCTTAATTATGTAAACTTCACTATCATCTCCTCTTCATTGTTCTTCTCTTCCTTTGCGAACCCTATCGTCTCTTTCATTACGAACATATTTCCACGATCATCTCTCTCATTTCGAACCATATTTTCATCCACGATCATCTTTCCTATTACACACCATACTTCAGTTTTTCCTCTTCATTGTTCTTCTCTTCCTTTGCGAACCCTCATTTCTACGCATTACGTATTTCTTCGAACCCTCACTATTCGGGTATTGATGTTAAAATTGTTAGACATAAGTCCTCTTGATCATGATTTTGACATAATTAACAAATATGCAATGTACATGCAACAGTTGATAAAACTAACAGTTTGAACTGAGTAACATTTCAGGAAAAACAAGCAAACACTATACACTTGGACAAAAGCTTGGAACACAAGGAATCAAGCAAAATTGGAGGATGTGCTTGAAGAAAGATGCAAATCCGTCTAGTGATAATAGTGGTCATAGTATTTAACAAGTAGACTTATCACTATGGTTTCACACTTAAGTATTTGCCAAAGTAAAAAATGAAATCATAAAATAAGGAAATAAATCAATCAACTGATAAGTCAATTGAACAATCAATTGGGCAATCGATTGTCTTACTCAGAACAAGAGTTTTTACTAAGTACATCGATTGGGAAATCGATTACTTAAAGTTTGTTTTTAAACTTGAGTTATGGTTTTAAATCAATCCATTAGACAATCGATTGGGACATCAATTGAGTAATCGATTGTGTGACTCACAGAACCAACCAGTTACTAAATCAATCGATTGGCAAATCGATTGTGAAAAAGTTTTTCATCATGGATGAGTTCTGTGATCAATCAAATCGATTAGGTAATCGATTGGGACATCAATTAAGTAATCGATTTTGTAATGCACAGAACCAACCAGTTACTGAACCAATCGATTGGCAAATCGATTGTGAAATTTTTTTTATCAGGATGAGTTATGTGATCAATCAAATCGATTGAACAATCAATTGAATTAAGTTTCTTAAACTTCAAGTTTTGTCAGAATCGATTGAAAGAATGATCTGTTTAAACATTTATTAGAAACATATTTCCTAGTCGATTGGCACATTGATTTTAACTAAATGGCTGAGCTACTATAACAAGCCAAATCGATTGAATTAAATATCTGAGTCACTATGACTAGTACAATCGATTGACGAATTGATTGAAGCAAAATATTTGAGTCACTGTGATTAGTTCAATCGATTGGCAAATAGATTAAGGTAAAGGTTTGTGTTACATGGTGAATTCAGCCAATTACCAAATCGATTATGTTAATACATATCAGTCGACTAAGTAATCGATTGTTTTGATCTTATTGTTTGAACAAAACACCTATAATCGATTATGCAATAGATTCTGATTGAGGAATCGATTAATCTGGTTTTAAACTATTATAAAATCGATCGAGAAATCGATTTACCTGTTGTTTTTCTGAACATAAATAAACTGAATCAATCACAATAACTACAACAATTATTTCATTACACATTTTCATAACACAGAAACCAGGAAAAACACTTTGAGAGAAATAATTGTAACCACACACAAAATACTCATTTGGTAAATTCCTTTTGTGTGAAATTCATATTGCGATTGAGTCATCCTCTTTTATATTTTTTGTAAAAACTATTGTAAAGAAAGTTCTGGAAATCCAGTGGTGTATACTAGTGACTATCTTTGTTGGTGGGTGAGTTCATCAAGAAGAAGTCTCATCTAGATCTCGTGAGAGTTTGGCGAGTAACTCTAGGGATAAGGTGGCGTTGTAATAGAAGTGAGTGAGTTGGATAGATAGGCTATGTTTGAGCTGGACAATCTGTAAAAAAGTACTCAAGTCATTCTATTGGAAAGACTGAAATCTGGTTTAGATTTCAGGACTGGATGTAGGTTATCTCGTTGATAACCGAACCAGTATAAATCCCGGTGCATGATTTTCTTATCCTTTCTCTTTATTTTTGATGTTGAATGAATGCTTATTCTTGAATGTTAGTTTTGGTGAATTTCTATCTTGATTAAGATTTTGAATAAGCATTGAATCTGTATTCTTATATTGATAATACATGTATTTGTAAATCTTTGTTATGGAATAAATTCTGTAAATTGTCATTGTTATCTTGATTAATAATCTTGTAAAATTAGTGAAGTCATTTCATATAATTTTTAACAAATAGAGGCCATAATTACTTACAAAAATAATTTTTTGTTATCACTAAAATGCATGTTAAACTTGTCGAAGTTTTACTGATACGTACTTAGATTACTGCATGTTGAGCTTGTTGAAGTTATATTGAACTGCATGTTGAACTTGTTTTAGATAAATGGATACCAACAAAGATTTAGATTGTCAAAATGAGGAAGTTGTCAACACTAAGACTTACGAAAATAAGTCAAACGTGGTGCAACCATCATGCAAAAGGTCATAAAAGCAAGGAGCAGTGACATAAAATTTGAGGTATACTATACTCTGTTTGCTGTTTATTTTTTATTTTTTTTTGAAAGCATGTACTTACTATATGAGTTTATTAGGTTGGATGGAATGAGAGTGGTCAGCCAATTGACCCCAACAGCTCCATGTTTGTAAGTTAATTTGGGACTGTTGTTCGTTAGAATATCTCCATTACAATTGATGATTGGAGAGATAAGGCGTTGAAGGATGCGAAAGATATACTGTAGGATGATATACAAGTAACTTTTTTGATTTACTCATTTGTCATTTATAATTTTTTCCATTGTAATACTCTGTTTGCTGTTTATAATATCTTTATTTCGCTTGCAGACTGCTTTTATTTTTGATGAGGTGAGAAATAATTACATCTTGAGAGTTGCCGTGAAAATACACCCGGGTTTTAGATCTCACCTCTCAAATTTCTATCTAAAAGATAGTGAAGGAAATATGATTGCTGAAACTCCAAGAATATATAAACATTATATATCAAATGAAAGATGAAGTGCATTTATATCAAAACGTTCGGATCCCACATTTGTGGTAAGTGATTAATTTATTAGCGCGCAATATATCTACATTTTTTATAGCGCTTTTTTTATTTTAAAAACGCTGTTGTATCGTTTTACAATTTTTTTTTTTGAAAAAGTGCTGTTAATGACTTAAAAAAAGTGTTGTAAAATCCTATTTTTCGCGTAGTGTGTTTTCGCGTATATTATTATTATTATTAATATGTAATAGGTTTAATGAAAAAAAGGTAAACCTTGATAACTTTTTTTTCCACTGGAATATTATTATTATTACTTAGGCAGTGGTCCTTTAGGTTAAAATATAATAAATAAAAAATTATCATAGCTTGCATTGCAACACAGTAAATCACACGCATCCATTATTTGGGCTTAATATTTTACAAAAATTTGGCAGGGTTGGGGTCACGACAGTGGACAATATATACCCGTCCCTGCATAACATTTCAATTACACCTCAATATGATAATTGGTTGGATCTCACAATTTATGAGTTGAGTGTCCACCCAAAGTCTGGTTAAGACAATCTTGACACTCTCCGTTTTTTAATCTGATCCCTATGCTGAAATAAAAAAAATCACACTTCAATATATCTTATAAACATTTTATGACTTGTTTCTCCTTTTCCAAATAACACTACAATATTTTTGCCCTACTACAACGCATGAAAACCGTTGCTTAACATAAAAAAACCGTTGCCGTAATCTACGAGAATGGTTTTCTGGCCGTGGGGAACCAAGGCGTTGCCTTAGCCTAACGCAACGGTTTTTTGTGAAACGGCAACACTTTTTAAAAATCGTACTGGTAGCTACCTCTACCAGAACGGTTTTTTCAATTGACAACAACAACGGTTTTATTGTGTTGCCAAATTAAAACCGTTCTTGTAGGTTCCTTTTTCAATTAAGTTACGACAATGCTTTAAAACCGTTGCAAAAAGTAAATTTTTTTTTAAAAAATAATTTCGTAAATTGTTGTATTTTAGAAAAATAATTTTAGTAAAATATTATTATTGAAATTCTATAATAAATTTAAAAATATAACAATTGTTAATACTAAATTATTGTAATGTACTGTAATAAATTCATAATGTAACAACTACAATAGTATAAATTCATAAAGTTCGTTGTCATATGGATGAAACATTGTAACTCTTGATCATTCATACAATGCATTTGTAGTGATTCAATTTCTCTAATTTATATTCTAGAGATAAGGAGACAATCAAAATAACAAAAATAAAATTCCTTATCTATAAAAACAAATACACAAAGAAAATTTAAGTATCAACATCTATTTCTTCATCTTGTGCTTCAAAATGTTGAAATTCATCATTGGTATCACCATCATTCATCTACAAAATAAAAATAATATATTCAATAAGTAAATTCATGAGTAAATGAAAAAATGTTAAAGTCTATAATAGTAATATAGTTATAACAATACTATATATATAATAGTAATATAGTTCTAACAATACTATATATATAATTCTAACAATAATATTTCTAACCGTAATATAGTTCAGTCTTACTTCATTATTATTAGGAGCATCTGTTGATGTAGAAGAACGTAAAGTACTGTTAGCATCAGCTGGAGTTGATAAAAAAGCTACTAAAGCATCTATATTCAATCCTACAATGTTTGAGTTCAACATTGTCTTAAGAATAAGCTAAAATTTTCCTTCCATCGCTTCCATTTCCTTACGTTGTTTCTCCTCTATCTCTTGTATCTTATCATTAAAGTGTTTTATCTCCTGAGCGTGTTCTCTTTTAAGTTTTTCAATTTCTTCATTTCTTCTCAAGAGAGTTGGTGTTGAAGTTCTTCCATGACAACGAAATCTCCCAGGTTTTTCTTTGCCACACACACTCTGAAAGGCTTCTAAAGATGACTGTCCATCTTTTTTAATCAAGTCTTGAAGCTTTATCTAGCATAAATAATAATATTAAATGAATAATTGTATGCATAACTAATAGTAAATAAATAACACATTATGTTAAACTTACAATTGCAAGATTGGTTTCTTGATCCAACTCCTTTCCTTTCTTACTTTGTCGAGTAGCAATAAACATTTCAGCTTGAGTGGGAGGCTCTTTATCTTCATTACTTTAACACTAAACCAAGAAGAAGAAAAAAAAGAATATTAGAGTTTTATTTAAGTAACATAATTAAATATTCATTTACAATGTTTGAAAAAATAATACCATTTTTTCCCCTTATAATTGCAAAGCCTTTATTCCCTATCCGGTGTCTGTATTTCAGCTGAGCTATATTTTGAACATTTTGATGACTGATTTCCTATATTCATTCACAATTTTTTTTATAAAATTACAAATGTGTGACAACAACTATATATAACAAGTAATTATATCTTACTTGAATATGGTCTTCTTTCCAATATTCCAATAAGTTCTTAAAGTCTTCTTCTGGTGCCTCATGAGGACGATTTTTTAACCGTTCGCCGTGGTTTTGTACTTACTAAAATGCTCCTTTTTAAGAAAACATTTGTATATTCTCCAAGCATCATTTAAAATAGAAAATACAACTTTCCTTCCTTTCTCTGGAATGATGTATTTTTGCTGCACAAATAAAAGAAACATATTAGAATCTATATTTATAAAAGTATGCTAATCCATACATTCAAATTAAAAAGTAAGTACATTTAGATAATCCCACACAATATCTATATTTAGATCCTTCCAAGTCCTAATCAAAGCCTTCCAGTTATTGAAAGTGAGAGGACACAAATCTGAAATTCTTGCGATTGTCCCCAAGAAACTACTAAGTTCAGAAACTGTATTTTCATCAGGCCTAACCGGTTGTCCTTCTTCATTCAAGATGATCTCTTGTCTATCTTTAAACTCTCGTGAATGAATTTTCCGACATATAGTCTTTCCTCGTTTTTTTATTAATCCTGAAAATAAACCACATAATAGTAATTAAAAAAGTAAAAAATAAATTGCAAATTTTTATTTCCAATATGTAATCAACAAAAACATATATACCATTGGTTCCCTCACTTTCCTCACTTTCGCAGTTGATACCCTCCTCCGTTTCATTTTCTTCTATATCTTCATCTCCTGAATCCTCTACTCCATTTTGTTCCTTATTCTTATCTAGATATTTGGTAAGTGACATAGGTGGACATTTTGAAATAGTTTTCTTCTTCTTATAGGCTTGTTGATGTACTGGTGATCCTTGAACTTGATTTCCCATGGTAGAGTTGACTTGCCTCTTAAGGTTATTGTTTTGAAGGAGTCCTTTGTTTTTTTCCTTAATTTTCTTAGAGACTTTTGATTCTATTGAACCTTGAGTAGCCATTGTTGACTTTTGTTGGTTCTGAATATTATTCATTTGGGAAAGTGTTTTGCTTTGCTCATCAGTTTTCTTAGAGACTTGGGATTCTGTTAAACCTTAAAGACAAGGAGTCTTTGTAGACCAAAGTTGTCTCTTGATATTATTATTTTGACCAACCCCTTTGTTTTTCTCAACAATTTTCTTAGATGGTTCAAGAATTGGTTGGACTGCAACTACCTTTTGGTTTGGCTTTTTATGTTGTGTTTGAATTGAATTCCCAGCTTCCAATGATTGCTTCGATTGGTCTAGCTTTTGATTGCTTTCTTTTATAGATTTAGCATTTTCTAACTTGACTCTATATTGCCGCATTAAGTCATTGCTGGACTTAGCTTGAATATCAAGCCGAAAACCATTCCCTTTGTTCATTTTCCTACAATCAAACAAAAGAAATAACATCGAGAATTATTATTCAAAGTCCAAAATGAGTAACAAACAGTCCATAAAATAGCAGTCCTAAAAGTCCACAACAGGCCCAGGAAATCACTAATATAGCATACCCAGGTTCTTCTGTTTGAAACAACAGTCCTATTTCAAACAGCAGCAGCAACATATATAGCAGTATATATCAGCAGCATATATAGCAGTATATATCAGCAGCAACAGCAGTATATATTAGCATAAAAATAGCAGCAACATATATAGCAGTAGCATAAAAACAGCTGCATAAAAACAGTAGCATTATAAATCAGCATAAAAACTACATATATATCAGCAGTATATATCAACATAAAAACATCAGCAACATATATAGCATCAGCATAAAAACAACAATCTATTATAAAAACAGCAGTCCATTAATGAACAATAAACTAGTCCAAATGAGTCTCATCAAAACTAGAATCGTCATCAGATTCTTTTTCATCCGACCCACGTAAAGAATTAACAATAATCGTTGGTGGAATATCATTCCTAACAAATTCAACTTCACGAGTCTCATCGCTTGCAGCTAGATTAATTGGATGGTCAAGCAGATCACATTGATATGGTTGTTGGCCATTTGAATATGATTGTTCGTTCAAGTTAAAAAATTCCCTAGGAATAGACTTCATAACATAATGTCTATATCGATTAGAAGGATCTTGAATGTAGAAGCATTGGTGGACTTGAGATGCCAATACAAAAGGATCGTCCATGTAGCATCTCTTGTTAAAGTAAACACAAGTCAATCCAAACTTGTCTTCTTCAACTTCAAACCAATCACATCTAAATAACACAAACTTCAACATACCATAATAATCAACCTCAAATATTTCAGTAATTGATCCATAGTAAACTATTGATTGTACTATTGGATTTTCATCTTTGGTACTTGCAAAACTTTCAGTTACTGCCATTAGTGTCACACCACTATTTTGTGTTTTACGTCAAGCATCACGGTGCTTTGTATGAAACCTGTATCCATTAATTACATAGCCAGAAAAATGTCTTGCAATTTTATTTGGTCCTCTTGATAGCTTCTTAAGTTTGTCAGATACATCGCTTAACAAGGCACGCTTCTTAAACCATTCGACAAAATCTAACCCTTGACTTTTTGCTTTGCTCCACCTTTTTTTCTTTTATTCACATTTACATCTTCATTTTCATGCTCACTACAAATAAAAGTACATTGTTATATTAATTGTAAAACAATTATTTAATGTGTTAAAAACCTACAAATACAAGCATACTTATTTACCTTATAAAACATTGGACATCATCACAATTGAATAAAATGTAACGATGGGCCTGACTCCTAGACTTGCAATCCAAATAAATTCCTTCACCTTTTTTCTTTCCCCCAATAGGATGACCAAGATCACATGTATCACTATTCCTTGTCATTTCACTAAACCTTGTCTCCACACCACTATGCAAGTATCGCGAGCAAAATGTCAAGCACTCTTCAACCAAGTAACCCTCAGCATTAGAACCCTCTGGACTACTTTTATTACGAACATAACTCTTCAACTTTCCTAAATATCTTTCTGTAAAGTACATCCACCGAAATTGAACAGGCCCTCCCAATCTTACCTCATTCACCAAATGTATTGGTAAATGAACCATTATATCAAAGAAACTCGGGGGGAAAATTGTCTCCAATTGGCAAAGTGTTTCTACAATCTCAGTTTGCAAAATGTCCAAATCAGCCACCTCAATCACCTTCTGACATAAACATCGAAAAAAGGAACAAAGACGAATTAAAGGGTGAGCAACATGGTTAGACATTGCACTTCTCACAACTACTTGAAACAAGTAATGCAACATGAAATGTGCATCATGACTCTTATATCCACTAACTTTTCTTTCAGCAAGTTGAACACATTTTGAAATGTTTGAAGCACATGCATCAGGTATTTTTGCTTTTTTTAATACAGAACAAAAAGTAGTCTTTTCCTTTGCTGTCATGGAAAAACATGCTTTTGCAAACACTATCTTTTTACCTTGATCTAACTCTTTAGGGTGAAGTTTCTTTCTAATTCCCATGTCTTGTAAATCTAAACGAGCTTTTTCATGATCTTTTTTCTTTCCTGGGATATCCAACAAAGTTCCAATTATATTATCAAATATGTTTTTCTCTATGTGCATAACATCAAGGTTATGGGGTAAAATATTGTGCTTCCAATATGGCAACTCAAAAAAAATAGATTTTTTCTTCCATGGACCATCATTACATTTCTTTTGCATGTTACCAAATGCATTGTTAAAGCCTTCTAACAAATCAAAGATATCTTCCCCTTTTAACAATTCTGGTGGTGGCCTATTTTCTGTTCTTCCATTGAAATCCCTTGCATTTGATCTATATTTATGATTCATAGGCAAAAAAGCACGATGACCCATATAACACATCTTTCGACTATGCCTCAAATATGTTGAATTAGTGTTATAATTACAACCAGGACATGCAAGTTTCCCTTTTGTACTCCACCTACTTAACATAGCATACCCAGGAAAGTCACTAATAGTCCACAAGAAACTTGCTCGCATTTGGAATGTTTGCTTTAGTGATGCATCATATGTCTCTACTCCCAAATCCCATAACACCTTTAGCTCTTTAATCAATGGTTGAAGGTACACATCAATATTATTCCCTGGCGATTGAGGTCCACGTATTAATAAAGACAACATAGAATACTCAGCCTTCATGCAACACCAAGGTGGAAAGTTATATGGTATTAATAACACAGGCCAGGTACTATGAGACACATTCATAGTTCTGAAGGGATTAAATCCGTCGCTGGATAATCCAAGTCTGATATTACATGAGTCTAAAGCAAAGTCTGGATGGCGTTTATGAAATTCTTTCCATGCTTCCCCATCTGCAGGATGCCTCAACTTCCCATCTTTCACACACTCTTCTTCATGCCACCTTAATGAGCTAGCCGTCTTTGTACACATAAACAACCTTTGAAGTCTAGGAATCAAGGGAAAATGTCTTAATATTTTAGCTGAAACTTTATAAGATTCATGATTTTTTCCAACTTGATGGTTTCCTTCGGCAATTTCCTTCCAACGTGGAGCATCGCAAACATGGCAAGATATTTCATTCTCATAATTTTTCCAATAGATCATGCAATCATTAGGGCAGGCATCAATCTTTTTATCATGCCTTTAGTTTTATTGAACGTATCGGGGATGTTCAGTGAAGGCATAGCTTCTTTCAACAATTCTAAGAGAGCATTAAATGATTCATTGCTCCAACCATACAAACACTTCAATAAATATAGCCGAATTGTGAACGACAATTTTGAGAAGTTTTTGCAACCCGGATATAACTCTTGTTTGGCTTCTTCGACTAGATTATAAAACTTTTTTGCATCTTCGTTGAGGCCTTCATTAAATTCACATTCTTCTTATATAACATCTCTAAATCTTTCAAAAAGCAGTTCATCAATTTGATCCTCTTCATGCACATGATCATCATTAAGATCATTGGGTTTTCTTATCTCTTCACCATGACGAACCTAAAAATCATATCCTTTTTGAAATCCTAATGCTATTAACTGATTTCGTACTACCTTCCTTGTGAACCAATTAGTGTTGTAACATTCAGCACATGGACACGAAATCTCTTTTCCACGAGGTTTTCCTTTGGTGTATGCATAATCTAGGAAAAAATCTACACCGTTTTGATACTCTTTACTCTCTCTAGCCAATTTTGTCCATTCCTTGTCCATCGAGTTTATGAGGAGACTGCCATATAGGAAAAATACAAGTAACACTCATAATGCAGCCAATTATCAATGCAAAATCAATAAATTCTCATACTGCAGAAGTAACACTCATGTAACATATAGCAGAAGTATGACAAATACAAGTAACACTCATAATGCAGCCAATTAAAAATTGAAAAAACAATAAATTCTCATAATGCAGAAGTAACACTCATGTAACATATAGCAGAAGTATGACAAATACAAGTAACACTCATAATGCAGCCAATTATCAATGCAAAATCATGATGCTACCAATTCATAGTTTAGAGCAAATTATCAATGCAAATGTATCATACTATCGCACTTGTGTTCATATACTGCAGTTTGAGATCTAATTAGCTTAACTAACAACTCATTAATTGCTTGTATCGAAATAACCAACAAACAACTTATTACAACTATATACTAGATGGAGTAGTAGCAATTTTTACATTGGTTCCTGTAAGTCAAAACCTCTCGTTAGGAAATCTTACTATAATAGTACAATTGCAAATATAATACATAGAAGAAAAAAAGGGGACAAGCAAACCATGCTCACAAGTATGCTCAACATCGTCATACAAACTAAAAAAATAGAAGTGTGCAGATTTGGATGATTTACGACATGAAACCTAAAACACTAGTATCTCAAAAAATATGCCCTACAGTAAAATAATTTTAAAAAAAGTTGTGATGCTAAAGGATGGTTATTAATGATATTTATGTGGGAAGGCACTATGTTTCCTTAGAACTTATACAAACATGTTAGTATTATAGCACATGACTTCAAAACTGCAAATAGTACCTCCTTCTGTATTTACAAACTCTGCAAGTGATTCGGCAGTGCGTGGCCCTTCAAACCTACATGAATTTTCCAAAATCAAAACTTTTTTACTGTTAGTACTCTGGAATATAGTATATACTGTAGTCAGATATATACCCCATCAATAGAAAAAGAAAACTCCTAATCCTAATTGTGTAAGGAAACCATGATAAATAAAGAAACATAAAACTATTCCTAAGAGATCATCTAATAAGCGAAATCTCCAAAAATAAAATAGAATTCCAGTGAAATAAGCGAAAAATTAATCAACCATTTCGTAGCAAAATTAAACCTAATAGCAGAGAAAAATAGGGTTTCAAGAGAGGGAAAATGAGAAAATACAAAATACATAACTTGAACGAAGTTGGTAACGCGACACATAATCCTCAGACCAAAAACACGATCGGAATGAATGGCGTACGCGACACAGATATGGGTTACGCCGGAGATGAATAGCGTTCGCGACACAGATATGGGTTACGCTGGAGATGAATGGCGTACGGGACACATATATGGGTTACGACGAAGATGGGTTACGCCGGAGACGGGTTACGCGAATGAGAGAAGGCTAGGTTGCTAGGTTTCAAGAGAGGGAAAGTGACAAGGCTTTGTTGTTGAAAAAGTGAGATAGGGTTTCAAGAGAGGAAAAATGAGAATGGTTGAAAATCTGAATAGGGTTTCAAGAGAGGGAAAATGAGAAGGATTTGTTTTAGGAAACATATTTGGCGCTATAAAAAATTAACTCAAAAAAAGTGTTTTTTTGTTTCATGAGTACCTACAAGAACAACGGTGAATAAATGTTGCGTAAAGATATCAATAAACAACGAGAACGGTTGTTTAGTGGTGTTGTAGAAATTATAAAATTTCATGTTCTACTACAACGAAATTGTAAAACTGTTGCCTATTTACCTCTACGAGAACGGTTTGTTTACCATAAAAAATTAGGCGTTGCCGTAGGACCAAAATGTTGTAGTGTAAGGTCATAGACCAAAATTGAAAGAATTATACATAATTTTGATATGTGAAGGGAATAATTGTTATTCATTTATTTCCTTTTCCATTATTTTGCACTATTTGTGTCATTGATTCTAGTAACAAGAGATTTAATAGGACTAGTTGTGGGAGAAATGCAACTCACCTATAAGATTAGTGTTTGTTATAAGATTACCAGCAAGCATATCAGTAGATGGTTATGAATACTGATATGTAACTCATTGTCATTCAAATTATTCATTGAAGATTTTATCTTTTAGTATTCTCTCTACAAGTTTCATAAGATAGCATCAGAGTGGATAAATCAAGGATTCTTAATTGAGGTGTATAAGTGATTTTAGTACGCATTGCAGATGATCTTTTTGGTTGTGTTATCCTCTTTATATAGCCTCTTGATTAGAGTTCCTCTCAGTTAGTTACAAGACCCTGGTCCCTAGTTACTTGACCTTGATCTTCAAGAAACATCCCACTACGTATAGCTTCACGTGGTTAATTCATGTTATTTTGTGTTTGACCTAATATCAAGTTCTCCAGAGACCAATGAAGACTTTTTATTCAAATGGAACAATCATTTTTCTGATTGTATAATTAACATATAAAAGATACAAAAGGAAATAAATTTTCCATGAGTCTCTTCTCCTTCTACTGATCGGTAATCATTTGATAATGTATAGGAAACGTGTGTCGTCACAATTTATGAGTGAAGAGACACAAAAGGACATCTAATTGGTTTGAAATGATTTGGAACAAACATCCTTTCAAAGTATAAAGGCAACCAATGATGGTGCCAATTCCCTATGGAGGGCTCGTTTCACCTTCTATAAAGAGAAATGACTTTATTTATTTATTTATTTATTTTATTTGCCGTTGTGGTTGCCTTGCTCCACTTTAATCCTTGGATTTTCCTAACCATTTCTATGCAAGGTAACTTCCTATTGCTTATCTACTTTCAATTTTCTTTTCATTGTGAGTCAAAACACTTTGGCCATTTTGAAGGGAGAAATTGCGGAGTGTCTTGTGTATAAACTTCTTCTTGATGAAGCCTTAGCTTTGTCCTGTAGGGATATACATATTTGTCTACTCTAAGCTATTATCAATTTGTCACAAATGACTTTGATTTGTTCAATGATTTCTTGAATAAGCTTAGGTCATAAAATTCCCTTGTCCTCTACCTTTGACCAACATAAAGGAATTCTACACTTGCGCCTATACAATGCCTCATATGGAGCCATACCTATTCTAGTGTGATGTTATAAGCAAATTGTATCAGAGGCAAGTGTATATCTCAACTTCCACCATTCTCTAAGACACAAGCCTTAAACATGTCTTCCAAAGTTTGAAGGGTCCTTTCAGTTTGGCCATCAGTGTGTGGATGGTAGGCAGTGCTAATTTTCAACCTGGTTCCTAAATATTTTTGGAAGACTTTCCAAAATATAGAAGTGAATTTAGGGTCCCTATATGATACTATACTATAAGGAACTCTATGGCCACATCATTTTCCATCCCTAGCAACCAAAAGTTTTTCTTAAGCTCTTGAAACATCTATGTGGATCTAGGGTGAATGGTTAAGTGACTCTTGTGGGCTTCCTCTAATATTATCCTCTTCAAATCTTGATCAATAGGGATGGAAATTCAATTTTGAAAAATGATAGTTGAATTTATCGCCCTTGAAAAATTTGGGTGGTCTTTCCTGATTTGAAGTTCTCCATCTAACTCTTGGGATTGCCTAATTTGGGTTCTGAGATCACAAGAAATTTTCATTTAATTTAGAAGGACTACACTCTAAAGAGGAATTATTTTCAAATGAAGGTCTATGAATTTCTCTATAAGGTTCAGGACGTCACACTCACACTTACACAAAATGCTTGCATAAAAATTTTCAATAAAAATTCTTTTTATATCAAATATAGTTGAGGTTTATTAAATAAAACTTTTGACATCAAAACGCGTTCTAAACTTAGAGACAATTAATTTCTACCTCTGAATAAAAGTTAAAAATAAAAAAATTGATCGATCAAATTTACGAAAATCTAAATTAGTTCATAACGCAATAAAATGCAACAAATCACTCCCACCGAGTATCACCTATCAAAGTGTGGATCACCAACCAATAACCTGAAATGACTGCGCTCTCACAAGCGCCTAGCACAAGCAACAAGATGTGAGCGTTGAAAACATATAATAGTATTAAATAATTTAGAAGAAAACGGAAAATGTATTAAACATCGTATCAAATCAAATCACAATCAACAAGAATAATCCAGGTAATACATTGATACAATCCATAACATCAAGTACTTAAACACACAAATCAAGTAATGTTATGCATGCTTTTATACTCTAGACTCCTCCTCTTTCTTTGGTACCATTGTAACTCTAAATTACTTAGTTTGGAGGCTTGATACTATGCCACCATGCAAGTGGACAGACAATTCAATTTGGCCATGTCCTCACAGATCCCCTCAACTCATCTCGAGACACATATATGCGACAATCGAGGTAAACGTGTGTTGCATGTTAGCTCCCGTCATTTGGAGTGCTACCTCCAAGTCACCTAAGAGTTCCCCACCTGAATACCTCCAAGGTCTAACAACAGACCGCCACGATTAGTCTCGACAGCAGACCGCCACGATCAGTAGGATTGTCAAGCCCTACCTATATGATGACCAAATAATCTCCACTTCAAAAATTATCAACATCTATTTTCTCCCTTCGTTGGCCTAGGTTACTCACTCCATTAAGAGAACCATCATTGGCATAGGTCGAATTCATCACTATTCAATAAAATGCAATATGCATTTTATGATATTCATCAAGGTCGTAACATCATAAGTCAACAAGTAATCATCAATGCATATTTTCCTTGTCGTATATTACATTCAAAATTTATCATCATAATACACAAACTCCAACAATATATGATGTTCACTCATAGATAATAATACTAAACCAACACACATCACTTCGATCGAAATTGAATTAATAGCAATTCATCACATTTTATATCATATAACAATATCAAGGTAAATATAAAAAAACACATAATACGTCAAACACACAATTCTACAATAATTCAACTACCACACAATATTCAAAATTTAAATCAAGCAACACCTTATAAAATTTTCTAACTCGTATTTTAACCTTACCAAATTCAAGTTTTCTCATTAGTCAATTATTACTCAAAGGGCTTCAACCGTACGTAGCGAGCCCCGAATGAATTATGAGAAATATGGTTTTCCCATTTATCTCACTTAATTTACACTGATGAATTGGAACTCTCTCTCACCCCATACCTCAATCTGACGCTTTCATAAGATATAACGAGTAGAATAATTTTCAGCAACCATGAGATGTCGACGACGAGCAACAAGCATTTCCAAAAGCGTCGACCAATTTGTTGAGTCAATGAAACATGACTGATAATTTTCCCGGGGCATAAAAATCAACGTTATATAATTAATAAAAATATTAGACGAAAAAACATATTCAAAATGTCGTGAAACATGTTATTAGAAAAGGTTCCACCGACGTACTGGAGCGCCGATAGGGTCCGATGCCAACTTCACCGAAACACGCAAATGGGTAGTGCTTCTTGAAGGTTTCGACGAGAGGAATGCAAATATACTGTCTAGTTTTCAGGACAATGAACGTCACTACGCAAAAAATAGGATTTTATAGCACTTTTTTTTAACCAATTTACAACTGTTTTTCAAAAAAAAAAAAAGCGTTGTGGAATCGAGGACTGTAAAGGATACAACAGTGCTTTTTTAAAACCAAAAAGCGCAATAAAATATGTAGATATATTGCGCGCTTGTTATGCACATTTTACAGCGTTTATTTGGAAATGTGTTGTAAAATGCACATACATTATATGCATTATTATACATCTTTTACAACGCATATTGAAAAGAGCGCTGTAAAATATGCACCTATAATGCATATATTGGGTGCGCATTTTACAACGCTTTTTCAAATAAGTGCTGTAAAATGTGCACCCAATATATGCATTACAGTGCATATTTTACAGTGTTTTTTTAAAAAAGCGTTGTAAAAGCTGCAATTTTTTTTAAAAACGTTGTAAATTAAATTTTTGAAAGCGCTTTTTAGTTTCATCCAGAATCAGTTCATAATCAGTTCACATAACAACAAAACATATTCAAATACATATTCAGAATCAGTTCACACAATCAATACAAAAAAACAGAACTATATAACTTTACTTTATATATATAATTTACAACAGAACATTCAGATACATATATATAACTTAATTAACTACATATACATTGGACAAATATTGTAGAACAACACATATTCATATACATGTTCATATATTGTGTCCTATTCATATACATATAACTAACAGAATACACAAAAATATAACTAGCTATCATATAATATTCAGATCCCTTGCAGCATGCTATTTCCCAGAAAATCAAATAATTTTCATTTCAAGCACATACTGACACCAGTCTTCCTTTAATTCCATTAGATCTTCCTCAGACTATGTTGGACTGGAATTGTCAAAGTACTACAATATAAAAATTGAACATATTATGTTAGAATCAAATATATAGATAATTTATATATGAAAATCATATAATGAAAATACCATACCATTTCTGGGATAATAGTTGGATTCTTGTCAACAATCTCCTTCATGAATCGCAATACATAGTACCCACAATCGATGCTGTTAGTTTGACGAGGGCACTATAAAATGAAACATATAAGTCAAAAAAATATTTGTGTATTGATCATAAAGGCATATATTTCAAACCTTTATTGTAATCCATGTGATGTTATTAGACTTTTGCTTCGACACTGTAGCACCTCTTTGAGTTCGAAAAACTTGTAAAGCATTATCGAATAAATAAATGTGATTATTATAGCATTAACAAACACATTATTTATATATATATATATATATAAATATATATAAGAAATAAATGAATATTACTTACGTGTCGAACATAATCTTTATATCAGAGTGATTATTGTAATTTCCATGAAAGGGATCCAAATAGTATATAACTTCAGAGGTCGCATTGATTGCAAATAGAACCCAATGTGCTCTACAACAAAACAAAATTGGTTGGCAATTTTGTTTATACAACTAATAAATTAAGATCTCATAAATTTAAAAAAGATATAAGTAAATAATATATAATTACGTACCCTGAATTATATGGTGCAAAGAACAATTTATCCTTCTCTATATTTCCAAATAACATATCTACAATGTAATTCTTTACATTTACTGGATCGAGTTTACACATCGAAAGCTTATGCAGAGACAAAAATGAGTATCTATTTGACAATCTGCGCGTGCACACAACCTTCTCATACAAAAACCTTCTGCTCGTGCACACAATTAAAAGTATTTTTTACCTTATGTACAAGCTGATGACAATAGCACTCTGCTCCTTGTGGTTGAGAAGTTCGTATATGTGCTCCTTTTCGAGAAATTCTTCATACTCATCACCGAATATAGCTTTATTCATGGTTATGATGCATGAATCTTCGTTGTTGCCCACATTCCTTTTTACTTGGATTTCAAGACACGCCCCATATTTAGCAAGACATGACTGACTTATTTTAGGAGCAACAGCGACCAATTGTCCCCGATCCAGTTTTCTAGCTGCAACTTTGGAAACTTTATTACCCTCCAGCTTTTGTAGTTTGCCAGCTCTATTATCCTCCAAATTTTGAGGTTTGCTGACTTTATTTTGTTGTGTGGGTGGTATATTTGATTGAATCTGAAAAAATAAAGTTAAATGTTAGTTTATTGAATCTGAAAAAATCACAAACCTTAGGGAATAAATGTGACAAACCTTTTTGGGCGATGTAATTAATTCGTTTTAGGGAATCTTTTCGTCATTCCCTTTAGGCTTTTTCAGCATCTAAATATAAATGTGAAATTAAAGCTAGGAGCGGAAAAAAATCAGCAATTAAATATACATATCCATTAAACATACATTTCAATTAATTAAATATACCTTATCGAGGGCAACAAGATGTGTGGGCCATGCCACGTAACTACCAATTGCTTTGCCCAAAAACTTCATATCTCCATCGTTGTCCGGTATTGGCAACGGTGTAGTTGGTTCAAAAGCAATAATTGGTGATACTTTGACATGGCCCGCAGGGGTCGGTTTGTTGTGCAATACTTCTCCCGAAGTATTGTAAAATTTTCCCTTTCCGACCTTCCGATGAGTAGGGGAGGATAAGTACAACACGCATGGAGTGACACCCTAAATCAATGGTTAAAACATAAGTATGGTTAATATATAAGTATATTTAATACCTAAGTAAGTAATTAATTACCTTGGGAAGACTTTTGAGACCGATGTTGCAACTCGCGTTTTCACTTTCCATTTGTATTTCACGTTGGAGCTGATCCGGGAGTTGCTTGTATTTGTTCGCCTTCACCAAAAGTGTCACTTGCTCTGTAAGGAGTTTGTGCTTCTCTAATACTTCCTCATTGGATGGATTTTGGCGCTTCTCTTGGGAAAAATAGCTTTTAGGAGTTGCGCCAAACCCTTTCCCCTAACCCGACCGGAATACTCAGGAACATTAAACACTTTATCCAGAATGTCCCTGCAACTAGCTTTGTTGCCTTCTTGATTTTCAGAACTTTGTTCGATAGTCTACTAAAATACATGTAGGATTAAAAAGATAAGTTCAATATCATTTTTAAAATACAATATTAAAAAATATTCAAGTGATAAAATACAATATTAAAAAAATTAAAGTGATGATATACTTACACAAAGTTCTATTACTTTTTGGATAATTTCATTGTCAACCACTCCGTCCTTATTTACATGAGCTTCCTTCCACAATATATGACGACCCAACGGTTGATCGGATTGGGTGTCTTGTCGCTATTCGTTAAGATCATAAACAAAATATTAGTTAGAAACTATAGTTTATAATACAAATTACTTCATTATATAAAAGTGATGTTTTATTACTTACAAGTTTTTGCTCAAGACGTGCATATCCCATACGTGATTTTTTGTATGGGTGCGTCGGATTTCTTGCCCTTTCGTGATTTGCCTTACTTATATTCTATATAAAAAAATAGCAATCATGTAAAAATTTAAAATACGCTACGAATATGAATAATAAAATACAAATGCTAGTAAATTAATCACTTACGACAAACGCGGGGTCCGAACATTTGGATACAAATGCACTCCATTCATCATTTGATATATAACGTTTATATATTCTTGGAGCTTCAACATTCGTATTTCCTTCTCTATCTTTTAGATAGAAATTAGAGAGGTGAGATCTAAATCCCCGGTGGATTTTCCGAGCAACTCTCAATACGTAACTCTTTTTCCCCCATCAAGAACAAAAGAAGTCTGCAAGCGAAATAAAGATGTAGTTTGAGTGAAGTATTTCAATGAAAAAAATTATAAATGACAAAAGAGTGTATCAAAAAATTTACTTGAATGTCATTCCATAGTATATCTTTGGTATCCTTCAACGCCTTATCTCTCCAATCATCAATTGTAATTGGGATATTTTGACGAACAACAGCCACAATGTAACTTACAAACATGAGCTGTTGGGGTCAATTGGCTGACCACTCTCATTCCATCTAACCTAATAAACTCATATAGTAAGTACATGCTATTTAAAAAAGATAAAAAATAAACAGCAAACAGAGTATAGTATACCTCAAATTTAATGCCATTGCTCCTTGCTTTAATGACCTTTTGCATTATAGTTGCACCACGTTTGACTTCATTTTTGTAAGTCTTAGTGTGGACAACTTCTTCATTTTGACATTCTAAATCTTTGGTGGTATCCATTTATCTACAACAAGTTCAACATGCAGTTTAGTATAACTTCAACAAGCTCAACATGCAGTATTCTAAGTACATATCAGTATCAATAATGAGGGTTCGCAGAAAGTATGATTCGCAAAAATATGGTTTGAAGAAATACGTAATGAGGGTTACGTATTTCAATGAAAAGATAATGTGTGTAATGGGAGAGATGATCGTGGATGGAAATAAGGTTCGAAATGAGGGAGATGATCGTGGAAATAAGGTTCGTAATGGAAGAGATGATAGGGTTTGCAAAGGAAGAGAAGACGATAAAGGTTGAGATGATAGTGAAGTTTACGTAATAAAACCCTTTTACAACGCTTTTTTATAGGGTTTGCAAAGGAAACTTAAGCGGTTTACTGTTATATATAAAACCCTTTTACAGCGCTTTTTTATAAGCCTTTTACAGTGCTTGTTGGAAAAGTGCTCTAAAAGGCCTCCTTATTTTATTTTTAAAAAGGCTCTTTTACAGCGCTTTTTTCAATAAGCGCTATAAAAGACCTCCTTGTTTTCTTATGTTATATGAATGTTTTTTTTAAAGCCTTTTACAGCGCTTTTCCAAATAAGCGGTCTAAAAGGCCTCCATATTTTATTTTTAAAAAGGCTCTTTTACAGCACTTATTTGAAAAAGTGTTGTCAAAGACCTCCATGTTTTCTTATGTTATATGAATGTTATTTTTAAAGCCTTTTACAACGCTTTTTCAAATAAGCGCTCTAAAAGGCCTCCTTATTTTATTTTTAAAAGGGTCTTTTACAACACTTTTTCAAATAAGCGTTGTAATAGGCCTCCTTGTTTTATTTTTATATTTAAGGCTCTTTTTCAGTTCATTTCAGTTCATGTAAATTACTAATTTATATTCAGTTCAGTTCTTGTAAATTACTAGTTTATATTAAATTACATGAACTTAGTATAAAACGCTCAATACGAAACGATGGATTAATCCAAATTCCCTCATCATGATCATCTCTAAGATATAAACCATCATAAGTGGAATCAATTTCATGTGGTTGTTGTGATGTTGCAAATAAAAGATCATTACCAACATCCTCATCATTATTGTTATCATCACTTATTTTATTGGTCGATAGGACAACAGACCATTTATCATCAGCAAGATCAGTGACATAAAACACTTGTTGAGCTTGCGACGCTAAAATAAAAGGCTCATCTGTGTATCCCACCCTATTAAAATCGACAAGCAAGAACCCTAACTCATCAATCCGAACGCCATTATTATTATCGACCCACTTGCAACCAAATATGGAAACACGAAACATTGTGTAGTCTAATTCCCATATGCGCTCGATAACCCCAAAATATGATAGATTTGCATATATTGGGTTTTTGTCTTTTGCACTTGAGACATGCATTGCTTCTTCTACGAGAGTGACTCCGCTATTTTGCATAGTGGTCTGGTCATCTTGTTCTTTCGTATAAAATGTGTAGCCGTTAATAACATAACTAGTGTAAGAAAAGACATGCAAACTCGGACCATTTGCTAGCCACCTCAATCTCTGTGAAATTGATATGGGGTCTATATCAAACTTTGACTTTATGTGATTTTTTAACCATGTTATAAAACTTCGATTGTGCTCTCGAATTATCCAATTTTAATTCCTATTCATGTTTAACCGAGATAACTGATCCATATGTATTGTAACATATGGTTGAACCTCATCATCATTGTGCAGAACATATAATTGTGCTTGCTCCCATTTTGTCCAAGATATAGTCAGTAGTCTCCTGCCAATTATCCCTTCTCCTGATATTCTTCCCGAATGACGAGACATGGGAACCCCTATGGATTCAACATTGGATAGATATTCAGTACAAAATTCAGCAGCTTCTTCAACAATGTATCGTTCACCAATACAACCTTCTGGTCGACTTCTACTTTTTAGGTACCCTTTTAATATTTTCATATATTGTTCCATCGGATACATCCATCTCATATAAGCTGGCCCACAAAGTTGTGTCTCCTTAACCAGATGAACAATAAGATGAACCATTATATCAAAAAATGAGGGTGCGAAATACATTTCAAGCTCACACAAAGTAACAATAAATTCTCTCTACAATGTCGATAGTTTCTAAGGGTCGATCACTTTACTACAAGTTTCCCTGAAGAAGAAACATAATCTAGTTAAGGCTCGCCGAACTTTTTCAGGTAAAATGGAACGTATACCTATTGGTAGCAAATGCTCCATTAGAATATGATAATCATGGGTCTTCATACCTCTTAACTTAAGGTCTTTCATACAAACCAAATTTTTAATGTTTGAAGAGTATCCTTTTGGAACTTTAACTTCGTGTAGAAATTTACATAAAACAATTTTTTTCCTTTCTAGATAGAGTATGAGCAGCTCGAGGTAGATATGTGCAATTTCCTTTCTTTACGGGACCCAATTCATTTCTTATTCCCATATCGACCATGTCCAATCTTGCATTGATGCCATCTTTAAACTTTCCTAGAACATTGAGTAACGTACCAACAACACTACCAAATACATTTATTTCAATATGCATCACATCGAGGACTTCCAATATGACAATTCAAATAAAATTGACTTTTTCTTCCACCCAGTTTTGACCGCATGCAATTTACAATATAAGGTAAAAATCTACGCTGTCCAAGAAACACATTCTTCTTACAATGTTTCAACCGCATCCAACTTGTACTCTCTTCACATATAGGACATGCTCAATGACCTTTAATGTTATATCCTGCTAAATTACCATATGTTGGAAAATCATTAATTGTGCCGAACAACATAGCCATCAAATTGAAACATTCTTTCTTATACCCATCATAAACTTTCACACTGTCTCCCACATAATTTTTAAATCTTCAATTAAAGGAGTCAAGTATATGTCGATATCATTCCCCTGTTGTTTGGGTCCAGAAATTAACAGAGACAACATCATAAACTTATGCTTCATACATAACCATGGAGGTAGGTTATAAATCAACAAAATCACAGGCCACGTGCTGTGTGAGATACTTTGAAGACCATGTGGATTCATTCCATCATTAGAAAGTGCAAGTCTTAGATTTCTTGACTCTACCCCAAATTCAGGATACTCGTGATCAATTTTTGCCCATTGTGGGGAATCTGCAGGGTGTCGAAACATTCCATCTCTAATTCTTTCATCTACATGCCATGTCAAGTGTTTTGAATCTTCTTCACTATGATACATGCGCCTAAATCTTGGTATTATAGGAAAATACCACACGACTTTTTCTGGAGTAGATTCTTTCTTCTTATATCGAGAGACATTGCATTTCGGACACGCCTTTAGTAATTCATATTCGTTTCGAAATAAAATGCAATCATTAGGACGCACATGAATCCTTTCGTAACTCATGCCAATAGAGCACAAAATCCGTTTAGCCTCGTAGGTTCGATTCGGAAGTTCATTATCATCTGGCAACATATCTTTTGTAAGTATTGAAGTACGCCTAAGAGGGGGGGGGGGGGGTGAATTAGGTGTTAGTAAATTATCTGGTTTTTAGTGATATAGTAGTTGGATTTTTAAGAGTTTAAGGACAAGGCTTAATAATTAACTTCAGTAAGTAAATGGACGCTTTGAGATTTATCCTGGATCCCCTTATAACCAAGGGTACGTCTAGTCCTCTTGCACACCACAAGAGATTAATCAAATATTTGTCAAACAATGTACAATACCGACCCTGGGATTCTTGCTACAAAAACTCTAACAAAAATTTCTAAGATAGCACACCACTATCTTAGATTAAGCTATCTTTTACAAATGGTACAATAATGTTTGAATGAGTCTAAGATGTAGTATATTGATAAACAACTCAATAGTAATTCAAGTACTTAACAAAAATCTGATGCAAGTACTTAACAAAAATCAGAATTTTGTTCAAAGTTGTTCAATGAATTTATTCAAGAATCGTTAACCTTTGATCTGAAGTTATGGGGTATTTATAATCCATAAACATCCCTTCAGATTCGTGGCCATTGATCCAAGAGGTTTGATGAAAAATTACAATGTTCTAGAGCCATCCCAGTTCTGAAAAATTGTAATGTTTCCAGTTGTATTCGAATACAAGATATGTGTATTCGAATACACCTCTTTGTAACGTTCAAAAATATTCAAATTTTTTTATCTTGTATTCGAATACACAATGGTGTAGTCGAATACAGATTAGCAAAATTAGCTACTGTAACACCCCGTTTTTCAAAGCGAGAGTGTATTTTTTTTTTAAAGAAAATAAAATACAATACATAATCAAATAAAGTAAAACCCTTGGATAAATAATTGAGTCTTTATAATTTAGAAATAGCGGAAAAGTTTTCTTTTTCAAAAAAAATAAATCCAAAGCATGTCCTGATGCCAACATTAGTACATGTACATCCTTCCAATATAAAATAAAAGTAGCCCAAAAAAAAAAAACATATGTATCCTGAGTGACAACCTAGTCTGATCATTCTATACATAACAAAAAAACTATACGCCTCGAGTAATCTCTACGCGCCTCGTGAGATCCTCCTAACGTAGCTCTAATCAAGCATTCCCATCCACATTCCTATCCGTAGGGTACGAACCGGTAGGACCGCCCTGACTCTCATATGAGGGCAAAGCCCAGATTTCCACAATAGTTGTAAAGGGTCACCAACCAAAATTAACAATTAACAAATAACATATAAGTTTTCAAATGCACAAAATACCCCTTTCAACTTAGCATGCATCTTGAAAAGTTTTCCATATGCTAAAAGCTCATACAATGCTTACCAAATGATAATGAAATCAAAATAAAGTTCTCAATCCATCAAGTAATACATAACTGATCAATGCATTGATAATCAATCGAGAAATCCATCATCTAACACAAAATAAGATTACCTACTGTGCCAATCTATTGGGCAAATCGATTTCTTGTAAGTTTTTAGTAAAAATTGAACCCCAGACTTGCCTCAATCGATTGGAGCAATCGATTTCGAGAAGGATTGAGCCACTGTATTGTCCAATCGATTGGGTAAATCGATTTCGTGGAAGACAGAGTCCCTATATTGGATCCAATCGATTGGGCAAATTGATTTTGAGAAAGACAAAGCCCCTATGTTGAATCCAATCGATTGGGCAAATCGATTTTGGGAAAGACAAGGCCCCTGTGTTGAATCCGATTGAATCCAATAGAATCCAATCGATTTACCAAATCGATTTCTCAAATCATTTTGAAAAAACATATCACATAATCGATTGGGTAAATCCACTTCAGGAAGGACATAGCCACTGTAACTCATCAAATCATTTGGGTAAATCAATTTCCCTGTGTATTCTTTCAAAAATTCATAAACCAACTCAAACACAATGTGAATCAAAACACACCTACACATAATTTCAAACCATAACACTTAGCAAAATCAACACAATCATACTTTGAATCGAAACACACTTACACATAATTTCAAACCATAACACTTAGCAAAATCAACACAATCATACTTTGAATCAACCACGACTCGTGTGCCAAGCACCCTAATGCAATGCGTATATGCCAAAATGCATGGACTCGGAATTCCAAACCAAAACCCTCCTCGAAGGGCCGTAAATCATAAGTGTACCACCCATCGCAGGCCAAAGTACCAATTAACGAGGTGCCACCTATCACGGGTCAGCACGATTTACTAAAAAGCGTAAATCGTAAACGTACCACCTATCACGGGTCAGTACTATTTACCAAGGTGCCACCTATCACGGGTCAGCACGATTTACTAAAAGAAAAAGCGTAAGTCGTAAAGGTACCGCCTATCACAGGCCAAAGTACTATTTACCAAGGTGCCATCTATCACGGGTCAGCACAACCTACCAAAAAGTAAATCGTAAACGTATCACCTATCACGGGTCAATACTGTTTACCGAGGTGCCACCTATCACGGGTCAGCACAATTTACCAGAATGAAATGCATGAACATACACTGACTCCATCCACAAGAATCGTTAAGTAAATGCAGATATTAAAAGATTCCCCATTTTCAATACTCATTTAACTTAAACGATTTTCACACCAAATATTAAGCAAACAGACATATTAAGAGACTCCCCATTCTCAATATTCTTTTAACTTAAACGATTTTCAAAACAACATTAAGTAACCAAGTCATTAAGAGATTCCCCATTCTTAACGCCCAGTTAACTTAAACGATTTTTCAAAACAATATTAAGTAACCAAGACATTAAGAGATTCCCCATTCTTAATGCCCAGTTAACTTAAAAGATTTTCACAAACACACATTAAGTAAACAAGACATTAAGAGATTCTCCATTCTTAATTCTCGTTTAACTTAACCGATTTTCACAACAACATTAAGTAACCGAGACATTAAGAGATTCCCCATTCTTAATGCCCAGTTAACTTAAACGATTTTCACAAACACACATTAAGTAAACAAGACATTAAGAGATTCCCCATTCTTAATACTCGTTTAACTTAATGGTTTTCAAATTCCACACATAACAAAATCCAACATACTTTCACATTCAATCCATAATTCGCACCAAATCATTTTCCACACAAACACATCTCAAGTCTCATCAGTATCAATTAAGAACACGTCAAAAACAACGAACATGAATCAACATAATCCACCACTCAAACACATAAGTTTCATTCATTCAAAATCATACATAACTGAGTTTAAATTCATTTTCCACGATACATTCATCAAGATAACCAAAACCTAACTCTCAGATTTTACCCATAAATCCTTAGATATATTTTCCCCAAATCAATACTCCAACCCTAACAAAATTCTTTTTCATACAACCACATATAAGGACCTAAATGCAAACTAAAAGTTTGGAAGGAGCCCTTACCTTGACGTTAGCTTTAACGTCGATTTACGGCACCACGATCAATTCCGGTAAAAACTTTGCTCGCGACGTCGCTTCCAAAGTTAGCTCGCTAGCACCGTAGTGTTGTGGTGAGCAACTTTCCCTTCTATCCCTTTGCGAAACGAAGCTTGGATCCAGAAGAAACGGCGATATTTGTGTTTGACGGTTTTGAAATCCCTAAACCGTTTTCCTTCGTTTTCGAATCAAAGAGGAAGAGTGAAGTTGAGAAATCCTTCTCCTATCACCCACTATCAATTTCGAACTCAAGGAAGCAAGGAAGAACGAAAAAGGAAGCAAAACTGATGAATGAAGAAAAATGGAGAAAGTGGGTTCGCGCGGCAGAGAGGAAGAAGATGAAGTTTTCTTTTTTTTTTTCCTTTCTTTTTCTTTCCTCTATTTTTCCTTTCTTTCTTTATCCTTTTCTCCTATTTCCCTCCAACCATATATATATATATATATAAATTAATAGATTAAATATAATTAACAAATATCTCAAAATCTTTAGATATTTATTAAATTACCCTTTCACCCATAACGCATTAAACTCTTCGTAAAAGATTCACCGTAGTTAATTTAATTTATTTATCGATGAGTAATTCTAATCGGGCATCAAAATATCTTTTTGGTTATATAAATTCCAAAATATTAATAACTGGGCTAAAAAGCCCCTGAGTTCAATACCAAAATCCATTAAAATATATAAGGTATAACTTAAAATTACGGGTCTTACATTACTACCCCCTTAAAATTAGTTTCGTCCTCGAAACTATGCGTCGATAAATAACTCTGAGTGTTGTTCTCTCATCTTGCTCTCCAGTTCCCAGGTTGTGTCTCCAGTAATTGGGTTCCAAATCACTTTAACCAACGAAACATCCTTGGTCCTCAATCTCTTAATCTTTCTGTCATCAATCCTCACAGGGGGTACTTCAAACGACAAGTTATCCTTTAGCTGGATTGTGTCTGGTTCGATCACATGAGATGGATCCGCAAGATATTTCCTCAACTGTGACACATGGAACACGTCATGAATATTGGACAGTATCGGAGGCAATGCAATCCGATAAGCAACTGGCCCAATTCGTGCAGAAATCTGATATGGCCCAATGAATTTCGGAGTCAACTTCTTCGACTTCAATGCTCTACCAACTCTAGTAGTAGGTGTGACTCTTAGAAACACATGGTCACCCTGTTCAAATTCTAACAGTCTGCGACGCTTGTCCGCATAACTCTTCTGACGATCCTATGAAGTCTTCATCCTCTCCTTGATCTTCCTTACCTTAGTTGTAGTCTGTTGCACCATCTGTGGTCCGACAATCATATTTTCACCGTCCTTATACCAACACAAGGGCGTTTGACACTTGCGCCCATATAAAGCTTCATATGGTGCCATCCCAATACTTGCGTGGAAACTATTGTTGTAGGTGAACTCAATCAACGGAAGTACATCATCCCAAATTCCTCTATCATCTAATACATAGGCTCTCAATAGATATTCCAAGGACTGATTCGTCCTTTCAGTCTGTCCGTCTGTTTGTGGATGGTAAGCTGAACTCAATCGTAGTTTCGTTCCCAACCCTTTGTGCAATGCTCCCCAAAAATGTGATGTGAACTTTGGATCACGATCTGATACAATACTCGATGGTACCCTGTGTAACCTCACAATTTCAGCAATGTAGATCTCTGTTAGCTGATCTACCTTATAGGTGGTCTTTATTGGCAAAAAGTGTGCGGATTTAGTCAGTCGATCCACTATCACCCATATAGAATCATTCTTTCTCCTCGTCTTAGGCAATCCAGTTATAAAATCCATGGAAATGCTGTCCCACTTCCATTAAGGTATATCTAAAGATTGCAACATCCCAGTAGGTCGCTGATGTTCCACCTTCGCTTTCTGACAAGTTAGGCAAGTCGATACATACTCCGCTACATGCCTCTTCATTCCTGGCCACCAATAATTCTGCCTCAAATCCTGATACATCTTTGTCGCTCCAGGATGAATACTCAACTTACTCTTATGAGCCTCTTCTAAAATCGCTTTCCTCATATCTGCAATCTCTGGTACACAAATCCTACCATTACATCGCAAAATATTATCTGATCCAATCTTGAATTCTGTGGTCTTCCCTTGCACTATTAGGTTCCTTTTCTCTTGAATTAAGGCGTCATCTTGAGAATTTGCAATGTCTTCAAGTAGTCCACTCGAAATCTTAATCATTCCGAATTTCAAAATTCCCGGTGCAAACTCTACGTTCAAGTGTAGGTCTCTAAAAGCTTCCCACAACTCTTGTTGTCTACCCATAATTGTAGAAGACACCGACACACTCCTTCTACTCAACGCGTCAGCCACTACATTGGCCTTCCCAGGGTGGTACTGCAGTGTGAAATCAAAATCCTTGAGAGTTTCCATCCATCGCCTCTGGCGCATGTTCAATTCCTTCTGATCAAACAAATATTTCGAGCTTTTATGGTCACTGAAAACTGTGAACGTGCACCCATATAAATAGTGCCTCCATATCCTCAATGCAAAAACAACCGCCGCAAGCTCCAAATCATGAGTAGGATAGTTCCTCTCATGATTCTTCAATTTCCTTGAGGCATAAGCCACATCTTTCTTGTGCTGCATCAGAACACATCCCAACCATTGGTGAGATGCATCACAATAAACTTCATAGGGTTCATCTGATTGCGGTAACACCAGCACTGGTGAGGTCGTCAATTTTCTCTTTAGTAATTGAAAATTTTCCTCACACTTCTCCGTCCATGCGAACGGTTGATCTTTTCTGGTAAGTTGTGTGAATGGAATCACAATCTTAGCAAAACCTTCAATAAACCTCCTGTAGTACCCTGCCAGTCCCACAAAACTTCGTATGTCAGTGACAGTTTGAGGCTGTTTCCAAGCAAGAACCGCCTCAATCTTAGCCGGATCTACAGCGATTCCTTCCTTGGTTATCACATGTCCTAAGAAATTCACTTTCTCTAGCCAAAATTCACACTTTCACAGATTGGCATACAATTGCTTCTCACATAAAATCTCAAGAACTTGACGTAAATGTTCTCTATGCTCCTCTTCAGTTCTTGAATAAATCAATATATCATCAATGAACACCACAACAAATTTATCAAGGAATGGATTAAAGATTTTGTTCATGTAGTCCATGAAAATTGCTCGTGCATTGGTAACTCCAAACGGCATCACGAGATATTCATAATGTCAGTAACGGGTTCTGAAAGCAGTTTTCTGAATATCTCCTTCTCTTACTCGAATTTGATGGTAACCCGACTTCAGGTCAATTTTCGAAAATACTGCGGCCCCCCTTAATTGATCCATTAAATCATCAATGCGTGGCAAAGGATAACGATTCTTAATAGTTGCCTTATTAAGCTGTCTGTAATTCACACATAACCGTGAGCTTTCGTCTTTCTTCTTAACTAGTAAAACAGGAGCTCCTCATGGCGATACACTTGGTCTAATAAATTTCTTCTTCAACAAATCTTCAATTTGACCCTTGAGCTCATTTAATCCCGATGGTGACATTCGGTATGGCGCAATCGAAATTGGTCCCGTTCTTGGGTGCAAATCAATGAAAAACTCCACTTCTCTTACCGGTGGCAATCCTGGAATTTCTGTTGGGAATACATCCTGGTACTCATTGACAAGAGTCACATCTTCTATGTTCACATTTATCCTTGCCTCCACATTAGCTAGAGACAAAAACTCATGAGTCCCTTCACTTAGCGACACTAGGAGTTTGTTAGCGGCTAAATACTTAACAACTCCTGGTTCGGAGAAAAGAACCAATTTACGAGCACAATCCAAGATCACATAATGATAAGACATCCAATCCATACCAAGAATGACCTCGAGTGATTGTAGAGGTAAACAAATCAAATTAACCAAGAAATCCCTATTCTGAATAGTCATTTGACAATGTAAACATGCAGAATTTACGGTCAAAGTCTTAGCAGGTGTGGACACAACCAAATCAAAAGGTAAAGCAGATACAAATAACTTCAACCGATTCACACAATCCATAGCAATGAAGGAATGGGTTGCCCCCGAATCAAAAAGTGCATTTAGAGTGTTACCTACAATCTCACAGTCACGTTGAATCAGATTGCCAGATGGATTCCCCTCTTCAGCACTCACACAATAAATGCGTCCTCTAGCAGTAGGACGAGTAGCCCTAGCTACATTCACAACTGGTTCCACATTTGGAGCCGTGCAATCCCTTGCCACGTGCCCTGGCTTCCGACAATTGTAGCAGGTGAGAACATTAGAGGTACAAGTACTAGCATAATGTCCCTCTTCCCCACATCGGAAACATCGAAGCCCTTGTCCCAATTGTCTTCCAAAATTTTGGTTTCCTGAGCGATTCTGCCCACTGTTGTTATTTTGTGGTTGGTTATAGGGTTTAGCAACTTGTTTCCCCTTGTTGTTCTGATAATTCACCCGACTGGGCCCTCCAGCACTAAAATTTCCTCCTCGGCTAACCCTCTTATTCTTCATATCCTCAACTTCCCTACATTTTTCCACAAGGACTTGGAAACGTTGAATTTCCAAGGGCAAGACAGAGTCTTGAATCTCATACTTTTGTCCGTCTTGGAAATGATGACACATGAACGGTTCATCAATCTCTTCACGGAAAAACCTAAAGTGTCTTGATAAGGATTCAAACTTAGCGGCATATTCGCCCACGGTCATGTTTCCCTGCTTCAGTTTCAGGAAATAATCACCCAGTTTAGTCCTGGTGCTCATCGGGAAGTATTTGTCTAAAAACTTCCTTTTGAACGATTCCCAATTCACCTCTTCGTGGGCCGACCTCATCAACAAACTTGTACTCCTCCACCAGTACTCCACATCCCCTAATAGCATATAAGTGGCATAGTTGACCTTCACTGCCGCCTGACAGTTAATCATTTCGAAGATCTTCTCTACTTCTTGGATCCAATGATCCGCTTTCTCCGAATTCTCATCCCCCTTAAACTTGGGAGGATTGTAACGACGGAAATCTTCCAAACCTCTTGACTCTGCAGCACGGATCTCTCTTTCCCTCTTTTCGAGATCACGTTGAGTCTTAGCAACAGCCTGTGCAACAGCAGCAGCAGCCATGTTATTTATAGCCTTTGCCATTCGATCATCCCTATTAGCATTGGCTCTCGGAGCGTCATCCCTTCTTGGCGGCATGGTTTCCCTATAAAACCATCATCAAGTAGAATCTTAACAGTGCTTCAATTAATTTTAAAATTAGCTTCCGACCACATCAACACATAAAAATTATTTCGGACTTGACCACTCAAACCACCTATAGGTTGACCTACAACAACTCCCAACTTATAGGTTGACCTACAATCTATAACCAAAGGTTCCACAGCTCCCAAAGAAAACCAAACCAAAGCTTTGATACCACAAATGTAACACCACGTTTCTCAAAGCGAGAGTGTATTTTTTTTTTAAAGAAAATAAAATACAATACATAATCAAATAAAGTAAAACCCTTGGATAAATAATTGAGTCATTATAATTTACAAACAGCGGAAAAGTTTTCTTTTTCAAAAAAAATAAATCCAAAGCATGTCCTGATGCCAACATTAGTACATGTACATCCTTCCAATATAAAATAAAAGTAGCCCAAAAAAAAAACATATGTATCCTGAGTGACAACCTAGTCTGATCATTCTATACATAACAAAAAAACTATACGCCTCGAGTAATCTCTACGTGCCCCATGAGATCCTCCTAACGTAGCTCCAATCAAGCATTCCCATCCACATTCCTATCCGTAGGGTACGAACCGGTAGGACCGCCCTGACTCTCATCTAAGGGCAAAGCCCAGATTTCCATAATAGTTGTAAAGGGTCACCAACCGAAATTAACAGTTAACAAATAACATATAAGTTTTCAAATGCACAAAATACCCCTTTCAACTTAGCATGCATCTTAAAAAGTTTTCCATATGCTAAAAGCTCATACAATGCTTACCAAATGATAATGAAATCAAAATAAAGTTCTCAATCCATCAAGTAATACATAACTGACCAATGCATTGATAATCAATCGAGAAATCCATCATCTAACACAAAATAAGATTACCTACTGTGCCAATCTATTGGGCAAATCGATTTCTTGTAAGTTTTTAGTAAAAATTGAACCCCAGACTTGCCTCAATCGATTGGAGCAATCGATTTCGAGAAGGATTGAGCCACTGTATTGTCCAATCGATTGGGTAAATCGATTTCGTGGAAGACAGAGTCCCTGTATTGGATCCAATCGATTGGGCAAATCGATTTTGAGAAAGACAAAGCCCCTGTGTTGAATCTAATCGATTGGGCAAATCGATTTTGGGAAAGACAAGGCCCCTGTGTTGAATCCGATTGAATCCAATAGAATCCAATCGATTTACCAAATCGATTTCTCAAATCATTTTGAAAAAACATATCACAGAATCGATTGGGTAAATCGACTTTAGGAAGGACATAGCTCCTATAACTCATCAAATCATTTGGGTAAATCGATTTCCCTGTGTATTCTTTCAAAAATTCATAAACCAACTCAAACACAATGTGAATCAAAACACACCTACACATAATTTCAAACCATAACACTTAGCAAAATCAACACAATCATACTTTGAATCGAAACACACTTACACATAATTTCAAACCATAACACTTAGCAAAATCAACACAATCATACTTTGAATCAACCACGACTCGTGTGCCAAGCACCCTAATGCAATGCGTATATGCCAAAATGCATGGACTCGGAATTCCAAACCAATACCCTCCTCGAAGGGCCGTAAATCATAATTGTACCGCCCATCGCAGGCCAAAGTACCAATTAACGAGGTGCCACCTATCACGGGTCAACACGATTTACTAAAAAGCATAAATCGTAAATGTACCACCTATCACGGGTCAGTACTGTTTACCAAGGTGCCACCTATCACAGGTCAGCATGATTTACTAAAAGAAAAAGCGTAAGTCGTAAAGGTACTGCCTATCACAGGCCAAAGTACTATTTACCAAGGTGCCACCTATCACGGGTTAGCACAACCTACCAAAAAGTAAATCGTAAACGTATCACCGATCACAGGTCAATACTGTTGTTTACCGAGGTGCCACCTATCACGGGTCAGCACAATTTACCAGAATGAAATGCATGAACATACACTGACTCCATCCACAAGAATCGTTAAGTAAATGCAGATATTAAAAGATTCCCCATTTTCAATACTCATTTAACTTAAACGATTTTCACGCCAAACATTAAGCAAACAGACATATTAAGAGATTCCCCATTCTTAATATTCTTTTAACTTAAACGATTTTCAAAACAACATTAAGTAACCAAGTCATTAAGAGATTCCCCATTCTTAACGCCTAGTTTACTTAAACGATTTTTCAAAACAATATTAAGTAACCAAGACATTAAGAGATTCCCCATTCATAATGCCCAGTTAACTTAAAAGATTTTCACAAACACACATTAAGTAAACAAGACATTAAGAGATTCTCCATTCTTAATTCTCATTTAACTTAACCGATTTTCACAACAACATTAAGTAACCGAGACATTAAGAGATTCCCCATTCTTAATGCCCAGTTAACTTAAACGATTTTCACAAACACATATTAAGTAAACAAGACATTAAGAGATTCCCCATTCTTAATACTCCTTTAACTTAATGGTTTTCAAATTCCACACAGAACAAAATCCAACATACTTTCACATTAAATCCATAATTCGCACCAAATCATTTTCCACACAAACCACACAAACACATCTCAAGTCTCATCAGTATCAATTAAGAACACGTCAAAAACAACAAACACGAATCAACATAATCCACCACTCAAATACACAAGTTTCATTCATTCAAAATCATACATAACTGAGTTTAAATTCATTTTCCACAATACATTCATCAAGATAACCAAAACCTAACTCTCAGATTTTACCCATAAAGCCTTAGATATATTTTCCCCAAATCAATACTCCAACCCTAACAAAATTCTTTTTCATACAACCACAAATAAGGCCCTAAATGCAAACTAAATGTTTGGAAGGAGCCCTTACCTTGACGTTAGCTTTAACTTCGATTTAGGGCACCACGATCAATTATGGTAAAAACTTTGCTCGCGACGTCGCTTCCAAAGTTAGCTCGCTAGCACCGTAGTGTTGTGGGGAGCAACTTTCCCTTCTATCCCTTCGCGAAATGAAGCTTGGATCCAGAAGAAACATCGAGATTTGTGTTTGACGATTTTGAAATCCCTAAACCATTTTCCTTCGTTTTCGAATCAAAGAGGAAGAGTGAAGTTGAGAAATCCTTCTCCTATCACCCATTATCAATTTCGAACTCAAGGAAGAAAGGAAGAACGAAAAAGGAAGCAAAACTAATGAATGAAGAAAAATGGAGAAAGTGGGTTCGCGCGGCAGAGAGGAAGAAGATGAAGTATTCTTTTTTTTTTCCTTTCTTTTTCTTTCCTCTATTTTTCCTTTCTTTCTTTCTCCTTTTCTCCTATTTCCCTCCAACCATATATATATATATATATATATATATATATAAATTAATAGATTAAATATAATTAACAAATATCTCAAAATCTTTAGATATTTATTAAATTACCCTTTCACCCATAACGCATTAAACTCTTCGTAAAAGATTCACCGCAGTTAATTTAATTTATTTATCGATGAGTAATTCTAATCAGGCATCAAAATATCTTTTTGGTCATATAAATTCCAAAATATTAATAACTGGGCTAAAAAGCCCCTGAGTTCAATACCAAAATCCATTAAAATACATAAGGTGTAACTTAAAATTACGGGTCTTACAGCTACTGACTTAGCTTGTATTCGACTACATATGTGTGTAGTCGAATACACAAAATGAATTTTTGCCACTGACTTAACTTGTATTCAACTACATATGTGTGTAGTCGAATACAACATTTAGATTTGTGCTTCTGACTTAAGTTGTATTCGAATACAACATGGTGTATTCGAATACACTTTTGTACTTAGTCAAATATGTGATTTTAAATGTTTTGTTAATGTTGTTTTGACTTTTGAAAATATGTTAAATGCATATGAACATATAAATTGTTCTCAAGTATTTGATCTATTGATTTGTATCATATACCTTTATATTATTTCATTTATTATTTGGACTTTGGAGCTTATTGTGAAGACATTTGGATCTTCTTTTTGATCTTGTTGCATTATCCATAATCGGTGGTCTCGTCGTTATCAAAAATATGTAGTTCACATCTTGTAAGAGTGTTAATTATTATGCAAAGCTTTTACCAGACCATCCATTACTCACTTTTTAGTTGTACAACTTTAATATCGCCGACAGTCTTGTGAATTTAGTACAACCATTATATAATGGTTTCTCTGCATCACTCAACAAACTCTCAAACATTTTAGGACAATCTCGAAGATCTTCTTCAACTACTTTTGCAATCTCCTCAGCTCGGTCTGGCTCATATGTATTTGTATCGAAATCAGTTGAAGCATATGTCAAATCATTCTCAAAATGAATGTTTCCTTTTTTTTTATCACAATGTCTTATCCAACATGTATAGCTTTGATCAATTCCATTACATATTAAATGTCCTTCCAATTCATATTCTCTAATGCGTTTTCCAAAACAACATTTTAAAACATTTTAAACAAGGACAAACGACTCTATGACCTATATAAACGAATCGATTGGAAGACATCCATTTCCGATCCATATTATATGACCTATATAAATGCAATTAAAAATATAATAAGCTACTGAACAGATCAACAAATTTCAAAAAGAAACCAATATCAACATATCTAATATTGGAAAATGGAAACCAAGGTCCATTATTATGTAACAATTTCAAAACAGAAAATATTTAAAAACAGAACAGATCAATAAATTTCAAAAAGAAAAGATTTAATATGTAGCAATTTATTAGTTTTCAATTATTAATAAACTAAAGATTTTTTGACAGCAACAAATTAAGAAACACCTGAGACAACGTAGATGGCCTCACAGCACGTAGAGGATATGAGGGTTCCCAGAGTAGAGGTGATGAGGGTTCGTAAATTTGTTTTAAATTTGTTTTTATGTATTTAAAAGTAAATGATTTTTATTTAAAGTGTATGATTTTACAGCGCTTGTAGAATAAGCGCTCTAATAGGTCCTTTAATTATATGAAAGCGCATGTTTTTTACAACGCTTGTAACAAAAGCACTGTAATAGGTAATTTTATTATTTGAAAGCACATGTCTTTTACAGCGCTTGTGAAAAAAACACTGCAAAACATTATGTGAGGGCGCTTCAGTTTACAATGCTTGTGTACAAGCGCTGTAAGAGCCTTGTAAATATTTTGCGCAAACGTTATACGACCCTACCACAGTGTTTGTCAATAAAGCGCTATTATAGGCTCTGTTATTTTTAAAATATATTTACAACAGCGCTTGTATTTAGTAAGCGCTGTAAAAGGAGCGCTATAAAATGACAATTTTCGCGTAGTGCATGCTGGCCAAAATTCGACAACACAGCCGCGACGAGGGTGAAAACCCATTTTCTGAAGTATAACAGTTGGTAATTCCAAGCATAGGTAATGGAAGAGGGAGTTTTGTGGAGTCCAAATATGACCTCGGTTTTCGTTGGTGATAGCCATGGTGCATGGAATCTTGATCAAAAGGTGGAGGTTTGATTTTTGACAAAGAGAAATAAGAGGTTTCAATTTGTGATTCAAGTTGGGAATGAAAGAGGACGCCACAACGATCACGAATGTGGTCTCCGTTTTGTAAGGCATCCATTGTAATGATTGTGGTCGACGAGAACGAAAAGGAGGGGAACGGTTGTGGCAGCGCATACACGAAGAAGAAGAAGAAGGAAACGCGTTGTGTTTTTGTTCTCATTCTCTTTTTCATTTTCGTTATTATTATTATTATTATTATTAATTAAATTTTACTCTTGCATAGAGGCCTAATCCATAAAACACATCCTGCTCATTTCTTTTAATTTATTTTTTAACACAATTTATTTTCTAAAATATTACTAATATTTTAAAACTAATATTTTATAAAATAAAGTAATTAATCTTTATAAAGTACATTAATAATTAAGATTCTCATATTCGAAATAATCACTATAATTATACTTATATTTTTCAAATACTCACAATAAAATACTATCATTATTAGAGAATATTTGAAATTACAAAATAAATAAATATAACATTAATTTATTTATCTACAATAATATTTAATTAAGAAATAATTTATTATAAAATTTGGGGTGTTGTACATTTCCTGAATCACTAAATGGAATATGTGGAGTGATTTGCTATTCAAGCACCGACTACCACATGGCCTTTCCTGGATGGTACCTCAATTCAAAATCACAATCTTTTAAGAATTCCACCCACCTATGTTGTCTCATGTTAAGTTCCCTTTGATTAAAGAGATACCTCAAACTCCTATGATTATTGAAGACATCAAAGTGTACTCCATATAGACAATGTCTTTAGATCTTAAAGGTAAACACGATGGCAACAATTCTAAATCCTAGGTTGTATCGCGTCCAGTTTATCCGCGAAAAAGGAGTCGTCACCAATTTTATTTTTATTAAAGGAAAAATTGGATAAAACCTAAAATAATGATTTTTGAACCAAAAATTTGGATTCGGGAGTCGATTACGAGTAGGGAAGTATTATCACCCTACAACATCCGTTAAAACGGTTACCCTATAATTAATTATATACAAACTATTTATTTATCTATTTTTATCCCAAAAAGAATAATAAAAAAATTAAATTATTTACATTAATGAAAGAAGAAAAAAAAATATTTTTTTTATTAATTTGGTTTGACAAGAGGAAGACCTTGCTCCTACGTATCTCCAGGTGCAATAGGGAAATCAAAACACACGTAGTTCTTGGGTAGAAAATATTTATGTGTAGACCAATTTTATTATTAATATTACTTTATAAATATACATATCAAAATAAATTAACAACATAATAGTGATAATCATAGTAATAATGATAATAATAATAATAATAATAATAAAAATAATAATAATAATAATAATAAGAATAAGAATGATGTGTTATATATTGATCTATGTATCGATTTATTTTAAGGAAACACTTTTACTATTTTTTTTTTTTATTTTTATAAACCGTAAAGAATAAAAATTCAAGAGCAGATTCGCGAGTCAACGACACATATGTGGCGCGAACCGACGACGGTAATAGTAAGAGAATTAAAGATCTAACGCACAAGAAATAAAACACAATAGAGATTATACAACAATCAAATTGATTCTTATTAGTTGATTCCAAAACTTGATCGTGAAACTAAGAAAAAAAATTATTGTTTATATCATACGTGCATAAAATAGTAAAAAAAACTCTATAACAATAATAATATAAAAAAAATAATAGGAGAAAAATAAGTGTTTACCACACTGTCCTTTACTAGCTCATGATTCCAATCTTTCTTCTCTCTTTTCTCTCCATTATTCTCTCTTTTCTTTTATCTTTTTGTGCTCTCAATTCTTGTTCGATTTCTGTTTTTTTTTTTCTTTTTTTTTTTTCCTCTTGTGGTAGACTATTTATAGACTTTTGGGTGTGGATTACAAAAGACAAGAGAATAATTGTCAATTGATTACCATTAATATATTTCTCTATGGTTTCTTTTCATTTAATTGGCCACAATTATACTGATTCTTATTGTTATTGATTCATTTCTTCAGTTTCTTTTCTATTCAATTGATCACCATTATACTGTATTTTATGACCATCAATTCATTTTTTTTCATTTTTTTTTTTCATTTATTTTGATCATCATTACATCGATATTTATGACCATCAATTCATTTCTTTTCGGTTTCCTTTATTTTTATTATTATTTCATTTTTTTAATAAAAAATAAAAAATAAATAAATCCCGGACAAAATTAGGTGTCAATTGCTTGGAGGCATAAGCAACTAATTGTTTATTCTGCATTATCACACCACCTAAGCCCTCTCGGGATGCATCATAATAAACCTTAAAACCTAAGGTTGGATCTGGAATGGCTAGTACAGGGGTTGTGGATAGTTTGGTATTAAGTGTTAGACTATTGGAGAGAACTTACGGATAAACCTACGGTAGTACCCTGCTAAACTTAAGAAACTTTTAACTTTAGTCATATTCTTAGGTTGTCCCCGTCCTAACACTACTTCTACCTTGGAAATGTTCATAGCTACCCCTCCCATGGAAATCACATGGCCTAAAAACTTAACCTCTGACATCCAAAACTCATATGTACTAGGTTTAGCAAATAATCTTTTATCTCTCAATATTTTTAGCACAATCTTAAGTTATTCTTCATGCTCTATTGGTTTCTTGGAATAAATCAAAACGTCGTCAATAAACACTACCACAAATTTATCAGGATATGGTTTCAATATCCTATTCATGTACTCCATGAACACTGTTGGGTCATTTGTAACACCAAAAGGCATAATCAAAAACTCATAATGTCCATACCTAGTTCCAAAGGCTGTTTTTGGTTTACCTTCAGATTTAATCCTAATACGATGATATCAAGACCTAAGATCAAAATTTGAAAATATGGTGGCTCCCCCCTAGTTGATCTAGAAGGTCACCTATTCTAGTCAATGGATATTTCTTCATAATTGTTACTTAATTCAACTGCCTATAATCTATGCAAAGTCTCATTCGACCATCCTTTTTGTTTACTAATAGGACAAGGGCTCCATGTAGCAATCTAACCCTTACCGTCACCAACATTGTTAATCACAACCTTCTCGCTCCTTTTCCTCTTCATAGGAAATATCGAGTTTTTTCCTTCTGTGAAATCAAACACGATACCTAGGAGATAAGTACCACCACCATTCACTCCCACTAAGGAAGAGAGTCCTGGTTCCTCTGGTTGGAGAATGTTAGGTGGAGTTATGACTTCTTTACTATGACAAACCAGAGTCACAATTTTTTTTCCACATCCAATCCATTCCTAGGATAATATCTAAGCCCTTAAGGGGTAAGCAATTTAGGTCCACTAAAACATCCTATTAAATTGGTTAATTTGGCATTGAGGACATACTAAGGAAGTCAAAATCTGGTTTTTAGCTGCAATAGTTATGATAATGTTTCAGCAAGTGGACTGAATCATTGCAAGTAATAATTAAAACGGTAGTACCGAGTGTCGAATTCAAGGATTACGTTTTACTATTAACTTATATTTGATTGCTAAAATTGATCAAAAAGTTCCCAAATTGATTGAAATAATATTTAAAAATTAACAACAGTAGTAAAATTGATCCTTTATAATAAGAAAAATGTCAGGGATGAGTTTCACTTCAAATCCAACCTTGGTGTCTAATTTGATCCTAGTTACTAAATTCCTTTATTGAATTATTACTGAATTCTCTTTATTATTCGTGCCCTAATGTCTTAGTGATAAAAACTTTAATTCCAAAGCAACCCCTAATTCCTTAGTGGATTTAAGATTAGAATTAAGTCTTATCGTACATGAATTCTTTTGTTAAACTATTGCCTTTGCAACTAATTTATTTGGTTTCATGACCTGCATCTATCCCTAGACTAAAAATTCATGAACTTTTTATCTCAAGCATTCGTAAAGTCAACTTCTGTTTCAAAATACGAATCGTAGAACATTTTAATGTTGATCAAGCAATAAAAAACATTAAGAACAAAGATGAGAAAAATAATTCAATAAACTCATTCATATAACTAGAAATCAAATCATAAAAATAAGGGTTTCATCTTGTTACACTCATCCCTAATAAATAGGGTTTAGTTACTCAAGACAAAGATAGAAAAGATAGAGATAGAGAAGAACTACAAGAAAGATTCATGAATGGTTCTTGATAAAACAACTCTAATGGTGTTAGAAATGGGCATCTTTGAGTTTCTCTACTAGGGCACAGGTCTCCCAACTTCCCAATAGTAAAAAAGATCTCTAAAAAAATGAGAAAAATGATTTTTTATACATTCAACAATGTGCTACGCGCCCCAAGCTTTGTATTTGCGCTCCGAACGCATGTTTCTGCTCTTTCAGGTCTGTATTGGGTTTTGATGTCTTCATGAAAGTTGTAGCTATAGATCCTAGATTTCATTTGCACTTGGTTTGACTTCAATTGGACATCTACAACTCTGGATATGGTGGAAAAATTCCACATAGTTCATGTTGATTTCTCACCAAAATTCAAAACTAACTAAAACAAAGTTTCAACGCAAAACTACAAAAAATATCTACTTAATCAAGGAAATAAGAACATAAATATTTTATTGAATCAAAGAACTAAAATAAACAAAAGATATCAAATAACTCCTTAAATTAACTAATGAATAAAAGATAAATAAGACTAAAAACAATAAAAAAATATGCATATGATGAAGAGTCATCACAACCCCAAACTTAATCTATTGCTTGTCCCCAAGCAGCAATTAGTTTCAGATTTGGAATAATTAAAAGCAAAATTAAACTCAATTGTCAAAGTTCTAGGTACTACAAAACATTCATCATGCTCCATGGTTGCTTACATAAAAAAAATCATTTGTACACTTAGCATTCATTAATCAAGTTCAACTCTCTCTTCACACAATCTAACCAAAATTTCCTCAAGTATTTAGCAAGAGTTATGAATATATAACTCAAATCCTCGAACATGCATCACGCAACCATATAGTTGAAAAAAAAATTCTAGTTAGCATTCATAATTACAACAAACACATACACCTTTCGAGGACTTTCGAGTAGTAATATGGCTTAGGTAAGAGTATGACATTTTGGGAAATTAAGTTTTACTACTTGGAGTTCGGTACACATTTTCAAATTATTCCACCATTTGTTTTTCACATTTTTATTTTGGGGATTCTCAAAGATTGACAAAAGAATCAAGAAGATGTTATTTATCAAAGTACATAAATTGAATTTTTTTTCTTCTTTTTGTTTTCTTTTGATTTTTTTTATTATTTATTTTATTTATGAGAATCACCACCCCAAACTTTAAAAGATGTTATCCCATGAGCAACCCCAAACTTAGAATTTTACAAAGATGAGACAAATTTTTTTCTACCTACCTCTAAAATTAAAGTCAGGTCTTTGGCTTGTAATGTGGCTAGTAACCGAAAGAAAGGGAAAAACTCAAAGGGGCTAGCAAATGATAGAATTTTCACAAGGTAGTTAAAAATGCTCAAACGAGAAGATAGAATTGCCTCAGTGTATGCATAAATTACAAGTGATGCTAGTCAGAATTACTGCAAGTTCTGAAGGGATAACACATGTCTGGATAATCACACAAGAAGGAATTAACGTGTTTAGGCTCAAAAGCTCACATCTAGGATAATAAGAGAGAGTATGAACTATCCAAATAATGCCAAACATGTGACTCCAAAAGTTATTTATTTATTTTTTGAAAAAATGACAGGTGAGACCTCAACAACCAAGGAGTAATCAACAATGCATGCATTAGTGAAACTCATCGAACTGAGCAATGATATGAGAAAATAAATAGAGTTTAAACTTCAAGATCCCAAATAGAAAACTTATGACTAAATGTAAGTTGCTAACAATTTTTCATCATAGTGCACATTTACACACAATTAAAAAGAAATAGATTCAAAAAATAAAAATAAAAGAAAGCAAAAATAAAATTTACCTATAGGTTGCCTCCCACGAAGTGCTTCTTTATGGTCATTAGTTTGACGCCTCAACCATTGTCAAGGTGGCATATATGACAAAAATAACACATCATCATTCTCACCAAGGAATACATATTTCATGTGAGGTGGCAATTGCTTGAGTTCAATCGATTGTGTCTTTTTTTTTTTTTTTTTTTTCTTTAGGGACTCGTCTTCATTCCCTTTCAACTCCTCCTATCTAGTAGGGAAGCAGGGGGAGTAAGATGGCGATGCTTCTAACATGGCTAAAACATCTTTCATTTTTGGATCTTCACTTTTTTTAATAAGATCTTTGGGGTAGGCATAACATTATTTCTAATGGCAGAGTGGGTGCTTGCTGCTCAATTTCTTCATCGATTATCGCATCGAAAATCTCAATTCGATTGCACCGTTCTCTTTCGTTTTAATGATCTATGACTTTAAGAATATTGAATGTAATTGTTTCCTTATTTACCTTAAAGGTTGAGGTGCCATCGGCCACGTCAATCATAGCTCTCCCTGTTGCTAAGAATGGTCTCCCAAATATTAAGGGGATATCATTGTCTGCCTCCATGTCTAGTACCACAAGATTCATTGAAAAAATGAACTTATTTACTTTGACTAAGACATCTTCCACCACCCCATAAGGGTGTTTCATTGAGCGATCCACAAACTGTAACATCAGATCTATGTCTTTGAATCTTCCAATGCCTAACCTTTTGTATATGGAAATGGGCATAAGACTCACACTAGCCCCACGATCACACAGGGACTTCCCAAATGTTCTATCCCCAATAGCGCAAGAAATAGAAGCTTATTGGATCCTTGAGTTTAGGTGGCAGCTTGCTCTATAGAATATCACTACACTATTTGGTAAGCATCACTATTTCACCGCCAATTTTTCTTTTCTTTAACAAAATCTCCTTCTTGAACTTGGCGTAAATCAACATCTGCTCTAGTGCTTCTACAAAAGGAATATTTATTTGCAACTTTTTAAAATCATCAAGAAACTTACCGAATTGTTTTTCAGTTTCTTCCTTTTTTAATCTTTGAGGAAACGAAAGTCGAATTTATGGTTTTGGCGATGTCTCCTTTTTTTGCACCATATATTCTCCCTCCTTTTCAAGAGCGATGTGCTCCTCAATTGATGTTAGGGTGACCATTTCCTCTGAGTGGGTTGAAGTTGAAGTACTTCCACTTTGTTTGGATTTAGGTGGTACTTGTTCACTTACCTTGCCATTCCTCATTGTCACAGTATTGACATTATTTTGCAGATTCATAACTGTGTGACTACGAAAATTTCTTAACGCTCTTTGTGCTATTTATTGAGCAAGTTGACCCAATTGGGTCTCCAGATTCGTTATTGACGTTGAGTGATATTTCTTGATGGCTCTTGACTCTTCAATGAAAGAACTTGTGCTTGTTACTAACTTCTCAATAGCACTCTCCCAAGCAAATTTTTAAGGTGGAGCTTGATTTGCTTAAGATCCTTGTTGAGCTTGGGATCTACCCTATTGACTTTTTCATAAAAAATTTGGATGATTTCTCCAACCCAAATTGTACGTACTAGAGTATGAATTATTCTGCTTCACATTGTTATCCATAAAGTTCACCTCTTTTGGTTCTTTGTATCATCATCATCTAGTACTTCACAAGCTCCATTTTTATGTGCTCCCTCACAAAAATAACAACTAGTATGTTTCAATAATTTGAGAGGGGCCACTTGGAGTTGTATACTTAGAGCTGCCACCCATTTCTTTATCCCAGCAACGATAACATCTTCTATCTATTTTGAGAGCAGCTTCCCTTGAGCCAACCCACTCTCCAGAGTATTCAATTCGAGCATACCACTTTTTGACCCACCACCTCTATCATACAACATCATTTGTTCATTTGATGCCATGATCTCAATAATTTTTTCGTACTTTTGATGCAATTTGGTAATTCAAAGAACCTCCTGCTGTTAGCATCCAACATAATTCTAGTGTTAGGCTTTAAACCATTATAAAATATTTGCATTTGAGCAGTATTGTCATAAGCATGAATGGGGCATCCTGTTAGTAAACCCTTGAACCTCCTGTAAGTGTCACAAAGATATTCACGTCCTTTTTGTTTGTTACTGAAAATCTCTTGCCTTTACCTAACAAACATAGTTGGGGGGAAGTATTGTTCGAAGAACTTATCTTCAAGGTCATCCCATGTGGTGATGCTACCAAAGGGTAAAGAATTAAGCCACTCCTTAGCATCATTTTTCAAAGAAAGTGGAAATACTCTAAAAATCTTTCCTTCTTTAGAGCAACCATCCACCTTCACTGCTTCACATAGTTTAAAGAAGTTTGTGAGATGTCTATTGACGTCTTCGTTATGTTTAATAGAAAATTGAATCTCCTTCAACTCTGTATAGAGCGGGAGTTATTTTGAACTTGTTGACTGTAATCGGTTGGTTATGGATGGCCAACCGAGCACATTTTCTATCTCCATTCCATACTCGCGTAGGATACGTTCAAGTGGTGGTGGATCAGCCATTTTTTGCAAATATGAAAAAAAAAACCAAATCCTCTTCTTCCACTACTAATTGTTTTTCATCTTGTCTCCTTTCTCGATTTCCTTTCACAATTTTTTCGATTTCTGGATCAAAGAGAAGTTCTGCTGAGGAGTGGCCTCCCATACAATGTGAGACAAATTGTGCTTAGTAAAAAGTTTGATTTGAAAAATAAAAAAATAAAATAAAAACAAAAATTTCATTGTAGAGTAAAAAATTTCAATGAAGTAAATAAATTATATTCAATAGTGATATGGAAATCCCCGACAACGACGCCAAAAACTTGATAACGTATGAGCAAGTATATTGACTCGTTGAAAGTTATAATTAAAACGGAAATATCGAGTGTCAAACTTAAGGATTGCGTTTTGCTATCAAATTATATTTAATTACTAAAATTGAACATAAAATTCCCAAGTTGATTGAAACAATATTTAAAATTAACAATAGTAATAAAATTTATTCTTTATAAAAAGAAAAATGTCATGTATGAGTTTCTCTTCGAATCCAACCTTCGTCTCTAATTTGATTCTAGTTACTGAATTCCTTTATTGAATTAATACCGAACTCTCTTTATTATTCTTCCCTTAATGTCTTTGTGACATAACCTTTAATTCCAAAGTAATCCCTAATTCCTTAGTGGAGTTAAGATAAGAATTAAGCCTTATTGTACAGGAATTCTCTTGTTAAACTCTTGCCTTTATAACTAATATAATTTGTTTCATGACCGACATCTATCTTTAGACTACAAATTCATGAATTTTATAACACCCTGATTTTTAACAGCGCCAGTGTATTTTTTTTTTTTAAAAAAAAGAAATAAAACAAAGAAATAAAGAAAGAAATACTTTTGGATAAAATATTTAAATCGTTACACAACGAAAAAAAGTCAACAATATTTACAAACAGCAGAAATAGTTTTTGAAACAAAATTCAAAGCATTTAAATAGTAAAATACAATGGGGCTATTAGACCTATCAGACATAGCTCACACCTTTGGGGTATTCTTGGCAGACACCTGCATAAAAGCATTGCCCCAAGAATCTTTACTTTCCCCACGTCACATCAAAAAGTGGAACATGGACCCATCAAAAGAAAAGTCATCAAACAGTTTTAAGAATAGATACAATCTTCCAAAATGAAATAAATACAATCACAAAAGGAAGACATCTAGTCCTTATACAATCACCTAATCTGATCATGCTACAAAAACTACATAACTCGAGTGATCTCCACGCGCCCCGCAAGACCTTCCTAACACAGCTTCGGTCAAGTATGACTATCTACTTTTCCATCTCCAGGGTACTAACCGGTAGGATGATCCTTGTCCTCATCTGAGGGCAAAGCCCAGATTTCCACAATATTTGTAAAGGTCACCAACCAAAATTAACAAATATCACATAGCAAAATTCTTATATTTTCAAATGCTCAAAAGAACTTTTTGTCTTAGCATACTCTTCAAAAGGGTTTTCATATGTCAAAAAATGCATAAACAATGTTTAAAAATGAAGTTTTAACAAATTACACTGTGGTAGCTGAATACAACTGAGAAAAGCATATTTTCAGTTCTAAAATAGCTCTGAATCAATCAACACTTGAAACATTAATATTATCAATTATGAACACATAATTAACACCAAATTAATCTCCACAAATTCACACCTCAATCACACATTGAATATTCAAAACATCAATTACGAACACATAAGTACATCAAAACTTAATCAACCCAACTTCACACCTCTAAGCAATTATGACAAATCACAACAACAACCGAATATGTATATACAATAATCATAGTATAACAAACATGACCCACGTGCCATGCACTCTAATGCAATGCATATATGCCAAAATGCATGATTCAAGAATTCCAAACCAAAACGCTCCATGAAGGGCGTAAATCATAATTGTACAGCCTCTCACAGACCAGTAGTAATTACTAAGGTGCAATCTCTCACAGATCAACATAGCGTGCGGTCGCTCACAGACCAGCACGGCATACAAGAGTGTTGTCACTCACACACCAACACGATTTTTTAGAGTGCAGTCGCTCACAGATCAGAACATTCTAGAGTGCAATGTCTCACATATCAGCACGACGCGACAACCCTCGCAAGGATAAGATGAACCAACAATTCACATGGCATCATCTCGTGGCCCATCATGGTCACCACTATCACCATAGCCCCATTGCAGTCACCATGTACTATGAAATGCACGAGGATACTCTGACTCTTTTCACCACAATTATTAAGTAAATGCAGCTATTAAAAGATTCTCCATTTTTAATACTCATTTAACAGTAATGATTTTTTAGATACAACAGAGAGCATACTCAAACATATTTATTCACACCAATTTCAATTTCCACAAAACACACATAAATCACATTTCCAAATTCAATCCACATATAAATTGAATCAAATTCATTTTCTACCAATCAACACATAAATTGAATTAAATTCTTTTTCCACCAACCCACACAAAAATTTTTCTCAAAAATTCATAAAATTAATTATGAACACTTCAATTTCACCAAACATGAGTCACTACAATTTTCAAATATAGATCACTCTTATTAAATCTGTAAAATTTTCAACCATAAATAACCACAACAACATTAATATATTAAAGTTCTCCCTACCGCTAACTCGGTGCTAACAGTCTCGATTCTTTTTCAAGACTCAAGGAGCTAACTACATAAACATGAATATTTATTAACAATTTATTCATAATAAAACTCATCCAAATACAACAAAATTCCCAAAATTAAATCTTTCTCACACACCAAACTTTTAAAACCAAATAATCTATATTATTTAGTTAAAACTAAATAAAACAAATATTGTCCAAATATGACATACACACACTCGACTATTAAATCACCGAAATTTTTTGAGTTAATAAAATACGCTAAATTTTTTTGCTTTTTAAAAATCAGTTCAAGAGTAATTAAAAGAGTAACATTTTAAACTCTAACTCTTTTTAATTTCAATCTATATTTTTGCTTAAATTCTTTAACTTAGTTAAAATTTGAACTTTTTCACAACTTTAACAACTCTAAATTTTTTGTAAAATTTCAACTTTAGTTCAAACTCATTTATTTGAAAATAACTCATTACGAAACTCAAACACATCAAATTTAACCACCACACATAAATCACATCTAAAAAATTCATAATATTAATTATGAACATACAATTCATACCCAACATTAATCCCTAAAAAACTCACCTCAAAACAACCTAGATTCAAATTCAACTAATTCACACATAAACAAATTAAATTCATTTTCCACAATTTTACACCTCAAATACATCAAATTTCTATTCCTCAAAATAAAAAATAATGTCCTAAATGCAACTTAAAAGTTTTGAAGAAGCCCTTACCTCCGTTGTAGCTTTAACAACTAATTACGGCACCGCGATTAATTACGGTAAAATTTTAGTTCGCGTTGTTATTTTGAAAACTAGCTCACTAGCACCGCAGCGTGGCAACGAGCAACTTTCCCCTTTGCCACTTCTCAAAATGGAGCTTAGATCTAGAAGAAAAATAATGATTTGTATTTGGTGGGTTTTAAAATCACCAACATAAACTTGAAATAGAGAAAGAAAGAAATCGCGAGTGCATGAGAACATTTTTCAGCTTTTGTGTTTTCTTTCTTCCTTTCTTTCATAAATATATATATATATATATATATATAATATATATTAAAATAATAATAATATATTATAATTAAAATCAACTAATAAATATCTTAGTTAAACATCGTAGTTAAACGTTGTGGCCCATCGTTGTGACCACTTAACATCTCAACGCACCTTAAACATACATATAGCAGTTCTGAACACATAATCTCATCCAAACTTAATCACCACAACATTACACATAATCATACCACAATCATTCATAATATCAATTATGAGCACATAATCACATCCAAATTAATCTCCACAAATTCACCCATTAACCACCGCAAATTTAATTCAACAATTACCCATTAACCACCTCAAATTTAATTCAACCATTCACTCATAAATTTCAATTTTCTCAATTCCCACCAAATTTAATCCGCAAATCACCCATATTACAACTCCACATATTTTAACCATAATTCACCCACTAATTTCCACAATTTCAATCATAATTTTACACCAAATTAATTTCCACAACCACCCCTCAAACACATCAAAACAATTTCCTCAACCACACTTAAATCACCTTAAATTCATTTTTCACAAATCCACACATAAAACACATCTCCAAATTCAATTCGCACATAAATTGAACTAAATTCATTTTCCACCAATTCAAACATAAATTGAATTAAATTTATTTTCCACGAATATACCTCAAACACCTAAAACTTAAAATTCAAACATAAATCAATAATCAAATTTATTCTCCACAAATTTCAAACATAAATCACCAAATTCAAAACACCACATTTTCAAACCTAAACCACCAAATTCAATTTCCACAAATAGTGATAAATCACATTAAAATTCATCTTCCACAAATACACATATAGATTCCTATACGCATACTAGAAATTTGGAAGGAACCCTTATCTCCGTTGTAGCTCTAACAAGTGATTACGGCACCACGATTAATTCCTGTAAAATTTAAGTACGTGACGTCGCTTTCAAAGTTGGCTCACTAGCATCGTAGCGGGAAGATGAACAACTTTCCTTTCTATCACTTCTCGAAATGAAGCTCAAATGTCAAAGAAAAGCAGATATTTAGATTTGACGGTTTTGAAAATCCCTAACACAGTTTTCCTTGTTTTCGAACAGAAAAAAAGGAGTTGGGAAATCTTTTCTTTCTCACCCACCAAGTCTTGGGTTTCTTTTCTTGAAGCAAAAGAAGTAAAGGAAAACAAAAGAAAAAGAAGGGAGAAGGAGAACGGGTTCACAAAGCAAGGAGGGAACCGTTTTCTTGGCTTTCCTCTGTTTCCTTCCTTTTTCCTTTTTGTTTCTTTTACTTGGTTTCCCACACACACACACACACACACACACACACATATATATATATATATATATATATATATATATATATATATATATATTATATTTAAAACCAAATCCAAACAAATATCTAACAACTCTTACACATATTACTTCACTCACATCTCAAACTATTTTGATAAAAATATCTACTCTCATCGCAACTCAATTGATAGATAAAATTTTCAGCAATTAGCGATATTTTTAACAAAATTGTCTGGTATTAAATTCTTCGTAACGTAAATAAATTATTCTTCGACAAATAATTTTTAATCCAATTTTAAAAAATATATTTTTGGCATTTAACTCACTAAATACCAAAAACTAGGGTAAAAGCCTAAGAAATTCAACACAAAATACCCTAAAATTGTATAATTTAGGATTTAAAATTAAGGGTATTACATTTGGCATGTTTGGCAATAAGCCATCATGTACCCTCGTTGTTTGCAGGAGTAAGCATTCTCCTCCGTGCTCTTTTCCACACCTTAAACATCTTCTTGTCTTATGAGAATTTGATGTCTTCAAATGCTTCCCTTTCCTAAAGGAAGTCTTCACCATTAATTGCTGATTAAATTTGTTAGCATCCTTCATCTGTTGCCATTTAGTCTATTTTTCCTCCTGCACTTTCTTCAAATTCTCTTCAATGATATAACTCTTGTGCACCAGGGTGGAGTAACTAGTGATTTCTAGATGACCAATAATTCTTATAACCATTCAAATTGATTGATTTTTGAGTCCTTATTTGAGGTGTAATAGGCATGTGAGGAGAATTTAGCTAATTCCTCAACCATTGCTACATATTCAGCCACAAAGATACTTCTTTGTTGTAGATGAACAAATTCTATCTGCTTATGTCTTCTGGCACATTATGGATAATATTTTTCTAAGAAAGTTACCTCAAAGTACTCCCAATCCAAAGGTGTCCCCAAGGTTAGTAGGTGAGCCCTTGCAACCTTCCACTTGTGTTATGCCTTACCCTTCAATAAGTGGGCAACAAATTCCACTTTTTCTTGTTCAATGCAATGCACTACTTCAAAGGCATTTTTAATGTCCTCAAGCAAAGCTTTAGCCTCATTAGGATTGTGACTTCTTTTAAATGTTGCGAGTTGCAGCTTAAGGAAGTCATAGATAGTTATGTTATTAGTTTGGTTTCCATCTCTTTGTAATGCTATTTGTTGGACAAGATTATCGGTGGTTGTTGTTCGTAGTTGGATGGCCTACAATATTTGTTCCCAAGATTCTACAGCAAGTGGTGGAGGTGGAGGCACATTATCCTTTGGTGAAGTGTTTCTCTTTGGCCTTCCTCTTCTCTTAGATCCTTTTGCGATAAGTCTTCATATCACACACAAAATACTAAGTTGACCAGACTTGATATATGGTGAAATGATATTTAGAACATACAATAAAAAGAAGGATTATATTAATTCCTAACCTGCTACCCACAATTTTATTGGTTCGACCTTCTCAAATACCAAAATGTAAAGTCCATCACCATGTATCTAGGATATGGTAATTAATACATACATTTTGATAAAACAAAATATCCATTTAAAATCTTAAAAGGTACAATCAACAAAATAAATTTTAACTACAAATTTATAGTTTACATACATTTTGATAAAACAAGATATCCATTTAAAATCTTAAAAGGTACAATCAACAAAATAAATTTTAACCACAAATTTATAGTTTACAATAATCATTTGAGGTACCAAGGTTACATCACATATTACATTTTAAAACAAAATATAACTATGTAAGTGTTATCTTCTGATTCTTCTCCAGGCTTACTTTCTTTCCTCTACTATAATACCAACGTAAATAAGGATGAGATAATAATCTTAGTAAGCTCTTAAAAAGAGGAGGGGCAGTTAAAATAGTTTTCTCAAAAACAATGAAAACGTAACATAAATATTAAATGCTTTATATTAGCTCTAGCCGAAATATTTAAAATCTATTATATTTCTTTAAGTAAGAAAAGTGCATTCTCTTTCTTTTCTTGATTTAGGAAGGCTTTTTGGTTTTTATTTCCTTTTTATTTAAGGAAAAGCTTACTAATATTCATTTGTTTATAAGGAATAGCTCCTCCAATCACCCAAATTTCGGTAACCAAGATGGTTGGACTCGTTCACAAAGGTGGTCTGGCCATGGCCCCAATTGGCATCCCATTGTTTCACCTTTACCAATTGTTTCATGCTTGAAACAAAGCTAAATTATTCCACTGTATTGTTTGACCATGCATGTCATAACATCATATATGAAGTGCATATGTAGTATCATGTATGCAACACATGTTATTTAATGAATATATAGTAACATTGACGTAATGAGTAACACCCCGATTTTTAACAGTGCGAGTGTATTTTTTTTTAAAAAAATAAAGAAATAAAAACGGAGCAAAAAAAGAAGGAAATACTTTTGGATAAATATTTAAGTCATTATATAACGACAAAGTTAACAAATACTTACAAGCAGCGGAATAATTTTTGAAATAAAAATTTAAAGTATTCAAACATCAAAATACATCGGGGCTATGAGGCCTATCAGACATAGCTCATACCTCTGGGGTATTCTCGGCAAACCTACACAAAAGCACTGCCCCAAGAATTTTAACTTTCCTTACGTCACATCAAAATGATGGTACAAGGACCCATCAAAATAAAAGTCAAGCTGACAATATGAGGTATAGGTACACTCTTTCAAATTGAGATAAATACATCCACAAAAGAAAGACACCTAAACTCTATACAACCCTCTAATATGATGATGCTACAAAAAGCTATACAACTTGAGTGATCTCCACGCGCTCCGCAAGATCCTTCGGGCATAGCTTCGGTTAGGTATGACTAACTACTTTCCCATCTCCAGGGTACTAACCGATAGGATGATCCTGGTTCTCATATGAGGGCAAAGCCCAGATTTGCACAATAATTGTAAAGGTCACCAACCGAAGTTAACAAATATCACATAGTAAAATTCTTATATTTTCAAATGCTCAAAAGAACCTTTTGTCTTAGCATACTACTCGAAAGGGTTTTCATATGTCCAAAAAAATGCATAAACAATGTTGAAAAATGAAGTTTTAACAAACTACATTGTCGTGAATACAATTGAGAAAATGCAGATTTTCAATTCTAAAATGGCTATGAATCAATCAACACTTCAAATATTAATATTATCAATTATGAACACATAATTAACACCAAATTAATCTCCACAAATTCACTCCTCAATCACACATTGAATATTCATTAAATCAATTATGAACACATAAATAGATGTGATAACAAAAGATGGAATTATTTTATGGTATACGTTTATGCGATGTGATAATAAAAGTTGATGCATTATGATACGTTTATGTGATGATGATGATGATGTGTGATTGATAATAGTGATAGCTTATGTGAGGATGATGATGATATATGATTAATATTAGTGGTGCTTTCAACTTGTGCAAAATATAATGCTCTTAATGGAGTAGTCTAGGCCAACAAGGGGAGTTAGAAGCTATCATGCCATTCATGTTTACCTCAATTATAGCGTATATATGTCTCGGGTTGAGTTAAGGAGATTTATGAGGACATGATCAATTTGAATTGTTCATTAACTCAGGTGGGGAACTCCTAGGTGACTTGGAGGTAGCCCTCCCAATTTTAGAACCTACCATACATCACACATTTACCTCGACTATTACGTTTATGTCTTGGGTTGAATTGAGGGGATCTATGAGGTAAGGGCCAATTTGGATTATTTGTCCACTTAGATGGTGGCAGAATATCAAGCCTCCTAACTAAGTACTTCAGAGTTATAATGGTACCAAATTATGAAGAAGTAGAGTCTAAACTCATGCATAATATTACATTTTCTTGTGATTGTTTTTTGTAATTAATGTATTTCAAAAGTGATAATAATTTATCTTGGATGATGTTATGATTAGACGATATATCGATTTTATTTTAGTGATTTTGATATTATAATACAATATTATTTTTCTTGAATATTTTGATATATCAGGATGTGTTATGTGTGACACCCTAAACCCAAATTGAAATAGAAAGTAAAATGCACTAGTTTTGAAAGAGATTCACAATAGTTCCAAAATAGAGTACAAAAATTTGTTTTTAAACTATAAGGTTCAAGACATCACCCTCATGTGAAGACAAAATCCCAAATTAATGTTTTGATGATAACTAAACAAAAGGTTGATTAAGATTTCTAATTATGATTCTAAGTGTTATGGTATTTAACATGTGCAATTGAGTGTGTCAAAACAAGTTTGGTACCAATTATTTCAAAGCAGATCTAATTAAAATCAAGAAAGAAAAAAACAGGAAAAGGAAGAACGATCTTGACATATTCTCCAGATATGAACTCTCTTGCTTTTTGGCTGATCATTTCCATCCACTTTCTCATGAAAATTGGCCTTATTTCAACAGATAAATGAGCTATCCTAAGCTCTCTTGAAGCCTATAAATCTAGCTTCAAGATGAAGAATAAGACACAACTCAAAGTTCCAAGCAAAGCATAGATCACTCAATCATACTCAAGCTTGTCATAATCATTCTCACGCTTGTAGTTCCATTCTTTATGTTGTGTTAGAATAAGTAATAATCGAGTTCTTATTATAGAATCTATTTCTCAAACAAGATTTGAGAAATACCGAGATTCTAACATTCTCAAAGTCATTATCTTATAACTCAACACCGTTTTTGATAACATAACTTGAGTAGTATGTAAAAATCCTTTTATGTTTTAAAAGCTAGCTTTCAAAAACCTTTCTGAAATAGTGTAAGGTAAGTTTGGAGAAATCCTTTCTAGGTAGAAAGGTAGAAACTGTGTAAAGATCAAGATTGATCTGTGCAAAACCAAGAACGATCTTGCCTTGAGCACTTAGTGGAAAATCTCACATTTGTGAGGACTAGCGTAACCCGTGTTTAGGTGAACCAGGATATATTCGTGTGTGATCTCTCTATCTCTATCTCTATTTATGATATGCTTTACAATTAATTTTTATATTGATAAAATTGATATTGTTGTTTTTCACAAACCAAGATCATTTTTCGTTTATAACCAAGATCAATCTTGAGTTAAACTTTCAGTTTTAAAAGGGGCAATTATAATTCAAACCTCTTTCCTTATAATTGAAATTTTTACTTCAATTGGCATCATAGTCAGTCTCTAAGGATTAAACACCAAAAAAGTGTTAGAGCAAAAGATTCAAGAAGATAATACCAAAAGCTAAATACATTGTTGAAGGAGGGTCTTCAAACAGACCACCATATTTTGATGGCTCAAATTATTATTTTTGGAAAAGTAAAATGCAATTGTTCCTGAAGTCACAAGTTAGTGGTATGTGGAGAATCATCACAGATAGAGGCTTAATACCAAGAGTAGATCAAAACAATTCAACATCTGCTAAAACAAAAGAAGCATATTGGACAACAAATGAAAGATCTAAGGCACTTCTAAACTCAAAAGCTCAATTATTTTTATCATATGATTTAAGCAGGGAAGAAAGTGAAAGATTAGATGAATGTGATACGACCAAGAAAGTATGCGATAGATTGCAAACTCACCATGTTAAGTAAACAAGAATTGACATTGGCATTCGAAAGTTCGAATTATTTGAAATGAATGAAGGAGAAACAATCAATGAAATGTTCCCAAGATTCAAAACTATAGTGAACGAAATGTGCTCTCTTGGCAAAGCATATTTAGTACAAGATAGGGTAAGAAAGATCATGAAATGTCTTCCAATCATTTGGAGACCAATGGGAATAACTATAAGCCAAGCCAAAAATCTTGAGGTGTTGGGCTTGGAAGTGAAGTAACAATGTCGATTTACAAGGAACGGGGTTTAAATTGTAAATGTATCTTTTTAAAATTCCTGTTAAGAACTTAAGAAAATAACTCAAGATTGATCTTGGTTATGAAAATAGAAAACAGAGAACGCTCTTGGTTTTTATTATAAAACATAGAACATTCTTTGATTAGCCTAAAACAGAAAATCAGTTTGTGTTTTATCTTAGTTAATTAATTAAGTTTAACAAATATAGAGATAGGATAGAGAATACCACACAAAGAAATATCCTGGTTCACCCAACTTGGGTTACGTCTAGTCCTCACACTGTGAGATTTTCCATTAAATGTTTAAAACAAAGAACCTTCTTGATTTTCCGGCACCTAGTCTAGATTAACCTTGATCTGTTTCAATCTCTATTACTTTCCACCCAGAAAGTAACAACAGCACCTATCTAACTTTGATAGGATTCAATACAATCTAAACAAACTATATAGAAACTCTTATAGTTTGAGTTTTTACAATAAGATTATTTTTGACAGAAGTTGAGAAATCTCAACTCTTGTTTGAGATTTGATTATTTACAAAGAATTTAGTAATAATTAAGCAATCTGATATGAGACTTTAGGACTGCTTCTTCTTTGCGAAACTCCAGAACTTCAAGTATGTGTATGTGATTGATTTGTGGGATTTTACAGAACTTGAATTTCTTGTTGTATTCCTGGATATTGGCCTTCTATTTATAGGCTTTAGAAGCATTTAATGAAGGTCAAAAAGAGCTATTGGTATTGCTCTGTATTTTTTACTAAAACCAATATTTCAGAATAAAAATAATCTAGCTTTAACTATTTTGTTAAATCATTTAAATCAGTTTTGACTTCTAGTGAAAAAGCCTTTGAAGTTTTTCCCTTAATCTTGGATGGTACAGTTTCGATCTTGAGTCTTGAATGTAGCCAAAACAAGTTTGGAGAAGAATTATAAGCCATTGTAGAAGAGAACAGACTGCTGTTGGAGTTATGTAGAAAACGGAGATTGATTATCAATCTAGATATGTCATTTTGATCTTTCTGGAGATTTGATGATCAATCTAGTGTTCTTGTGTTTATCATTTTGGATGTTCTTTGTAAAGTCTTATCATATATCAAGGTTGATCAAACTTTCTTGACAGTTTGATTTTAGAGTTTCAAACTGTTTTATTTTAACTGTTTTTGAGAGAAAGAAATGATGTCAGTTGAAGAATTGATGGATGAAGTAGGGAGAAAAGTTGAAGGATTTTGGTGTTTGGGTGGAGAACATTCTTGAAGAGGTGAAGAACGTTCTTGAGCAGGTTCAGGACTTGCTTCTTGTGAGTGGTCAGATGAGTAAGGTGTAAATGGAAGAGGAATGGTGGTAGTCCAAAGTCGAGCAGATATTTTTCTTTTAAGAGAGGTGGGAAAGGAAGATGTGGTGGATGAAGGTGGGGCAGAAAAAGTCTTTTTCATATGAGAGAGATTTTCTAGAAGAAGGGGAAACTCCAAAATACCTGAAGACTTTAGTCAATACCATTCCATAAGGAACAATATTCTTCTTGTAGTCTTTGGTTGCTGCACAGATCATGTGTTGGAGAATCACATGAGGCAAGTTCAGACGCTTGCAATTTAGGAGATGGTGGATGAGTGGTGTGTCATTGTCAGATAGATACACATGACTCCCACATTGAGGAATTAGAGTATGTTGGCACATACTGTTGAACACTTTAGGGAGGGGCTTGAAGTATGTTGACAAGTAGCGAGTTGATTCTTCTTGAATCAAATCAAAAAGTACTTCAGTCTTTTGAAGATTCAAAGCTGAGTACCAGTTCTTGCCAAATACAGACGGGCCTTCTATGGGCAACTAAAGAATGGAAATCGGAATGTTCGGGGTGAGTTTGATCTCAACTCCCTTTATCATGGAAATGATAAGGGATTTGACAGCAAAAGTCTTTGAAGTGCAGTAGAATGCTCGGACAACATCTGTGTAGTAGCATTCAAATGTTTGCAGGAATGAGGTCCAGCCAAGAGCATATGTGTGATGCTAGACAACATTGCCTTCAATGATGAGTTTGTCAAAGACAAAAACTCGTCAGATCCCAATTGGGCATTGAGCCCATTTGTTTTTGTAGAGTTTGGATTTGTTGGGGGAAATTCGAGGCGGAGTATTTTGTTTGGATTTTTAGAGGGAGGATATGGTTCAGATTCAGAAGAAGTGGAGGTAGAGGAAGGTTTTGGAGTGGGAGAACGTTTGGCTTGTGTTGATGGTGAAGGTTGTGGGTGTGGAGAGGATTTTGGAGGAGGGACTGTGTGAGTAGGAGAACGTTCTTGTGCTGGAGGAGAAAAAGGAGTTTGAATAGGTGAACGTTCCTGATTTTGAAAATGTTCTTGAGGTTAGGGTGGGGAACGTTGAGGAGAATGTTCTAGAGATGAAGGAGAAGACTGGTATTTAGAGAGAGGCTTGATGCAGATTTTGGGGAAAACGAAGGTGAAGAGATGAAAGAGGAAACTATTTTTCTGACTTGAGGAGGGGAAAAGAAAATAATGATTACTTTTCTGACCAATGGAAACTGTTTAGACCTAGGGAAAGAGGAAAAGAATTTTGGGGCTATAAAGCTTGTGTCAACACACTATCTTCAGACAAAAAGACACATGTATTAAATGCCAAGATTTTCCTTTTTGGTTTTGAGAGGGAAAGTGATAACTCAAGAGGGAATGTTGGTTTTTCAGAACGGAGAATGATGCTCGCGAAAAAGGGACTGATAAACGTTCTCTATTTTCTGCAGAAGCATAATTTATCCAAAATTTTCTGAATTTTTCACAATCTTCAATTTTTCTTTGATCAAATTGAAACTATCCTCGACAAGAGTCTTTGTAAAAATATCAGCAAGTTGATTTTGAGTACCAACAAAGATTAATTCAATATCTTTCTTATTGACATGATCACGAATAAAATGATGTTTTATTTCAATATGTTTTGATCTAGAATGCTGAATGGGATTTTTAGACAAATTTATAGCACTCGTATTATCACAATAAATTGGAATACTGGAATAGCTTACAGAGTAATCTTGAAGTTGATTTTTAATCCACATAACTTGTGAACAACATTTTGTTGCTGAAACATATTTGGCCTATGTTGTTAACAAGGCTATAGTGTTCTGTTTTCTGCAAGACCAGCTGATTAATGCTTCGCCTAAGAACTGGCATGCTCCACTCGTGCTTTTTCTTTCAATTTTATCTCCGACATAGTCAACATCACATTATGCTATAATATCAAAATGTGACCCCTTTCTATACCAAAGACCAAGATTAGTGGTTCCAACAAGATATCTAAATATGTGTTTTACTGCTGTTAAATGGGATTCTTTTGGTGTTGATTGAAATCGAGCACATAATCTTATTGTAAACATTATATCAAGCCTACTCGCATTTAAATAAAGCAAAGAGCCAATAATTCCTTGATACTCTTTCTCAAAAACAGAATTGCCATTTTCATCTTCTTTTAAAGAAGAAGATGGATGCATAGGAGTAGTCGTGATTTTTTATTCATTCATTTTGTATTTAATCAATAGATCTTTGATGTACTTTTCTTGAGAAATAAAAATACCGTTTTCATATTGTTTAATTTGTAAACCTATAAAGTACCTTAATTCTCCCATCATGCTCATTTCAAATTCACTTTGCATAAGTTTTGAAAAACTTTCACATTTTTTCATTTGTTGATCAAAAACTAATATCATCAAGATATACTTGAACGATGAGTAAATCATTTTCCTCTATTTTCTTAAATAATGTGGTGTCGATTTTTCCTCTTGGAAAACCATTTTTAATTAGGAATGAACTCAGTCATTCATACTAGGCCCTTGGTGCTTGTTTTAAACCATATAGTGCTTTGGTAAGTTTGAAAACATGATTTGGTTTTGATTGGCTTTCAAAACCTGAGGGTTGTTTTACATATACTTGTTCATTTAAGAACCCATTTAAGAAAGCACTTTTAACATCCATTTGAAACAATTTGATAAGTTTATGAGATGCATATGCAAGAAGTATTCGAATAGCTTCTAACCTTGCAACTAGAGCAAAGTTTTCATCATAATCTATACCTTCTTGTTGATTGTAACTTTGAGCTACCAATCTTGCTTTGTTTTCGATAACCTTACCTTCTTCATCCAGTTTGTTTCTGAAAATCCATCGTGTTCTAGTTTGTTTCTGAAAATCCATCGTGTACCAATGATTGGTTGATCTAATGGATTAGGTACCAGGGTCCAGACTTCATTTTTCTCACACTGAAGTAGTTCTTCCTTCATGGTATTTACCCAAGATTTATCTGTAATTGCTTCTTTGATTGATTTTGGTTCGATTTGAGATATCATTGCCATGTTCTTTTCATCATTCTTGAATGATTTTCTAGTTCTAATCCCATCAGTCGTGTCTCCAATGATCTGGGTTTGAGGATGATCTTCAAACGTTTTCCAGCTTTTTGGTGGAGAATGAATAGGAGATTGTTTATCAATCTCTGTTTTCTGCAAACTATTTTGCTGTTGTGTTTCGATTGGAGTTTCTTCTTCCTCCTCCTTTTACTTATATCTAAGTCATCAAACTCATCAAATAATACGTGCATACTTATTTCAACAACATTAGTTCTTAAATTAAACACTCTATAACCTTTAGACTCGGTTGAGTATCCAAGAAAGATTGCTTTATCAGATTTTGCATCAAATTTTCCAATAAGATCTTTGTTGTTTAAAATGTAACAGTAACAACCAAAAATGTGAAAGTAAGAGATGTTTGGTTTTCTATTTTTCCAGGTTTCATATGGGGTTTTGTTGATGATCTTTCTGATAGGTACACGGTTTAGAATATAGCAAGATGTGTTTATGCCTTTAGCCCAAAAATATCTTTCAATATTTGATTCATCTAAAATAGTTCTTGCCATTTCTTGTAGTGTTCTATTTTTTCGTTCAACAACTCCATTTTGTCGTGGAGTTCTTGCGCATGAGAGTTTGTGAGAGATGTCAAGTTCCTCAAAAAAAGTTTTAAATGAAGCATTTATGAATTCTCCTCCATAATCACTTCTTACATAAATGGTGCTGGATTCTTTTTCATTTTGAACCGTTTTACATAATGTTTTGAATGCTTCAAAAGCATCATCTTTTTGTTTTAAAAATAGAACCCACATATTTCATTCCTCCTAGACTTGTTGTTTGGACTGGCCCAAAGAGATCTATATAAAGTAGTTCAAGAGTTCTAATTGTTGTTACAAAATCTTTTGAGTGAAAGCTACTTTTGACTTGTTTACCATTTGCATATGATTCACATATTTTATCTCTTTCAAAGTTAAGTTTTGGTAATCCTCTAACAAGATCTAGTTTAGAAATTTTTGAAATGGTTTTCATACGGATATGCCTAGCCCTTTTATGCCAAATCCATTTATCATTATTGATTGATATAAAGCATGATTCACCAGGTAGTTCTTCAAGATATAAAACATATAAATTTTTCTTTCGATTTCCAGAAAATAGAATTTCTCCAGTTTTAGTTTTCCTGATTTCACAAACCATTGGTTTGAAAATGACTTCACATCCATTGTTACATAGCTGACTTATGCTTAACAGGTTGTGTTTTAAACCTTCCACATATTGAACATCATTTATTTGAGCAGAGTCTGTCTTACCAATGATTCCATTTTTACAATATGAGCATCTAGTTTTGTATTTTTACAATATGTCCAAGTTTTTTACAATATGAGCGTCTAGTTTTGCATTTTTCTTCCTTTATTTCTGGGACAAATTTTTTTTCATATAGCTTGGTTTTTTGGGTTTGATTAAAACAAGGCCAGCTTTATCAAAAATTCCTATTTGAAATCCCTTGATGTTATGAAAGGTTTCAGTGGCTTTAATGAAATTTAATAAATCTGTTTTGAGAAGTTCGTTTTGATTTTTCAGTCGAACATTCTCTGCTTGTAATGCAGAACGTTCTTGACTTTCTTGATTTTCAAAAATCTATTTTTCTATTTCTTTCAACTCTTGAATGGTTTTTTTTAGCATGTTATTTTTAGCTTGACTTTCTTCTTTTTCTTTATAAAATTGTTCTTTTAAGGAACTACATTTTTGAATAAGGAGATTTGAGTCATTTAACAAGGTTCAAATTCTTTTCCCATTTGTTCACATAAATGACAAGGTTCATAATTTATTACTTGTTCATCCTCTAATTTTTCCATTAAGCATATGTTGGCTTCTTCTTCTTTTTCAGTTTTTAATTTTTCTGAATCATCTCATGTTGCCATCATTGATTTCTTTTTGAAAGGAAATCGTTTTGGTGGATTTCTATTTGTGGGACATTCTCATTGTAATGTCCTAATTTATTGAATCCAAAGCATGTGACTTGACTTTTGTCAACCTCTGTTTTGGGATTTTTGTTTTGAAATCCCTATTTGATTTGATCTATTCTTCTCATCATTCTTTGTATTCTTCTGGTGAGAAGAGCAATTTCATCATCATCTTCTTGTTCATTTTCTTCTGGTTCTTCCTCTATTTGTGCTGTGATTTTTTCTTGGGAAGCTTTTAGTGCTATTGCCTTTCCTTTCTTTATTGGTTTGTCTTCTTGTAACAATACTTCATGTGCTCTTAATGTTCCAATTAATTCTTCCAGAGGCAGGGATTCAAGGTTCTTGGCTTGACTTATAGCTGTCCCATTGGTCTCCATATAATTGGAAGGCACCTCATGATCTTTCTTACTCTTTCTTGTACTGTGTAAGCTTTGCCAAGAGAACACATTTCGTTCACTATTGTAGTAAATCTTGAGTACATTTCATCAATAGTTTCTCCTTCTTGCATTTCGAACAATTCGAATTTCCTTATGCCAATGTCTATTCTTGTTTTTTGACATGGGTTGTTCCTTCATGATGAGTTTGTAATGTATCCCAAAGTTCTTTTGTAGTTGTGCATTCATCTACTCTTTCATTTTCTTCCCTACTTTAGAATTTAAAAGTACCTTAGTTTTATCATCGGTTGTCCAGTCTGTTTCTTTCTTTATAGCAGTGTTTGAGTCATCTTGATCAACCCTTGGTGTGAAATCTCCATCTGTAATGATGCGCCACATTCCTATGTCTTGAGACTTTAAAAACAGGTGCATTTTGTTTTTCAAAAAGTAGTAATGGTGGTCTGTTTGAGGATCCTCCTTCAACAATGTATTTTGCTTTCGACATTCTTCTAGATCTTTTCTCTAGCACTTGTTAGGTGTTTTTTGAACTTTCTAGAGACCGAGCTCTGATACGAATTGAAGTAACAAGGTCGATTTACAGTGAAGGGGGGTTTGAATTGTAAATGTACCTTTTTAAAATTCCTGTTAAAAACTTAAGAAAATAACTCAAGATTGATCTTGGTTATGAAAACAGAAAACGGAGAAAATTCTTTCTTTTGATTATAAAACAAAGAACGTTCCTTGATTATCTTAAAACAGAAAATTAGTTTGTGTTTTATCTTAGTTAATTAATTAAGTTTGACAAATAAAGAGATAGGATAGAGAATACCACACAAAGAAATATCCTGGTTCACCCAACTTGGGTTACGTCCAGTCCTCACAACAACACCTATCTAACTTTGATAGGATTCAATACAATCTAAACAAACTATACAGAAACTCTGATAGTTTGAGTTTTTACAATAAGATTTTTTTTGACAGAATTTGAGAAATCTCAACTCTTTTTGGAGATTTGATTCTTTACAAAGAATTCAGTAATAATTAAGCAATCTGATATGATACTTTAGGACTGCTTCTTCTTTGTGAAATTTCAGAACTTCAAGTTTGTGTATGTGATTGATTTGTGGGATTTTACAGCACTTGAGCTGGGATGAATCCTAATTGTTCCTTGCCATGTACTGATTATATTTGAATAAAATTTTGATTCAGAATCTTTGTTAAAGAGGTGAAAAATGATTGATCAATATGTTGTGATGAGCATTCTTGAAATTGGATATCATTCTTGAAATTGAAGAATGTTCTTGTTGTTGTCTTTTCTGCTTTGCTTGATTCTATTCTTAATTAAATTCACTCAAAAGCACAAGTTAAATTAACATAACATTTTAGAATCATAATTAGCTTTCTTAATTAACATTTGTTTATTTTCATCAAAACTTTAAATATGGACTTTGTCTCAACAGGAAGAACTTATTGGAACTCTAACAGCGCAGGAAGTACTATTATTGGAAGATAAACCTATAAAGAAAGGCAAAATAATAGCCTTAAAAGCATATTAAAGCTCACCAAGTATTCAACAAACAAATGAGAAAAGGGATTCAGAAGATGGCCAAGAAGATGTTGATGAAGAAATTGCTCTTCTCACAAAAAAGATGCTCTTCTCCAGATAAAAAGGACTCAAGACTAAAACAGATAAAAGCAAAATCACTTGTTTTGGCTGCAACAAACAAGGACATTACAAAATTGAATGTCCATTGAACAAAAACATGCCAAAGAAATTCCCTTTCAAGAAGAAGTTAATGATGGCAACCTGGGATGATTCTGATGAATTAGAAAGAGATGAACCTGAAGAAGCAAACATGTGTTCGATGGAAAACATTGAAGATATAGAGGCAACAAATTCTAAACCATGTCTTGTATGTAAACAAATGGAAACTGAATTTGAAAATTTGCTAAATGATTCAAATTTTCTCATTCAAAAGTGTGGTTCTCTTAAAGAAAAATTTCACAAGGAAAAAGAAGAGAAAGAGAAAATTCAGGCTATGAATGATCAACTTAAAGAGATCATTCAAAATCTGAAAGAATCTCAACTCAAAAATCTTGAATCTGAAAGTTCAGAAAGTCAAGAACGATCTTCACCTCAAACGAAAAACGTTCTTCCCAAGTCTGAAGTTGAAATTCTTAAAAATGATTTAACAAACTTCATTAAAGCTATTGAAACTTTCTAGAGAATCATGGGATCCCAAGTGGGAATATTTGAGAAAGCTGGACTTGGTTTTGATAAAACTCAAAAACTAAAATGTATGGAAAAAAAATTGTTCCTAGGAGGAAAAAGGGAAAATGCAAAATCAAATGTTCATATTATGACAAAATTGGACATCTAGAGTTTGCATGTTATTTTAAAAAAAGGGATGAAAAAAATCAAGATGAAAAAGATCTTCAGAAAGAAATAATATTTTAAAGCAAAATCAACTTCTTCCCAAAAACTGGAAAAAGGAGAACATTCTCCAACTGATGTAAAATACGAAGAATGTTTTAGATCTTTATCAAAATCAGTTGTAACTCAGTTCTTTAAACCTTTTTCAAAACAAATCACTAGATATTCCTCCTAGTCCAAGATTGGCTATTTCAAAAAAACATTTAACACCAAAAAGGAATCAGATTTTAAGCTAACTCCTCAAGATCCAAGATCAAGTGGGTACCTAAAAATGAAACAACACATCATGCAGGATGGATCTCAAGATGTCAAGAAAAGGCCATGGTTTCATGAGGGTGAATTCATCAATGCATCATTCATAACATTTCTTGATGAACTTGGCATCCCTTATAATCTATCTTGTGCAAGGACTCCTCAACAAAATGGAGTTGTTGAAAGGAAAAATAGAACTTTGCAAGAGATGGAAAGAACGATCTTAGAAGAATCCAATGTTGAAAAATATATCTGGGCTGAAGCTATTAATACTTCTTGCTATATTTTGAATCGAGTTTCAATTAGAAAAATGATAAACAAAACACCCTATGAAATCTAGAAAAATAGAAAACCAAACATTTCATATTTTCATATCTTTGGGAGTTATTGTTACATCTTAAACAACAAAGATAACTTGAGAAAATTTGATTCGAAATCAGACAAAGCTATATTTTTAGGATATTCAACATAATGTAAGGGATATCGTATTTTTAATTTGAGAACAAAAATTGTTGAAATTAGTATGCACATTTTATGTGATGAGTTTGATGATCTTGAGTTAAAAAAGAAAGATGACGAAGAGGAAGAACAATCTAGGCAATCGCAACAAATCATTCTCGAGGAAAACGAGATTGATAAACAATCTTCGTTTCAATCTCCTCCTAGAAGCTGGAAATTAATAGGTGATCATCCTCCAAATCAAATCATTGGAGATACACCTGATGGTATTAGAACAAGAATGTCATTTAAAGATGATACAAACAGCAACATGGCTATGCTATCTCAAGTAGAGCCGAAATCCATCAAAGAAGCAATAATTGATAAATCTTGGATCGATGTGATGAAAGAAGAACTTCTTCAATTTGAGAAAAATGAAGTCTGGACCCTTGTTGTAGATCCACAAGATCAAACAATTATTGGAATACGAATCAAACAATTATTGGAACACGATGGGTTTTTAGAAATAAGTTAGATTAAGAAGGAAAAGTTGTAAGAAACAAAGCAAGGTTAGTTGCTCAAGGGTATAATCAACAAGAAAGAATAGACTATGATGAAACCTTTGCTCCAGTTGCAAGGTTCGAAGCCATGTGAATTCTCCTTGCTTATGCATCATATAAACACATCAAAGTTTTTCAAATGGATGTTAAAAGTGCTTTTTTAAATGGCTTTTTGAATGAACAAGTTTATGTTCATCAACCTCCAGGCTTTGAAGATCAAAATAAACCAAATTATGTTTTTAAACTCACCAAAGCCTTATATGGTTCAAAACAAGCTCCTAGAGCTTGGTATGAAAGATTGAGATCAAGTGTATGTTGATGATATTATTTTTCGTTCAACAAATGAAAAAATGTGTGAGGATTTTTCGAATCTCATGCAAAATGAATTTGAAATGAGTATGATGCGAGACTTAAGATATTTTCTTGGTTTACAAATGTAACAACATACAAATGGAATTTAATTTTCATATGTCAAGAAAAATATATCAAGGATCTTTTAAAGAAATACAAAATGAGTGAAGCCAAGATTATGACTACTCCTATGCACCCATCATCCTCATTAGATAAAGATTAAAATGGACAATCAATCTCTAAAAAAGAATATAGAGGTATGATTGGCTCATTACTTTATATAACTGCAAGCAAACCTGACATTGTTTTTGTAGTAGGCTTGTGTGCTAGGTTTCAATCTTCACCAAAAGAGTCTCACTTAACTGCAGTCAAAATAATTTTTCGTTATCTCATAGGTACTACTGATCTTGACCTTTGGTATAACAAAGGTTCTCATTTTGATTTTATAGCTTACTGTGATGGCGACTATGTTGGTGATAAAATGGAAAGAAAAAGCACAAGTGGTGCATGACAGTTCCTAGGGGAATCCTTGATAAGCTGGTCATGTAGGAAGTAAAACACGATTTCCCTATCAATCACTAAAGTTGAATATCTCTCAACAGCAAATTGTTGCTCTCAAGTCTTATGGATTAAGAATCAACTTCAAGATTTTTCAGTTAGGTATTCTCGTATTTCAATATATTATGATAATACTAGTGCTATTAATTTATCTAAGAATCCTATTCAGCATTCAAAGTCCAAACATATTGAGATAAAACACCATTTCCATATGGATCATGTGAGTAAAAAAGAGATTGAATTAATCTTTGTGGATACAACGAATCAGTTAGTTTATATCTTTACAAAGCCTCTTGTTGAAGAAAGCTTCAATTCCATCAAAGAACGATTAAAAATCGTTAAATATCCTGGTCAGGATCGTTCAAATTGAAGCCAAATCATTCTGGTCAAAACGGAGAACGTTCTCTGTTTTTAGCTTGTTTTTGTCAAGCCGCTCAAGAACGATCTTCGTTCTTTATCATCACTAACTTTCAAAATCAGCCTTTTCATCTTATACGTCAGCTGCTTTTTAAAAGTAAAGGCTACCCATGCTTTGCCCAACTACACCATTTCTCTTTCCTCCTTCACAATGCTCAACTGCTCTATCAATTCAATCACACGCGTGATACTCCCTCCACTTCTTAATCAACTGCAAACACATCAAAATGATCACTTTCTCATCACTTAAATTTCAAAAAAAAAATTATGCAAAACTCATCTCCTATCTTCTTCTTCCTCAAGTTCTCATTCTTTTTCAAACATGGCTCGTACAAAAACCCCCGCACACAAAAATCCCATATCACCACCACAATCATCATCTTCTTCACCTTCACCTTCATTATCTTCCATATTCATTCTAAGAGAAAACGTTATCGGACTATATGTCTTCGTCTCCAAAATCTTGTCGTCAACCGTGCTCCCACCATTATATCAATCTCCTACTCCTTCCATCAATCAATGCCCACCAAACCTTCGAAAGACCCAAAACCCCAGTACCAACACTTCATCTTCTAGACAAAGATCAATGCGTGTTCTAGCTAGCATTGACACTTCTAAAAACAAAAATCTAGATACCACAATCCATACAATCTCTAATGATGACGCTGACCCCTCACCACCTCAACATATCCCTAAATCACAAGTCGTTCCCACATCATAACCCTCCAAACCAACATCCCCAGAAATACCAAAATCCCCGAAATCTTCAAAAACCCCAACAACTCCAAAAACTAATTCAAAATCCCCAAAATCTTCTTCTAAACGTCCTCCAACCAATGTTACACCCTTTAAATCTAAACCAAAAAATCCTAAATCTAAATCTCCCTCAACACTTTCACAGTTTTTGGCCTCCAAAAATCCCAAAAAATCCCAAAAGAAACAACCACCTCAAGAACGTTCTTGGTCTCCACTCCTACCTTACGAACGTTCTCCTCTTCAAACTCCAACACACAAAACCAAAAAGACTTCCAAAACAATAATCATTAAAACCTCCACCAGACCTTCTTTTGTAAAAGTTCTTATTCTACCTCTGATTTCCTCAAAAGTTCAAAAACCTTATTCTGAAAAATGGGCTCAACGTCGTATTGTCATGGGGCGAGTTTTTGATTTTGAAAATCTTCAAATAGAAGGAATCTCCATTCAACATCATACTGATGCACTTGGCTGAAAGGTATTGCAAAGTTATCTGATTGCTACTACCCATACGTCAGTCGAGCTTTCTATTGCAAAGTTAAAGCATTTGCTGACAAATCTCTCATAGTCTCCACTTTGAAAGGTATTGAAATTTGTCTTGACCCTCTGATTTTGGCTGAAATTCTGAAATTACCATCTGAAGGATTAACAATCTTTGGAAAAGATTGGTACACAGCCTTAGATATCTCAAAAGAAGAGGTGTTCCAAGAGCTGTTTATTGATGGATCAACCAAACATCTCTCAGCTGATCTGAAACCCCTTCCCAAAATTTTCAATAGCCTTAGCCAACACTATTTTACCCCACTATAGGAGGCATGAATTTTTTTTTTGATAATGACGCTCTAGTCTTCTATCACCTTCTTCATTGTACGAAGATCAATATACCCTATCTAATAATCCAACACATGATTGCTGCCATCCAAAAAGATTATAAAAGAAACATTGCCCCTTATGGCATGGTTTTGTCAAAAAATTTCAAACACTTTCATATTCCTCTTTTGACTGAATCCTCCATCATCAAGATTTCAAAATTCTCATATAAGAATATCTCCCATGTGAAATAGATTCCCACCATCCCACCGTCACCTCAATCTACTATTAATCCATTTTCCACCAACAAAAGAAAAAGGTTTGCATGAATCTTTGAAATACACACATCACCTAAACCTCAAGAACGTTTTTCACCTCAACCAAATGATGAAGAACGTTATCCATTTTCTAATGTTTTCCAAAATTTGAATCGTGCTACCTCTACACTTCCAACATTCATAAATCCATCTTCTTTAGGAAGTTTATGTCCTACATTTCTAGTTCAACATACTTCAAAATTGTCTCCAGTTTTTGTCTCACCCTAAAAAACTACATCTTCATCACTATTTGGAATAAGTCAATACTTGGCTTTTCCTGATTTGGATACATTTAGCCCCTATATACCCCATCATTTCACTCCCAACTCTATTCCTCACATCAATGCTACTTTTTCCACTTTATCCACTATGTGCACCTTTGTTGCTCCTTCCCAAAGCACTCATATTGATGATCATTAGCGTCCCTCCAAAAGGACCAAACTGGAAAAGGAATCATCAAGAGCTTCTAAGAACATTCCCAATATTTTTGTTGCTCTACAAACTATCATCGCAAGACAAGCTCATCAAGATAAAGAGCAAGCAATTATGAGGGACTGGATAACAAAGGGGGAGAAGTGTCCACCTGTGCCTCGAACCACCTGTGCCTAATCCTCCTCAACCTTCGTTATCTCCATCATCTGAAGCATCTTCACCTTCTTTGTCCTTTTAATTCATTGTTTTAGCTTAGCTCTCCTATTCTTTTTTGCTATGACAAAGGGGGAGAAGTGTCTTAGATTTTAAAGCATTATATGTTGTTTTCTTTTTATATCTACTTGTATTTTTTTATTTTGAACCACCCTGTAATGATCAAAGATCTTTTTATGACATTAATAAAAAATCGTTATTTGGTTCAAATGTTTAGCACATATTGAGGGGGAGTTTTTTATTAAGAATTTTTATTATGATTCTAAGTGTTTTGGTATTTAACATGCGTATTTGAGTGTGTCAAAACAAGTTAGGTACCAAGTATTTCAAAGCATGTCCTATTAAAATCAAGAAAGAAAAAATAGGAAAACGAAAAACGATCTTGACATATTTATGGAAAAACAAAGAACGTTCTCCACATATTTATGGAAAAACGAAGAATGTTCTCCACATATGAACTCTCTTGCTTTTTGGTTGATCTTATCCATCCACTTTCTCATGACAGTTGGCCTTATTTCAACGGATAAAAGAGTTGTCCTAAGCTCTCTTGAAGCCTATAAATACAGCTTCAAGATGAAGAACACGTCACAACTCAAAGTGCCAAGCAAAGCATAAATCAGTCAATCATACTCAAGCTTCTCAAAATCGTTCTCACGCTTGCAGTTCCATTCTTGGTGTTGAGTTAGAATTAGTAATAAGTGAGTTCTAATTATAGAATCTATTTCTCAAACAAGAGTTGAGCAATACCCATATTCTACCATTCTCAAAATCATTACCTTATAACTCAAGGCTATTTTTGATAACATAGCTTGAGTAGTGTGTAAAAATCCTATTATGTTTTAAAAGGTAGCTTGCAAAATCCTTTCTGAAATAAGATAAGGTAAACCTGAGGAAATCCTTTCTAGGTAGAAAGGTAGAAACTATGTAAAGATCAAGATTGATTTGTGCAAAACCAAGAACGATCTTGCGTTGACCACTTAGTGGAGAATCTCACATTTGTGAGGACTGGACGTAACTCGTGTTTGGGTGAACCAGGATATAAGCACGTGTGAACTCTATATCTTTATCCCTATTTATTATATGCTTTACAATCATTTTTTATATTGATAAAATTGATATTGCTATTTTTCACTAACCAATATTGTTCTTCGTTTATAACTAAGATCAATCTTGAGTTAAACTTTCAGTTTTAAACATGAATTTTTTAAAAGGGCAATTATAATTCAGACCCCCTTCCTTTTAATTGACATTGTTACTTCACCTCACACTTACACAAAATGCTTGCATAAAAGATAAAAAACAATACAATTGATCGATAGTATTTACAAAACATAAATTAGTTTAGTACTCAACAAAACACAACATGTTACTCCCACCTAGTATCACCTTTCAGACAATGGATCACCGATCGATAACTTGAAACATATGCGCTATTGTAAATGCCAAACACAAGCAATGAGGGGTGAACTTTGAAGACATACGATAGTAGAAAATAATTAAGAAGAACATGTGAACCATGATTAAACACCGTATCATATCCAAACACAATTAACAAGAATAATCAAGACAAGACATTGATACAATCCGCAACCTCAAGTAAGTTAACACACAAATCATATAATGTTATGCATGCTCGTATGCCCTAGACTCCTCCTCTTTCTTTGTTACTATTCTTACTCTGAAGTACTTGGTTAAGAGGTTTGATAGTATGTTGTAAGACCCTTAATTTTAAATCCTAAATTGTACAATTTTAGGGTATTTTATGTTGAATTTCTGAGGCATATGGCCAATTGTATTTTATTTTGTGGATTTAGTACCGAAAACATATTTTATTAGAGTATTAACATGTTTATATATATATATGTTGTGAGATTCGCCTTAAAATTATTCGTCAATGAATAATTTAATTATACTACGAAAAATTTTATCTATCAATTGAGTTGCGACGAGAGTAGATATTTTTATCAAAATAGTTTGAGATGTGAGTAAAGTGATGTGTGTTAGAGTATTTAGATATTTTTTGGTTTGATTTTAATTATAATATATATATATATATATATATATATATATATATATATATTGTAAGAGTAGTACGGCTTAAGGAGAGGAAGAAAGCAGAAACATTATCCCTACTCGCGAACCCATTCCTTCTTCTTCCTTCTTCCTTTCATTTCCTTTTCCTTTCTTAGGCTTCAAGAAAACCAAGTGTTATTCAAAGAAAAATATTTCCCTGCTACTCGGCTTCATCTCTTCGTCTTCTTTCTTCTTCTCTGATTCAAAAATGAAGAAAATTGTGTTAGGGTTTTTATAAACCGTCAAACCCAAATATATGCATTTCATCGATTTCTGAGCTTCATTTCGAGAAGTGATTGAAGAGAAAGTTGCTCATTACCATGCTATGGTTCTAGTGAACTAACTTTGGAGGCGATGATGTGAGCAGGAATTTAACCGAAATTAATTGTGGCGTTGTAATCGCTTGTTAGAGCTACAATGGAGGTAAGGGCTCATATCCATGGCACCGTATAGGATGTCTGAAGATGTCAGTATTTTACCACCAGAGAGTGAGATTGAGTTTAGCATTGACCTTGTACTAGTTACAGGACCCATATCCATGGCACCGTATAGGATGTCTCCCTTAGAATTTTCTGAGCTTAAGAAGAAACTGGAGGAGCTTTTAGATAAACAATTTATAAGACCTAATGTGTCAACATGGGGTGCACCTGTGTTGTTGGTTAAGAAGAAGGATGCTTCTACGAGGTTGTGTGTAGATTACCGCCAACTTAACAAAGTCACAATCAAGAATAAGTATATGTTACCTAGGATAGACGACATTATGGACCAATTGAGAGGATCATGTGTGTTTAGTAAGATCGACTTGAGATCAGGTTACCATCAGATTCGAGTGAAGTCTTCTGATATCCCTAAAACCGCCTTTAGAACCTGTTATGGCCATTATGAGTATTTGGTTATGCCTTTTGGTGTGACTAATGCACCAGTAGTGTTTATAGATGAATCAGATCTTTCATCATTACCTAGACTCATTTGTGGTTGTGTTTATAGATGATATCTTAGTGTACTTTAAGGATAGTCTTGAAAACCCTTAAGGGGAAACAATTATTTGCCATGTTGTCTAAGTGTGAATTTTGGTTAGAGGAAGTAAGTTTCCTAGGACATGTAATTTTGAAAGGTGGAGTAGTTGTTGATCTTTCCAAGGTGGAGAGCGTCTTAGAATAGAAAGCATCTAAGTTAGTGACTGAGATTAAGAGTTTCCTAGGATTGGCAAGTTACTATGTAGGTTCATAGAAGGATTCTCCAAGATGGCCTAACCTTTAACTAAGTTGACCCAAAAAAGGGAATTGTTCATGTGGGATACCTATTGTGAGAAAAGTTCCCAAGAGCTTAAGAAACAATTGACCTCTACACCGATCTTAGTGTTACGTAACATGAATGAACCCTTTGTGGTATATTGTGACGCGAGTGGTTCAGGGTTAGGTGGAGTACTTATGCAGATGGGAAGGTGGTAGCATATACTTCTAGGAAACTTAAGATTCATGAGAGGAACTACCCTACCCACGACCTAGAACTAGAAACAGTTGTCTTTGTACTTAACATGTGGAGACATTGTTTATATGGATCTTGATTTGAGGTTTTTAGTAACCATAAGAACCTTAAGTATATTTTTTACCAGAAGGAGTTGAACATGAGACAATGTAGGTGGATGAAATTTCATAGACATTTTGATTGTGAGCATAACTATCACCCAGGAAAGGCCAATGTAGTGGTTGATGCCTTGAGTAGGAACACTTTGAGTGTGTCCGCTTTAATGGTTAAGCATGATGAGTTTGTTGGAACAGTTTAGAGACCTTAGTTTAGTTTGTGAAGTGACACCATAAAGTATTAAATTGGGAATGTTAAAGGTAACTAGTGGACTATTAGAAGAGATTAAAAAAGACCCATAAGTTATATTTATACCTTTTGGATAAGTTAGAGTTGATTGACCAAGGGAGAGAACCTGATTTTAAAATGGGTGGAGATGAGATTTTGAGATTAAAAGATATAAGGACATAAGAGTTGTCTAAGTATTCACCCTGGAGCCACAAAGATGTATAAGGACCTCAAGAAGATATTTTGGTGGCCTAAAATGAAAAAGGATGTTGCAGAGTTTGTGTACGCTTGTTTGACATGTCAAAAGTCTAAGGTGGAACACCAGAAACCTTTAGGCTTGATGCAACCTTTGAGTATTTCCAAATAGAAGTGGGATAACATCTCTATGGACTTTGTTGTTGGCTTACCTCGAACTCTAAAAAGGTATGATAGTATTTGGGTTATTGTGGATAGATTAACTAAATCTACTCACTTTATTCCGATAAACATAACTTATTCTATGGAAAGGTTATAGGGGGAAAAATGCAACACCCGATTTCTTATTATATTTTGTAACATAATAATAATTTTATTAATATTATTGTAATAATAATAATAGTTATTATTATTATTATTATTATTATTATTATTATTATTATTATTATTATTATTATTATTATTATTATTATTATAATAAGTGTGTCTCACTACTAGAAATTGACATTTTTCCAGCGGCATTTCCTGCGGATATATATCCGCAGGTAATACCAAAGGATTCAACATTATTTTAGAAATATTTATGCGGTATCAGGTTCCGCAAGTAGTGTGGCAGGTAAAGTATTTGTTTGCTGCAGATTTACATGTGACACTGTATCCGCAACAAACTTCACAATTTTCCTGAGTATATATCTGCGGTATGTTTCGCAAGAAATGGCCGCAACAAATTTCGCAAGTAGTTTTCTGTGGATTTTCTTCGAATTTTTATTTTTATTAATTTTTTAACAAATTTAGTTTTTTATTTATTTATTTTTAAGGTTATTAACTATGATATAAGGTTTTTCCTTTTCGAAAAATAGTTGATCATACTTTTTAGGAATAATGAGTGTTTTTTTCAATTATATTTTTTTTTGAGTAAAAGTTATTTTATGTGAGGTTAAGTTATTAGAAAATTATGGATAAGTGAATATGAATAATTAAGAACACTTAAGTGATGAAAAATTTAAAATTCTAAAAAAAAAAATTAATGAAATATAATCTGATCAATTAGAATTTTTTTTCTTTTTAAAACTTAATAGGGGTTTTGTACTATGCACGCCCTCCATTTTACCTCCCACCCCCCAAATTTTTTAAAAGACTATTTTGCCCTTGTTTAATTTGTATAAAATCATGGAAAAGTTTACCATTCTAGTTTCCCACCCCCCACTTTCGAAAATTATAAAAAATTTCTTAACTTTCAAAATAACACCAAGTATTTTGATTTATTCGAAAATTTTGTGAAATTGAAAATTTTCGAAATGTAATTATGCAGAAAAAATTACTCATTTCGAAACTTTGAAAAAATATCAAACTTTCGAAATGAAATATTTCATAAATTTGAAAAACTTTGGATGAATATGAAGTTTTCGAAGTGTATTTTCTAGAAAGCTTCGAAAGTTTGGATGAAATTAAAACTTACGAACTCATATACTTCGAATATTTTAAACCTTTTAAGTAATTCCATTTCAAAAGTTTCATAAGTTTCGAAACTTTCAATTTTTTAAAAAAATTACTGAAACTTCTGAAATTATATATCAAATTTATTTCATTCTTCATCTAATTTATTTTATATTTATTACTATTAATTTATTACTATAAATATATTACTATTTATTATTATTTATTACTATAAATTTATTATTATTAAAATTTGATGGGTGATGGATTATCAGTAGTAATAATAATAACATCTGATTGGTGATGAACTTTTCTATACAATTTATAACCATTCTTGGTATTTTTCCAAAGTTTTGAAATTGGTAATTTTTTCAGCATATTTATATTTTGAAATTTAAATTTACCAAAGTTTCGAATAAATTTTGAAACCTTACTTGAGTATTATCGTCTCAATCAAAGATATGTCATCTGATATTGATATATGGGTGGATGTAGTTGGGAGAAAGAAAGGGAGAATATTTAGTCTTGGATCTATACCCAAAACATTGAATCCAAATCAGCTTTCAATGTGTTGTGATTCAAAGGTTAATTTAGAGGTTGATGCTTTGAGAAGTCAAGTTCATGCTTTGAAGGAATTGTTTCAACAACAGGAACAAGAAAAGTTGTTGATGAAGCAACGGTTGCAATGACAAGAAAAATAGATGGTCGAAACCAACAAAAATTTAATTTTTATGATGCAACATTTAGGATTTGTTGGATCTTCTTCTCGTCCAAGTTCATGGGATGATGACATTGGTAGTGATCATTAAGTAGTATATGTTTTTATTTTGTTAAATTGGTTGTATCATGTACTTGATTATACTTGGTTTTTTATTTGGATCATTCTTTAATTAATACTTAGTTTTGATTTGTGAACATGATATAAAATTTGTTTAAATTATCACAATAGTTGCATCATGCTTTAATTAATATTTAATTTTGATTTAAAAATATGATATAAATTTTGTTTTACAGTATTGCAATAGTATTTCGATTAAAGACTAATATTAAATATTTAAAAAATATATTTATAATATTTTCATATATTTTTAGTTGACATTATAATATAATTAAAAAATCACAAAAAATATGGAAATTGAAAATTTAAGCATGTGAATTCCTTTTGAAAATGATTTTGATTCGAAATTACCTACGGATTTTCATGCGAAACGAATTGTTAGATATACCTACAGATTTTCATGCGAACTATATTTGTTGGAACTATATTTGTAAGCAAAGGCCTAAAAGTCGTTTAATATTTGCTACGGATTAGATTTACGTTTCCTGCAGAATTATCCGCATGTAATGTACTTACGGATAGTAAAATCTTCAAGTAACAATTATCTTCAAGTAACAATTATCTTCAAGTAACAATTATCTTCAAGTAACAATTATCTACGAAGGTTTTACGTAGAAATCCGCAAGTAACATACGTTCCTGCGGAATTTTTGCTTAAATCCGCTGGAAAGCGCAGATTTCTAATAGTGTCTGACATAATTGATAATTTTTTGTGCTGCCTTAAAATTTACCTAAACTATTAGTATTAAAAATATTTTTGCTTATTTTTCCCTAAAACCAAATAAACATAGTAATAATAATAATTAACCTAATAGGTTTCCTATTAAGATTTAAACAAAACTTAGCGATGCATTTAGCTAGCCTGATAGGCTTATATATATATATCTCTAAAAGAAAAATCTGCTACACCAATCTGCCGCACCCAAACTCCTTTTTTTTTTTGCATTTTAATTCCAATCGCTTCCTACTTACTTAGTAACAAATCAACCACAATCACGTAATTTCGTTTTAAGTTTATTAACATGGATGATTGTTTTCGGTTCTGATTTTGTTGGCTACTACTATCAAATTTAAAAATCAAGCATATATTACTTTTATAGGATCTTTAATTCGTTTGGTTAGTCTCTCGTTATATTTAAACTATTGTTAAAACCTACCGTTTGTGTCACTATTAGTTTAGTTTTCTTTCGATAATTTAGTTACCTTCCTTTCTAGTATTTGATAATTTAGGTTTGTAATTAAAATAAAATACTAACTATATTTTATTTATTAATTATATTATGTTTGAATACCAATTATTTATAGAAATAGGAAAAATTCATTGGTATTATTTATTTTCTTCTATAATGTGACTATACTTTTTTGTACCTATTTAGATTTTTATGCAGTACTTTGAAATTAAGTTTAAATTTTAAAATTGAACATGTGTCTTTTTTATTTTAATTATTTTGTAATGATAAAGTTTCTAATTACTCAAAGTTTTCTTTTTCAGAATACTAATTAATCAAAGTTGTTTATTGATTTTTGCAAAATCTTAAAATACATGTCTATAACAATAAAATAAAAGATTGCATGTAAATAATATTATTATCATATTGTCCGGGTGTTGTCCAACTTAGATATACATATTTATATAATTATTATTCATATTATCAAGTCATAAACTTATATATTCACTACAATATTTTGATCCTACTGCAATTCTAATTTTTTTATGGTAAAAAAACCTGGTAGGTATCAAAGGCAACGGTTTTTAATTTTGTTCCTGTAGAAAGCAAGGAGAACGTTTTTTTTTTTTAATTAATTATGAAATTTTTAAAATAATAATAATAATATATATGATAAAACATTCCCGTATGTTTCATTCCAAGCTTTGTGACCCAAAAATCTTCCCACACTAAAAAATTGTGGAACCCTCAACTCTTCCCACCGTCTTCTTCGTCTCCTTGTGCGGTTCATTTTCACCATTCATCAAAATCATCTCTTTCATTCCTCTTTTATTCTGCAAAATCAACATTGAATCGCGACTTGTCTTCAATAATTTGCTTGCCTGCACCCACAAACACCATGTAATTTTCTACTCTCTTTTCGACTTCGTTTCGCTTTAAACGCATCATTTCGTGCTTCAAAGTTTGCATCTTTAGGTTTTTTGGAGTCAATTGTTTTGTGACGTGGAGGGATTTGAGGTGTGGAACTTTTTAGGGCTTTGAATTTTGAAGAGAAATTTTCCAAAAAATTTGGAATTTTTCTTGTTTTAATTTGGTTATGTCGGTTTTATTTGGGGTATTTGGTTACTTAGGGTGTAGATATGAACTATAATGATGTTTTGAAGTTAGTTTGTGGTCATGGTTGTGCTCTGCTGTTGAGAATTTTGTGTAGAATTGCATTTTTAGGAATGCAAACATGAGGTCTTTTTAGGAATGCAAACATGTTTGTGGTCATGGTTTGTGGTCAAGGGTCTTTTGATTATTCTATGGAACTAATGCAAACAGATTTATGAAGTTAAGTAAATTTTTTATTCTTGGCTGGTGAATTATTCCTCCACATGAGCTGAATTGTGGTGTTTTACTTTATTTTTTTGATGTTTAAATTGTAGGTTTTGGATTTTAGATCTTGAATATATGGTTATATTTGCATTGATTGTTCATATAACTTGAGATACTTGTTTATTTTATACTCTTTGCACTATGATAATCAGTGAGAAGAACCATGACAATGTTGTCAAACTATGAAAGCAACATCATGACAATGTTGTCAAACTATTTGAACTCACTCTCACAAACACCTCACAGGCTTAGAAAAAGAATGCTAGCAACTTGGACACCAGACCAAGAGTTCAACCAAGTGAGGTAGAGGTCAGGTGCAGACGTGAAGAGGAAGCTTAAATGGTATGATCTTATAGCTCTTCACCATTCTGGTCCTTAAGTCTTCATATCTTATATCATTGCATGAATATCAACACTTCTTTCTTCTTTGTGTTACACTGAATTGGCAGTTGAAGTTCCTGTTGCTGGCGGAGCTTTCAGTTATTTAAAATTAATCTTTGGTAATACAAAAAACCATCTTCTTACATTATTTTAAGTTAGTTATTATTTATTTATGTTCAACTGGTTTGAAGTACTTGAGTTTGAACGCTCTTGTGAAAGAAAATACTAACCTATAAACTAATTTGGTAAAATTTTATTTATCAAAAAAATTAATTTATTTCTTTTGAATATTACTTATTCTTGTATAAAAACTTGTTTTTATTAATTTATGATGATGCAGTAGAATTTATGGGATATTTTTCTGGGGCAAATATACTAATGGAGTATGTGTTCGCAAATGCTGTTGTAGCTATTACAGAAAATTTAAGCTTTGCTTTTGGAGAAAATACTCCAAATGTATGGAGAGTTGAAGTCCATGGTTTGCCAAAGGATTATAACATGTTGGATTTTCCACAGTAGCTCTCATTCTTCTACTCCCTCTTTGCATGTGTCACAGGTTTGATTTATTTCTTGCTTTTGTTTCTTTCATTTTTTCCTTCTAAATTTTTTTGTTTGATATTTTATGAACTATTTTAATTTACTGTTATCTAACACTGATACTTTAGAGTGAAAGAGTGTTTGCAGTCCAACACGTATCATGTCGAACAACGATACATATACTTATGTTTATTAACTTTCACTTTTTTAAATTATTTTCAATGTTGATGTATCGATATCGTTGGCGTATATCCACCATTTATGTATATTTGAATATATTAACGTTTGAAGCGAAAACTAACTATGTATCTATTTTAGTGTTGTTTTTAATGAACCAAGGGAATTAAGATGGAGAGCGAAGGATACAGTTTAGCAAGGATACGATTTAGTATCAAAAGAATACTTAAACATGGAAGAAATATCAAGTTTTCTAATCATATCAAATTTAAATAAAACCAACTCCATATTCAGAAAAATTTAAATCAGATTATAGTAACAAAATTGGACTTCTATCATGCTTAAATATGTGTAATAATATTTATAACAATATTTAAGTTTAAGTATTGATTTCTTTTCCAGATTATAGAAAACCTGAAAAGAGGCATAAAAAATTTATGTATGTTTAACAATATTAAGTTCTTCTATCATAGTTAAATAAGACTTGATTATAGTAATATGTGTGTTGATGGTATTAAATATATTTTTGAATTATACTACAATAGGAGATAAATTATCAATGTATTATTAATAAATGAATTATTTACCTATTGGATCAAGTAACTAATTTGTAATTGGTTATTTCGTTGATTTATTCTCGCTCGCGGACTGTTAAACACGGTGGTTAGCGAAGACGCAACACGTTAAATCAGCAGATCGGCTTCGTTGGGAAAATATTCAGCCAAGGATAGTGGTGAGATGAGATTCTATTTTATAAGTATAAAATAACATGAGTTGAATGGGAATACCAAAATTCCCATATGTTCATTTGAGGCTTACTATGTATAGTTTAGCCCTATTGAGTAATAATAATTAATTACTAATATATGAATGATAATAGTGAAGACTAAAATATAATTTGGAAACCTATAAAATTGATGTGAATTAATTCATGTTAAGATTGCGTGTTATTTGATTTTATGAGACCTATACTAATTGTTATGGTATGAATGACATGTATTTGAGTGTTCTTGTCTACTTGATTGAAATTCTGATATTACTTGAAAGTGTGCCTAATTGATTACTTATTATGTGATTGATGGGACTAGACTGTGTATTGTGAGTTGTGTAAATCAAATTTGGGATTTTATGTGATTAGTTGATATAATTATTTATAATGATGAATACTGCAAAGTCAAACTAAAACTTATTGAGTTGTGATGATCGAGTAAGTCTGAGTGGATTAGGGGGTTATTCCCTAAGGTCGGGAGCTACCGTGCAACACAAAAGTACCCCGATAGTCGCGTATATGTGTTTTGGGTTGAGTTTAAGGGATCTATGAGGACTTGGTCATTCATGAATTGTCTGTCCACTCTTGTAGTGGCATAGTATCAAACCTCCATACAAATACTTCAGAGTAGAATGGTATCAAATGATGAAGTAGTATAGGGCATATGACATGCATAGCATTTCATCCTTGTAACTGCTCTATTGTGATTGATTTAGATTAACCTTTGATATTATGATCTTGAGTGTTTCTCCTGTTTGTGCTGATTTGACTAATTGTGTGTTCTCCTCGCTTGTCTTATATTAACCTTTGATATTAACCTTTGATACTCACCCCTTGTTGTTTGTGTTTAGCGGCGATGGACGCAGACAAGGTGCAAGCTCCAAGTAAAGTCTAACACTCTCGAAGTGTTGGAAACCGTCTTATCTTGAAGACTTTTAATATCTACCTTTTCGTTATCGTCATGTTTGAACGTATTTTATTTTTGGGAATTACTGCTCTGATAGTGACATCGAGTTGGGACTACATTTGTAAGACCCATAATTTTAAGCATATTTTATGTATTTTAGTGTATTTTGGTATTGAACTCGGAGGCTTTTTTTAGCACGAGTTATTAATAGTTTGGGAGTTTAAAAGACCAAAAAGTTATATTGATGCTCGATTAAAATTAATCGTCGATCAATAAATTAAATTAATTGCGGTGGATCTTTTACGAAGAATTTAATTCTAGAGAGTTTCGTTAAAAATATCTTGGGCTGCTAAGAATTGCATCCATCAATTGAGTTGTGACGAGAGTAGTTATTTTTAACAAAAAATGATTTGGGAAATGATGGACGAAATGGTAATGTAAATGAATATCTAGATATTTTGAGATATTTGTTAATTATAATTAATATATATATATATATATTTGTTTGGAGGAAAAAAGAAAGGAAAGAGGATAGAAAGAAAAGGATATAAAGAAATAGAAAGGAAGGAAAAAGAAAGAAAGGAAAACTGAAGGAAAATAGAAAACATTTTCTATCTCCTTCCACTCACTGCCTCGCGAAGCTTTCTCTTCCTTCCTTCCTCCATTTTTCGTTTTCTTGATTCCTTTGAGTTTGAAAATTGAAACCCAAGGCTAGTGGGTGAGAAAGATCAAGTTCCCAACTCCTTCCTCCTTCTCGGATTCGAAAACGGGTTAGGGATTTCAAAAAAACCGTCAAACACAAACCTCCCCGTTTCATCTAGATCTAGGCTTCGTTTCGCAAAGAGGTAGAAGGGAAAGTTGCTCACTACCACGCTACGGTGCTAGGGAACCAACTTTGAAAGCGACGTTGCGAGCAGAGATTTTACCGGATTTACTCGCGGTACCGTAATCGCACATTAAAGCTAACGTGAAGGTAAGGGCTCCTTCCAAACTTTTAGTTTGCATTTAGGGACTTATCTGTGGTTGTGTGGAAAGGAATTTTGTTAGGGTTAAAGTATTGATTTAGGGAAAATAAATTTAACTCATTTGTGTATGTTTTGAGTAAAAGAAATTCTGATGTGTTTGAGTGGTATGTTGTGTTGATCTGTGTTCGTCGTATTTGACGCGTTCTTAATTAATACTGATGAAATTTGATATGTTTATGATTGGATTTTGTGGAGAAATGAATTGATGTGATTTGATGTGGATGGATAATATGTTTGAGTTTGTTTTGTGTGGAATTTGAAAACCATTAAGTTAAATGAGTATTAAGAATGGGGAATCTCTTAATGTCTTGTTTACTTAATGTGTGTTTGTGAAAATCGTTTAAGTTAACTAGGTATTAAGAATGGGGAATCTCTTAATGTTGTTTGAAAATCATTAAGTTAAATGAGTATTAAGAATGGGGAATCTCTTAATGTCTTCTTTACTTAATGTGTGTTTGTGAAAATCGTTTTGTGTTAAATGAGTATTAAGAATGGAGAATCTCTTAATATCTATGTTTACTAATGTTTTGAAAAATCGTTTAAGTTAAATGAGATTTAAGAATGAGGAATCTCTTAATATCTCTGTCTATTAATGTTGTTTTGAAAATCATTTAAGTTAACTGGGCGTTAAAAATGGGGAATCTCTTAATATCTTGGTTACTTAATGTTGTTTTGAAAATCGTTTAAGTTAACTGGGCGTTAAGAATGGGGAATCTCTTAATGTCTTGGTTACTTAATGTTGTTTTGAAAATCGTTTAAGTTAAAAGAATATTAAGAATGGGGAATCTCTTAATATGCATGTTTGCTTAATGTTTGGCGTGAAAATCGTTTAAGTTAAATGAGTATTAAAAATGGGAAATCTTTTAATATCTGCATTTACTTAACGATTGTTGTGGATGGAGTCAGTGTATGCTCATGCATTTCATTTGGTAAATTGTGCTGACCCGTGATAGGTGGTACGTTTACGATTTACTTTTTGGTAAGTTGTGCGGACCCGTGATAAGTGGCACCTCGGTAAATAGTACTTTGGCCTGTGATAGGCGGTACATTTACGACTTACGCTTTTTCTTTTAGTTAATCGTGCTGACCCGTGATAGGTGGCACCTCGGTAAACAGTACTGACCCGTGATAGGTGGTACGTTTACGATTTACGCTTTTTAGTAAATCGTGCTGACCCGTGATAGGTGGCACTTCGGTAATTGGTACTTTGGCCTGCGATAGACGATACAATTATGATTTACGGCCCTTTGAGGAGGGTTTTGGTTTGGAATTCCTAGTCTATGCATTTTGGCATATACGCATTGCATTAGGGGGCTTGACACACGAGTCGTGTTTTATTCAAGTGTATGATTGAGTGTTTGAACTTGAGATGACATTGTGATTGTGATGATTGTACTAAGTGTCTATGTTTTGGAAAAAAATTTGTGTAAGTGAAATTGATTGTAAAACTGTTTCGAAACTCATGATGTTGTAGTAATTGTGTTATAAATGTTAAGTGTTATGATTTAGAATTGTGTGATAGCATGTTGATTGCAAAACTATCTCGAAGTTCATGATGTTGTAGTGATTGTGTTGAAATTGCTAAGTGTTAAGATTTGGAATTGTGTATGAATGTGATTGAGTTAGTTTATGTAATTTTGGAAGAATTTACAAGGGAATCGATTTACCCAATCGATTTGGTAATGTGTTTTTTTCAAAAGCATCTCAGAAATCGATTAAGCAAATCGATTGAATTCATTACAGGGGCTCTGTCTTTCAGGAAATCGATTTGCCCAATCGATTGGATTCAATACAGGGGCTCAGTCTTTCATGTAATCGATTTGACAATACAGGGGCTCAGACATTCATAAATCGATTTCCCCAATCGATTGATGTAAGTTCAAAGTTCAGTTTTCACTAAAAAAATTCAGGAAATCGATTTGCCCAATCGATTGGCCCAGTATAAATTCTTATTTTGAGTTAGATAATGAATTGCTCAATTGATTTATCAATGTTTTGGTCAGTTATGTATTACTTGATGGATTGAGAACTTTATTTTGATTTCATTATCATTTGGTAAGCATTGTATGAACTTTTAGCATATGGAAAACCTTTTAAGATGCATGCTAAGTTGAAAAGGGTATTTTGTGCATTTGAAAACTTATATGTTATGTGTTAATTGTTAATTTCGGTTGGTGACCCTTTACAACTATTGTGGAAATCTAAGCTTTGCCCTCAGATGAGAGCCAGGACTATCCTATCGGTTCATACCCTGTGGATGGAGATATAGATGGAAATGCTTGTCTGGAGCAACGTTAGGAGGATCTTACGGGGCGCGTGGAGATCACTCAGGGTGTATAGTTTTTAGTTTGTTTTGTAGAATGATCGGATTAGGTTGACATAGAGGGGACATATGTCTTTCTTTTGAAATGCGTTTATTTTAAATTGGAAAATTGTACCTTTACTAATATTGTCAGCATAACATCTTAATTGAATGGTTCCATGTATCATTTGTTGTTGTGTAAATACTTTGCATTCATATGTCGAAAGAACTATTCCGCTGTGTGTCAATTTTATTGACTTAAATATTTATCGAAAGGTATTTCCTTATTTATTTTCTCTGTTTTATTTTAATTTCTTTTGAAAAAAAAAATACACCCTCGCTTTGAAAAAATGGGGTGTTACAACATTTGCACTTAATATTAAACTTATGTACGTGCACATCAAAAAGGATTTTGTTGTTTGATGTTATGATTTTGAGTTGTTAAGTTTGATGGAAATTTTGGATTTATGTGACAGGTTTATGATTTGTAAATCACATGTTTTTGATGAAGACAAAGACTAAGACTAAGAATTGTGATCAAAGCACCAAAGCTCAAAAAGAAGTCCAAATATCATATGTCAACTATAATTAAACATATTAAACGTTTAATAAATGTAAAGGTACATGATAAAATCAATACTTCAAAAGTACATGAGAACCATTCATCTTTGCATATGCATAAAAAGAATTTTCATGTCAAAATTACAATAACAATGGTTAAACAAGTTTTTTTGACAAAAAACAATGTCATATTCGAATACAGATGTTAAAGTCAGTAGCAAAAATATGACATCTGTATTTGACTACGAGATTCTGTAGTCGAATACAAGTGCTAAGTCAGTGGCTCAGACTACACATTTTTATTCGACTACCACTTGATGTAGTGGAATACAAATAGCAAGCCAGTGGCAAAATACACTTATTTGTATTCGACTACATAACTCTTGAATTCGAATACAAGATGAAAATTTTGAATAAATTTAAATGTTATAAGAGGTGTATTCGAATACATACATATTATATTCGAATACAACTGAAAACAATGCAATTTTTCAGATCTGAAATGGTTCTAATTATTGGATTTGTTCATCAAAACTCTTGGAGCAATGGCCACTTATCTGAAATGATGTTTATGGAGTATAAATACCCTATAGTTTATGTAACAGTCCGCTTATACAAAACTCGAATTTCATAAATAAAGGAAGAAATACTTTTGGATAAAATATTTAAGCTGTAATATAACAACAAAAGTCAACAAATATTTACAAGCAGCTGAAATACTTTTTGAAACAAAAATCCAAAGTATTTAAACACCAAAATACATCGGGGCTATGAGGCCTATCAGACATAGCTCACACCCCTGGGGTATTCTTGGCAGACACCTGTACAAAAGCCCTGCCCCAAGAATTTTAACTCCCCCAATGTCACATCAAAAGTGGTACATGGACCCATCAAAATAAAAGTCTAGCTGACAATATGAGGTAAAGGTTCAGTCTTCCAAATTGAAATAAATACATCCACAAAAGAAAGACATTTATCTCTTATACAACCATCTAATATGATCATGCTACAAAAAAACTATACAACTCGGGTGATCTCGACGTGCCCCACAAGCTCTCTCCGACACAACATCGGTCAGTTATGCCTGACTACCTTCCCATGTCCAGGGTACTAACTGGTCGAATGATTCTGATTCTCATATGAGGGAAAAGCCCAAATTTCCACAATAATTGTAAAGGTCACCAATAAAAATTAACAAATATCACATAGCATTTAAGTTTTTTATGCACAAAATAACCTTACAACTTAGCATACTCTTTGAAAGGGTTTTCATATGCCAAACATGCGTAATCAAAGTTGTAAAATGAAGTTTTTAACAAAACTACACTGTCGTATTTGAATACAACATCCTTGCATTTGAATACAGTGCTAATTCACAAGTTAGTAGCAAAATAAGGACCTCTGTATTTGAATAAAACATTCTTGTAGTCGAATACCAAGATGTTTCATAAGTCAGTAGCAAAATCAAGACATCTGTACTCGAATACAGCATTCTTGTATTCGAATACAACAGTAGAAAAATGCAGAATTCATCTTTGAAATGGTTTCGCAATCAATCAACACTTACACACAAATTCAAACAATCACACTTACCAATTAGTGCACAATCACAACAACAACTGAGCATACATATACAATCATCACAATATATCAAACATGACTCCCGTGCCAAGCAACTTAATGCAATGTGTATATGCCCAAGATGCATGAATTCTGGAATTCCAATTAAAACCCTCCTCGAAGGGGCGTAAATCATAATTGTAGCGCCTATCACAGACCAGTACTAATTACCGAAGTGCCACCTATGACGGGTCCACACGATTTGTTAAAAAGCGTGAATCATAAACGTAGCACCTATCATTGACCAATATTGTTTATCGAGGTGCCACTTATCACAGGTCAACACGATTTACTAAAAAGCGTAAATCGTAAACGTACCGCCTATCACATACCAGTACTATTTACCGAGGTGCAACCTATTACGGGTCAGCACGATTTATTAAAAATGTGCAGTCTATCACAGACCTACACAACGCAAAAATCCCCGCAAGGATAAGATGAACCAATAGATCACATGGCATCATCTTGTGGTCCATCACGGTCACCACTATCACCATGGCACCATTGTGGTCACCATGTACTATGAAATGCATGAGCATACTCTAACTTTTTCCACAACAATCATTAAGTAAATGCATATATTAAAAGATTCTCCATTTTTAATACTCATTTAACACTAATGATTTTCAAATTCAACATAGAGCATACTCAAACATATATTTTCCATCCACCACACATCAAATTTAATCCGCAATTCACATTAAATTCGATCAATTCAAATTCGACAAAAACTACACCAAGCTTAATCGTCAATCACCCATAAATTTTCACAAAATACAAATATAACTCATGCCAAATTAATTTTCACAAAACCACACCTCTAAACCATCCAATTTAACCAAATTCCAACAAACACATCAAAATTTAACCAAATTGCAACTCCACAAATACACATCAAAATTCAAATTTAACCAAATTAATTTTCACAAAACCACACCTCAAACACATCAAATTCATTTTCCACAAAATCACACATCAATTTCACCAAATTCCAACTCCACAAATACACATATAGCATCCTATATGCAATCTAAAAATTTGGAATGAGCCCTTACCTTAACGGTAGCTTTAATAGGTGATTACAGCACCGCGATTAAATCTAGTAAAATTTTTGCTTGTGTCGTCGCTTCCAAAGTTGGCTCACTAGCATCGTAGCGTGGAAGTGAGCAACTTTCCCTTCTATCACTTCATGAAACGAAGCTCAAATATCGAAGAAAATATGAGGTTTGTGTTTGACGGTTTTGAAAACCCCGAACACTGTTTTTCTTTGTTTTCGAATCAAAGACAAAGAAGAAAGCTAGGAGCTCTTTTCTTTCTCACCCACGAGGCCTTGGGTTTCTTTTCTTGAAGCAAAAGACAGCAAACAAAAAAGAAGGGAGAAGGAAGAAATATGGAGAAATTCCCGAGGCTGGGAGAGGAAGGGAGAGGAAGGGGATTGTTCTGTTTTTTTTTTTTTTCGTTTTCTTTCTTCTAATTTCTTTTTTTCCTTTTCTTTTCTTTTCACACAAAAACACACACACAGATATATATAATTAAACAAAAACAATATCTAAATCTCTATATATTTTAGATATTTATAAAAATCATCATTTCCATATCACCTCACACCACTTCTAAAACCATTTTGATAAAAATATCTACTCTCGTTGCGACTCAATTGACAGATAAAATTTTCAGCAACTCAAGAAATTTTTAACAAAACTGTCCGGTATTAAATTCTTCGTAACATAAATAAATTATTCTTTGACAAAAGATTCACCGTACTTAATCTAATTTATTTATCGACGACTAATTTTAATCAGGGCATCAAAAAGATATTTTTGGGCATTAAACTCACAAAATATCGATAAGTTGGCTAAAAAGCCTCAGCATTCAATACCAACATACACTAAAATACATAAATTAGAATTTAAAACTATGGGTCTTACATTACTACACCCCTAAAATCAGTTTTGTCCATGAAACTACGCGTCGATAAACAACTCATGGTGTTGTTCGGTCATCTTTCTCTCCAGTTCCCAAGTCGTATCTCCAATAATTGGGTTCCAACGAAACATCTTTGTTCCTCAACCGCTTAATCTTCCTATCATCAATCCTTACAGGTAATACTTCAAATGACAAGTTATCCTTCAGTTGAATTGTGTCTGGTTTGATCACATGACACGGATCTGCAAGGTATTTCCTTAACTGCCACACCTGAAACACGTCGTGTATATTGGACTTTATTGGAGGCAATGCAATCCGATAAGCAACCAACTCCAGTCATAGGCGTCGCTATTAGAAATACATGGTCACCTTGTTCGAACTCTAGAAGTCTGCGACGCTTGTCCGCATTACTTTTCTGACGATCTTGTGAAATCTTCATTTTCTCCTTTATCTTCTTTACCTTATCAGTAGTTTGATGTACCATCTCCGGTACTACAATGATACTTTCATCGTCCTTATACCAACACAAAGGCGTTTGACACTTACGCCCATATAATGCCATTCCAATGCTTGCGTGAAAACTATTGTTGTAGGTAAACTCAACCAACGGAAGTACATCATCCCAACTTCCTCTATCATCTAAAAAACATGCTTTCAATAGATCTTCCAAAGACTGATTTGTCCTCTCAGTCTGTCCGTCCGTTTGTGGATGGTAAGCTGAACTCAATCTTAGTTTCGTTCCCAACACTTCATGCAATGCTCCCCAAAGGTGTGATTTGAACATTGGGTCACGGTCTAATACGATACTCGACGGTACACCGTCTAATCTCACAAACTCAGCAATGTGGATCTCAGTTAGCTTATCTACCTTATAGATGGTCCTTACTAGTAAAACGTGTGCGGATTTAGCTAATCAGTCCACTATCACCCAAATAGAATTATTCTTTCTCCTTGTTTTTGGCAAACCAGGTATAAAATCCATGGAAATGATGTCCCACTTCCATTCAGGGAAATTTAAAGGTTGCAACATTCCAATAGGTCGCTGATGTTCCATCTTCGCTTTCTGACAAGTTAAACAAGTTGATACATACTCCGCTACATGTCTCTTCATTCATGGCCACCAATAATTCTGCCTCAAATCCTTATACATCTTTGTTGCTTAGGATGAATACTCAATTTACTCTTTTGAGCCTCTTCTAAAATTGTTTTCCTCATATCTTTAATATTTGGTACACAAATCCTACCATTACATCTCAAAATATTATCTGGTCCGATCATAAACTCAGTTGTCTTCCCTTGCATTATTAGATTACTCTTCTGTTGAATTAAGACGTCATCTTGAGAATTCACAATGTCTTCAAGTAGTCCACTTGAAATCTTAATCATTCTGAATTTCAAAATTCCTAGTGCAAACTCTACGTTCAAGTGTAGGTCTCTAAAAGCATCCCACAATTCTTGTTGTCTAGCCATCACAGTTGAAGACACCAATACACTTCTTCTACTCAACGCATCATCCACTACAATGGCCTTCCCAAGGTGGTACTGTAGTGTGAAATCAAAATCCTTGAGAGTCTCCATCCATTGTCGTTGACGCATGTTCAATTCCTTCTGATCAAACAAATATTTCAAACTCTTATGGTCACTGAACACCTTGACCAACGAAACAACCTTGTTCCTTAATTGCTTAATCTTCATGTCATCAATTCTTACAAGTAATACTTCAAATGACAAGTTATTCTATAGTTGAATTGTATCTGGTTCGATCACATGAGACGAATCTGCAAGATATTTCCTTAACTGTGACACATGAAACACGTCATAAATATTGGACAGTATTGGAGGCAATGCAATCTGATAAGCAGCAGGTCCAATTTGTGCAGAAATATGATATGGTCCAATGAATTTTGGAGTCAATTTCTTCGATTTCAAGGCTCTACCAACTCCAGTCGTAGGCGTGACTCTTAGAAACACATGGTCACCCTGTTCGATTTCTAAAAGTCGGCGACACTTGTCCGCATAACTCTTTTGACGATTTTGTGAAGTCTTCATTTTCTCTTTTATCTTCTTGACCTTAGTTGTAGTCTGTTGTACCATCTCTAGTCCTACAATCATAATTTCACCGTCCTTATACCAACACAAAGGCGTTTGACACTTGCGCCCGTATAAAGCCTCATATGGTGCCACTCCAATACTTGCGTGGAAACTATTGTTGTAGGTAAACTCTACCGACGGAAGTACATCATCCCAACTTCCTCTATCGTCTAACACACATGCTCTCAAAAGATATTCCAAGGAATGATTTGTCCATTCAGTCTGTCCGTCCATTTGTGGATGGTAAGCTGAACTCAATCTTAGTTTTGTTCCCAACGTTTTATGTTGTGGTCCCCAAAAACGGGATGTGAAATTTTGATCACGGTCTGATACGATACTCAATGGTACTCTATGTAATCTCACAATCTCTGCAATGTAGCTCTCAGTTAGCTTGTCTACCTTATAAGTGGTCTTTACCGGTAAAGTGTGTGCGGATTAAGTTAATCGATCCACTATCACTCAAATAGAATCATTATTTCTCCTTGTTTTCGGCAATCCAGTTATAAAATCCATGGAAATGCTGTCACACTTCCATTCAGGTATATCTAAAGGTTGCAACATTCCAGTAGGTCACTGATGTTCCACCTTCGCTTTCTAACAAGTTAAACAGATTGGTACATACTCCGCTACATGTCTCTAGACCTTCAATGCAAAAACTACAGCAACAAGTTCCAATTCATAAGTACGATAGTTTCTTTCATGAATCTTTAATTGCCTTGAGGCGTAAGCTACAGCTTTCTTGTATTGCATCAGAACACATCCCAAACCTTGGTGAGACGCATCACAATTGACTTCATATGGTTCTTCTGGTTGCGGTAATATAAACACTGGTGAGGTTGTCAACTTTTTCTTTAGTAACTAAAAATTTTCCTCACACTTCTCCGTCCATGCGAAGGGTTAATCTTTTCTAGTAAGTTGGTTCAATAGAGCTACAATCTTAGCAAAACCTTCAATAAACCTCATGTAGTACTCGACTAGTCCAACGAAACTTCAAGTAAGAGTAATAACCGCACCATGTTTGCACTCAACTCAACATACATGATATAACTTGCTTCGTCATAGTGTCGCCTATCCCTTTTCATAGATATTTAAAAACATTACTTGCTTTCATAGTCAGTAAGACTCGTTCATTCCATTAATTGTCTAGAATATAACTTGAGCATTAGCATAATTTGACAAAAGAGATGATTAGTACAATCTTGACACAAAGTCATGAAAATGTATTAATACACATACTAATCCTTCTACGAAAAACAAAGAAATATGGAGTACATAATACATCCATGGTTCAAAACAATTCCCCATAAATTTTAAGCCGACTATAGAGTAAATTGATACACTTCATATCTCCAACATGTGCCCTCAGCCCGTTTCCCTGTAACACATTTGAATAAAGTTGGATAAGATTACATCTCAGTAAGTCCCAAAAATGAAATTAAATCAATTGACATCCTAATTCAAGACTATATTTATTTTCTGAGTTTCTCTTCAAATGTAAAGTTTTAACTCTTTTTGAATATTCAAATCGTTAGACGTGAGTAATCTAACGACTTAAACTCTACCTAACAAGCATGTCATAAAGACTACATTAGTTTTACTAATGCCCTCTCATGTTAGTAACTTGATTTTGGTAAGATTAGACATAATTACGTCCGTAAGTGGTGCCCCACTTACCCTCGCTTCCGTTGTATATAGACGGAGAATTCATCTAGCTAGGATGAATCCTATACTTCTCACTTTAATCACATATATAAGTATTATATATAAAAATCCACACACATACACACACAAATATAACATCATCTAATAATACATATATTAAAAACTACCATACACTCACCTTGCAATTTATTATGATAAAATAATCAATTAATTCAATTATATCATATAAATCACACAATGTAAAATAAAACTCCAGAGAATATGTTTAAGGTGGATTTTTCCCAAAACAATCCCAAATTTATGTTTTAACAACTCAAAACTAAGTTTAACTTCACAGTCAACTGACATAAACTTACAAATATCATAATTGAGTGAATGAGTACTCTTTAGAAAGCTTATGATGTCTAATTTATATATAAAATTTTATTTTATTTTTATTTAGTCCCAATTCATGTAGTTTATTAAAATACAACACAATGACAGAAAACAAAACAGAAACAACAACTCTGGTCCAGATTGTAACCCATTTTTCAACATCAATACTCAATCAATAATCACGAATTTTGTACTCAATTTGAAGGTAATTGAGTCTAGTTTCCCGAAAACTAAAAATCATTCAAAACGAATATCAATAGAAAAAATTATAACCAAAACATCACACATATATCATGTAAAATTCAAGTTAATAACATTCCTTCTATCACCCTGATTTCCTAACAATTATTTGCAACAAAAATGTTGGAAATCATGAGTAAATCAGTAACAAACACGTCAGAACAACAGCAAAAATTTCAATTTACTCAATTCTACAGTAATCTATTTCAAAATCCCTAAATCCAACCAAAAATGAATTAAAAACCCTTTTCTTCATTTCAAACTCTTAAACCCCAAATTCCTAACCTATGGAACACAATATTTCTTACATGCATGAATGAAAGATAGAAAAAGGGAAACCCACCTCTTGATTTCCAAAAGAATGGAGAAAATGATGACACCCTCAACTCTTTCTACATTGACTTCTAGCAAAAATTCGCACTTTTCTTCTCTCTTTTCTTGGGTTGTCAATGTTTTTGGTTGTTTCCTCTCTTCTTCTCTTTTCTCCTCCTCTTCTTCTTTCTCTCACTCTTTCCTCTTCTCTCCCTTTCTCTGTTTTCCGTTCTCTCCTCCCCTTCCTCTTTCTTTTCTTTTCTTTTCTTTTGTTTTAATTTGTTATTTAACTACTTCCCCCTTTATATTATTATTACTATTATTATTATTATTGTTATTATTATTATTATTATTATTATTATATACTAACATGTAAAACAAAAAGAAATTACTACAGATTATTAATACTAAAGAGGGATGTTACATCATTCCCCCCTTAAATAAATTTTGTCCTCAAAATTTATTAACTTACCTAATAAAACAAGTGAGGATATTTCTCCAAGATTTCAGACTCAAGTTCCCAAGTGGCATCTTCAGGCGACATACCTTCCCAAACAACCTTCACCAATGAAATTTCCTTATTTCTTAATGTTTTCAAGCTGCGGTCCACAATTCGACTTGGTACCGGTTTAAAAGTAAGATTTGGCTTCAATCGGATTGAATCATGGTGTAAAGTTTGTGACGGGTCATGAATGTACTTTTTGAGTTGAGACACATGGAAGACATCATGTAATCCAGACAAAGAAGGAGGTAAAGCTAATTGATATGCCACTGGACCTACACAACGAAGGATTTGGTAACGACCTATGAAACGAGGACTCAATTTCTTTACTCTTATAGATCTTCCAATACCTATAGTGGGAGTGACTTTAAGAAAAACGTGATCACCTTCTTCAAATTCTAGAGGCCTTCTTCTGTTGTCAGCATAACTCTTTTGTCGACTTTGGGCTATTTTTATTTTATCTTTTATCAATCTAATCTTTTATGTGGTTTCCCTAATGACATATGGTCCTAAGATTCCTTTATCTCCAACCTCTGACCAACACAAAGGGGTCCTACACTTACGTCCATACAAGGCTTCATAAGGTGCCATACCTATACTTGAATGGTAACTGTTATTGTAGGAAAACTCCACTAAAGGTAAATGTGCATCCCAAATTTCCCCATCTTCTAATATACAAGCTATAAGCATATCTTCTAATTTTTGAATGGTCATCTCAGTTTGACCATCGGTTTGAGGGTGGTAAGCGGTACTAAGATTCAAACAAGTTCCAAAAGCTCTATGGAATGCTTTCCAAAATTGTGATGTAAACTTAGGATCCCTATCTGACACAATGTTGGTTGGCACTCCATGCAATCTTACTATCTCTTTAATAAATATCTTAGCCAACTTGAGGGTATTGAAGGTAGTTTTCACTGGAATAAAGTGGGATGACTTAGTTAGTCGATCCACTATGACCCATATAGAATCTTACCCTGCTTGGGTACGAGGTAACCCTATTACAAAGTCCATGGATATCTTATCCCATTTCCACTATGGAATCTCTAACGGCTGAAGTAATCCTGCGGGTCTTTGGTGTTCACTTTTAACCCTTTGACATACTAAGCATCGTGCAACATACATTGCTATGTCACTTTTCATCCCAGGCAACCAATAGTTCTTCTTAATGTCTTGATACATCTTAGTGGCACTTGGGTGAATTGATAACACACTTCTATGGGCTTCTTCTAAGATCATTCTTCTCAAGTTTTCAGCATTAGGTACACCAATTCTTCCTCTAAATATGATGATCCGAACTGAAGTGATGGAAAATTCTGGTTGAGTTATCTTAGACTGTAACTCTTCATCATACTCTTGAGCTTCCCTAATCCTATCACAGAGATCAGAAGAGATTTCTATAGGGCATAATAGGATTCCTTCATCTAGTGGTATCATGTCCAGGTTAAGGTTTCTAAAGTCTTCTAATAAGCTCATCTCATTAACCATCATGTAGGCTACCTGGAGTGATTTTCGACTTAAGGCATCAGCGACCACATTCGTTTTACCTGGATGATACTTTAACTAAAAATCATAGTCTTTCAAAAACTCCATCCACCTTCTCTGCCTCATGTTCAATTCCTTTTGGTCAACAAGTATTTCAGGCTTTTATGGTCACTAAAAACTTCAAATTTAGCTCCATATAAATAATGTCTCCATATCTTCAAGGCAAAAACTACGGCTGCTAACTCAAGGTTATGGGTAGGGTAGTTTTCCTCATGGGATCTTAGTTGTCTAGAGGCATACGCTACAACTTTAAGGTTTTGCATCAACACACATCCTAATCCTTTTAAGGATGCATCACAATATACTTCAAACCCTAAAGTTGAATCGAGAATCACAAGGATATGTGCAGTGGTTAGGCGAGTTTTCAACTCTTGAAAAATCTTCTCACAATCTTCATCCCATACAAATGGGTTATCCTTTCGAGTGAGACGGGTTAAAGGTAAGGCTATTTGGGAAAATTTCCTAATAAACCTACGATAATAACCGGCCATCCCTAGGAAGCTTCTAACTTCCGTAACATTCTTGGGTTGAGTCCAATTCAAAACAGTTTCGACCTTAAAAGGATCAACAATTACACCTCCTTGAGAAATCACATGACCCAAGAACTTTACTTCACTTAACCAAAACTCACACTTGCTTAATTTCGCGAACAATTTCTTCTCTTTGAGGATTTTCAACACTATCTTGAGGTGTAATTCGTGTTCTTCAAAATTTCGAGAATAAATGAGGATATCATCAATAAAGATTACTACAAACTTATCCAAATAAGGTCTGAAGATGCGGTTCATATAGTCCATGAATACGGCCTGAGCATTGGTTACACCAAATGGTATAACTAAAAATTCATAGTGTCCATACCGTGTTCTAAAAGCTGTTTTTTGAACATCTTCAGACTTTATTCGAATTTGATGGTATTCTGATCTAAGGTCGATCTTTGAAAAGACGGTGGCTCCTCCAAGTTGGTCTAACAAGTCATCTATCCTAGGGATAGGGTACTTGTTCTTGATGGTTACTTTGTTGAGTTGCCTATAATCTATGCAAAGTCTCATTCCTCCATCTTTCTTCTTAACTAACAAAACTGGAGCACCCCATGGAGAGACACTCGGCCTTACAAAACCCTTAGTTAAGAGATCCTCTAATTGAGATTTTAGTTCTTTTAACTCTAGAGGTGACATCCTATAAGGAGTAATGGAAATGGGATTAGCACCAGGGACTAGGTCTATAGAGAACTCTATCTCTCTCTCTAGAGGTAGGCATACTACATCTTCTGGGATTGTAGCGACATCAAGTTTAGGTCCCGAATCTGAAGATGATGTTAGTAGAAAAGCTTGACCCCAACTACATAGGCATTGTAAGAGGTTAGACACACTAGGAAGTAGAATGGAATCTGTTTCATTTCTACTTAATATAGTAGGCCGAAAATACAAAATCTTTTCTTCACAATCTACAAGTACACGATTAGCTGAAAGCCAATCCATTCCTAAGATGGCATCCATTCCTTTCAAAGGTAGACAAAACAAATCAATTGGATAGACTCTATCAGATACAACGAGATGACAACTCTTACAAACATAGGAGGTTTCGACACTACTCTCAACTGCTGTAGAGACAACCATGGGAGGTGTAATTTCAGTTAATTTGAGACCTTAACGTAAAACACACTTAGTGGATATAAAGGAATGAGAAGTATTTGTGTCAAACAATACTTTTAAAGGTTCATTATTTAGAAAATACTCACCGGCAATCAAGTCGTTGTTTCCCTTAGCCTTCTTAGCATTAAGAGTGTAAACTCTTCCAATGGGTCGGCCATTTGAGTTGGCTAGCCCTTTAATTTTCCTTTGTGGACAATCTTGACTCATGTGTCCCGGTATCTTACACCAAAAGCATACGTTCTTACCGTACAAGCATTCTCATGGATGTGATCTTCCACACTTAGAACATTCCCTTGGCCCCATCGCTTGAGGTACAACTGAGTTGTGGGGCTGTTTTCCTTTATTAGGGGACGTCTTAACCTTCAATTGTTGATTACTCTTTGGCGCATCCCTCCTTTGTTGCCACTTAAGTTGTCTGCTCTCCTTTAAATTTCGTAGACCTTCTTCTACAATATAACTTTTATGAACCAAAGTGGCATAAGAAGTTATCTCTAGTTGGGCCAAATTACTTTTAATCTCTCGATTCAAACCCCACTCGAACTAATTTATCTTCCATTGATCATTTGGGGGTGTACTCTGCTTGGGCACAAAACCTTGCTAGTTCCTCAAACTTTGCCACATAATCAGCAACTGACATATCTCCTTGTTGAAGGTGTGTAAATTCAAATTCCTTTTTTTTTTCTTATACTCATGGGAATATATTTATCTAGAAATACAGTACAAAAATTCTCCCAATTCATCGGTGTACCGGCACTTATCATGTATGCCTTTGCACCCTTCCACCAGTTCTCAGCTTCTCCTTGTAGCATATGAGTAGCAAAAGCTACTTTATTTTCTTGAGGCCTCTGGTGGAGGTGGTGGCGGTGGATGAGCAGGCCTGACAGACTGCGCAAGATGATTCAATATGCTAGTCGTAACAGCTTGTTGTTGTTGCATCATAAGTTGTTGTTGTTGCATCATTTACCCCCAACGTTCATCATCATTTCTCCCTCTACGAAGCCTACCTGGCGGTCTTGGATTTGGTTCCATATTGTTCTGTATATCAAACACAAATATTAAGTTGATCAGACTTAATATTTCATGAATTGATAATTAGAAAGTATATAGTCTCAAAACAAGAACAACAACTAATTCTAACTACCCACATTACGGTTGGTTCGACCGGCTCTGAGCATTAGCATAATTTGACAAAAGAGATGATTAGTACAATCTTGACACAAAGTCATGGAAATGTATTAATACGCATACTAATCCTTCTAAGAAAAACATAGAAATATGGAGTACATAATACATCCATGGTTCAAAATAATTCCCCATAAATTTTAAGCCGACTATAGAGTAAATTGATACACTTCGTATCTCCAACATGTGACCTAAGCCCTTTTCCCTGTAACACATTTGAATAAAGTTGGATGAGATTACATCTCAGTGGGTCCCAAAAATGAAATTAAATCAATTGACATCCTAATTCAAGACTATATTTATTTTATGAGTTTCTCTTCAAATGTAAAGTTTTAACTCTTTTTGAATATTCAAATCGTTAGACGTGAGTAATCTAACGACTTAAACTCTATCTAACAAGCATGTCATAAAGACTACATTAGTTTTACTAATGCCTTCTCATGTTAGTAACTTGATTTTGGTAAGATTAGACATAATTACGTCCGTAAGTGGTGCCCCACTTACCGTCGCTTCCGTCGTATATAGACGGAAAATACATCTAGCTAGGATGAATCCTATACTTCTCACATTAATCACATATATAAGTATTATATATAAAAATCCACACACATACACACACAAATATAACATCATCTAATAATACATATATTAAAAACTACCATACACTCATCTTGCAATTTATTATGATAACATAAGATATTAATTCAATTATATCATACAAATCACGCAATGTAAAATAAAACTCCAGAGAATATGTTTAAGGTGGATTTTTCCCAAAATAATCCCAAATTTATGTTATAAGAACTCAAAACTGAGTTTAACTTCACAGTCAACTGACATAAACTTACAAATATCATAATTGAGTAAATGAGTACTCTTTGGAAAGCTTATGATGTCTACTTTATATATAAAATTTTATTTTATTTTTATTTAGTCCCAATTCAAGCAGTTTATTAAAATACAACACAATGACAGAAAACAAAACAAAAACAACAACTCTGGTCCAGATTGTAACCCATTTTTCAACATCAATACTCAATCAATAATCACGAATTTTGTACTCAATTTGAAGGTAATTGAGTCTAGTTTCCCGAAAACTAAAAATCATTCAAAACGAATATCAATAGAAAAAATTATAACCAAAACATCACACATATATCATGTAAAATTCAAGTTAATAACATTCCTTCTATCACCCTGATTTCCTAACAATTATTTGCAACAAAAATGTTGGAAATCATGAGTAAATCAGTAACAAACACGTCAGAACAACAGCAAAAATTTCAATTTACTCAATTCTACATTAATCTATTTCAAAATCCCTAAATCCAACCAAAAATGAATTAAAAACCCTTTTCTTCATTTCAAACTCTTAAACCCCAAATCCCTAACCTATGGAACACAATATTTCTTACATGCATGAATGAAACATAGAAAAAGGGAAACCCACCTCTTGATTTCCAAAAGAATGGAGAAAATGATGGCGGTGAGAGATGTTGGGCTTTCTTTCTTTGTAGAGTTCATAAGGAGTTTTCTTAAGAATTGGTCGAATTATTACATGGTTGAATACATAACATGCTGTGTTTACGACATCTACCCAAAAATATTTTGGTAGACTTGAGTCGCTTAGCATGGTCCTTGCAAGTTCTACCAAAGATATGTTTTTTCTCTCAACAACCCCATTTTGTTGAGGTGTTCTTGCTGCAAAAAAATTATGGAAAATTACATTTTCTTCACAAAATTTGACAAAATATGCATTTGGAAATTCTCCTCTATGTTCATTTTGGACTAGTTTGGCATAGTTTTTAAATGCTTTGAAAGCTTCAATTTTATTTTCCAAAAATAAGGTCCAAGTGAACCTTGAGTAATCATCAACAATTACTAGTCCATATGAATTTCCACCAAGACTTTTGGTTCTTGATGGACCAAACAAGTCCATATGTATTAATTGAAGTGGTCTTGAAGTTGATATAAAATTCTTAGGTTTGAAAGAAATCTTTGTTTGCTTTCCTTTTTTACAAGCATCACGCAATTTATCCTTTATAAATTTCAAATTTGGCAAGCCTACAACAAGGTCATGCTTGACTAACTTGCTTAAATGATCCATGTGGATATGTGCAATTCTTTTATGACATAGCCATGCATCATGTTGTCACTTACCAAAAGACATTTCGCTTTTAAGGATAAATCATCAAAATTAATTATAAAGATGTTTTTGAAGCGCTTACTGACAAACTGAATTTGATTTGTAGCTTCATTTTGGATGATACATTCATCTTTTTTGAAGGCTATTTTGTATCCTTTCTCACAAAGCTAGCTAATTCTTATGAGATTGTGTTTTAAACCTTCAACGTATAAAACATCTTCAACCGAAGGAGATGGGGCTGTACCAAGTTTTCCAATGCCTAAAATTTTTCCTTTGTTGTTGTCTCCATATACCACATAGCCTTTTGACTCATGAGTTAAAACTGAAAATTTTGTTTTATCACCCATCATATGTTTAGAGCATCCACTATCCAAGTACCACATATTTGAGTTACTTTGCGTGCATATCTACAAAAATGAAAATCAAATTTTATTAGGTACCCAAGGTGCTTTGGGTCCTTGATGGTTAGTACCTTTCTTTATCCACACATAATGCCCTTTTGGAACACTAAGGTTTCTAACGTGACAAGCATTAGGTGTTTGACCATGAAGACCACAAGTAAAAGTAAATCTATTTTTACGTGACAAGCATTAGGTGTTTGCATAATTATAACCTTTTCCTGATTGGATTGGGTATAAAAATGGTTTTATTCAAGCTTGGTTTATCAAATTTTGAGTATCTAAGACCACTCTTTTCATTTGAGTATCTTTGCATATTTAAAACGTTTTCCAATCCCATTTGTCCCTTTTCGTATCGCTCAATTACTCTATTTAATTAAACAACATTTAAAGAGAGATAATCACACTTATTGCATGTAAAATTGTGTTTTAGTTTTTCAGAATCCTTCTCCATAGTGTCAACTTTTTCTTGAAGAGTTGAAATTTGTTTCTTTTGGATTGACACTAATTTGAACAGATTTTTACATTTGATAAGTAGTTCTATAATGGCATTTTTAGTGTCATTATATTCGATAATTAATTCACTATTAGTTTTATTATGATGAAGGGAGTTTATGTAACTAACCTCTTATTCTTCATTCGATTGATGTGATGCCATTAATGCAACATTTGTGTATTCGACACTTTATGTTTCCGAAGATGAACTCACTTCGTTGATAATATTTGGACATTCTGCCTTAATGTGTCCCTGCTAACGACATTCAAAGCAAGTGAAGTTTTGGCTTGAGGTAGAACTATCCTTCTTTCTGAAACTTTTTGAATGTTTTATCGTTTTTAAGAAACTTACCAAATTTCTTAACAAGGAAGGTGATGTTTTCCTCTTCATCTTAATTTTCTTCCTTGATTTGTTCTTTTGATTTGGCCTTCAAAGCAATGTTTTTGGTCTTCTTTCAAGTTCTATTTCTTTTGATTTGACTTTCATTATGTTCTAACCTTCCAAGTTCGATTTCGTGTTCTTGAAGTTTTCCAAACAATGCAGGAAGAGACATTTTGGATAGGCTTTTCTTTTCAAAGATTGTTGTCCCCTTTGGTTTCCAGTCCCTCGTTAATGATATTAATACTTTTAGATTTAATTCATCGTTGGTGAAGATTTTTTCGAGTGCAGACAAGTGATTGGTTAAGTGGGAGAACCTTTTCTATAAGTCTAAGATAGACTCTCCCGGCAGCATTCGAAATAATTCGTATTCTTGAGACAATGTATTGAGTTTAGATATTTTTACCTCAATAGTCCCTTCATGGGTTACTTCAAGTGTATCCCATATTTCTTTGTCCGTTTTGCAGTGACATACACGAAAGAATTCATCCTTTCCAAGTGTTGATTATAGCATATTTTTAGCCTTCTTATCGAACAACACTTTTCTATTATCATCGTCAGTCCATGAGGTTTTTATCTTTGTTTCTTCTTTATTGTTGATGACCGTTTTTGGAATGTAAGGACCATTTTCGATTGCATCCCATATGTGGTCTCCTTGTGCTTCAAGATACGCTTGCATGTGTATCTTCCAAAAGTCATAGTGCTCTCCAACGAAGCATGGTGGTTTGTTGCTACTCCCACCATCTCTGAAAATAGGTAATGTGGAAGCCATGAATAATGATCGAGGAGTAAGTTACCTAACCTGCTCTAATACCAATTGTGAGATCAAAGGTGCACCTAAGAGGGGGGTGAATTAGGTGTTAGGAAATTTTCTTGTTTTCAGAGGTTTTAGTGATCGATTTTTGTTCTTTGGACAGTGTAGGGCAAGCAGTAAATTAATGAATACATAATTATTATCCTGGTTCCCCTGATGACCAAGGGTACATCCATTCCTCTTGCACACTACAAGAGATTTTTTTACTATTGTTAGAAAATGTACAAATCCCACACTAAGATCACTGCGACAAACTTCTACAAAAACTTCTAAGATAGCACACCACTATCTTATATTAGACTACTTTAAGAAAGTACTATTTTCTTTTACATACAATGTAATTTGATTTGGAATAAGAATATGAATGGTATAATGATATCAATTCAATATTATTTCAAGTGTACTTTGAGAACCTTTCTCAATGATATGAAAATGTAATGCAAGTACTTGAAATAAGAAAAATCACTTTGAGAAAAAAATCAGAAATTTGTTCAAAGTTGTTCAAGGTTTTGTAGTAGGATTATTGGTCTCTTTATCTAAAACTGTAAGAGCCATAGTTTTAAATTATAATTTATGTATTTTAGTGTATTTTGGAATTGAATTCTGAGGCTTTTTAGCCAAGTTATTGATATTTTGTGAGTTTAATGCCAAAAAATATCTTTCTAATGCCCTGATTAAAATTATTCATCGATAAATAAATAGATTAAGTACTGTGAATCTTTTGTCGAAGAATAATTTATTTATGTTACAAAGAATTTAATACCAGACAGTTTTGTTAAAAATATCTTGGGTTGCTGAAAATTTTATTTATCAATTGAGTTGCGACGAGAGTAGATATTTTTATCAAAATGGTTTGAGAAGTGATGGGAGGTGATGTGGAAATGATGATTTTTATAAATATCTAAAATATCTAGAGTTTTAAATATTGGTTTGGTTTATTTATATATATATGTGTGTGTGTGTGTGTTTGTGTGTGAAAAGAAATGAAAAGGAAAAAAAGATAACAGAAGAAAGAATAGGAAAGAAAAACGGAACAATCCCCTTCCTATCCCTGCCTCGCGAATTTCTCCATCTTTCTTCCTTCTCCCTTATTTTTCATTTGCTTTCTTTTGCTTCAAGAAAAGAAACCAAGGCTTGGTGGGTGAGAAGAAAAGAGCTCTCAGCTTTCTTCTTCTTCTTTGATTTGAAAACAAAGAAAAATGGTGTTAGGGGTTTTCAAAATCGTCAAACACAAACCTCCATTTTTCTTTGACATTTTAGCTTCATTTCAAAAAGTGATAGAAGGGAAAGTTGCTCACCTCCAAGCTACGGTGCTAGTTAGCAAACTTTGGAAGCAACGACGCGAGTGGAAATTTTACCAAAATTAATCGTAGTGCCGTAATCGGTTGTTAAAGTTGCCGTTAAGGTAAGGGCTCTTTCCAAATTTTTAGCTTGCATATAGGATGCTATATGTGTATTTTTGGAGTTGGAGTTTGGTGAAATTGATGTGTGATTTTGTGGAAAACGAATTTAATTCATTTATGTGTGTTTTTGAGGAAATTAAATTTGATTTGTTTGAGGTGTGGTTTTGTGAAAATTAATTTGGCATGAGTTATGTTTAAATTTTGTAGAAATTTATGGGTGATTGACGATTGAGTTGGTGTGGTTTTTGTGGAATTTGAATTGATCGAATTTAATGTGAAATGTGGATTAAATTTGATGTGTGGTGGTGGAAAATATATGTTTGAGTATGCTCTGTGTTGAATTTGAAAATCATTAGTTTTAAATGAGTATTAAAAATAGGTAATCTTTTAATATCTGCATTTACTTAATGATTGTTGTGGAATGAGGCAGATTATGCTCATGCATTCATAGTACATGGTGACCGTGATGGTGCCATGGTAATCGTGGTGACCATGATGGGCCACGAGATGATGCCACATGATCTGTTGGTTCATCTTATCCTTGCGGGGATTTTTGCGTCATGTAGGTCTATGATAGATTGCATATTTTTAGTAAATCATGTTGATCCATGATAGGTGGACCCTCGATAAACAATATTGGTCTGTGATAGGCGGTACATTTACGATTTACGCTTTTTAGTAAATCGTGTTGACCCATGATAGGTGGCACCTCGAAAGATAGTATTGGCACCTCGGTAATTAGTATTGGTTTGTGATAGGCGGTACAGTTATGATTTACACCCCTTCGAGAAGGGTTTTAGTTGGAATTCCCGAATTCATGCATTTTGGGCATATATGCATTGCATTAGAGTGCTTGGCACACGATTCATGTTTCATATATTGTGATGATTGTATATGTATGCTTAATTCTAATTATGATTGTGCCCTAATCGGTAAGTGTGATTGTTTGGGTTTGTGTGTAAGTGTTGATTGATTGCGAAACCATTTCAAAGTTGAATTCTGCATTTTTCTGTTGTTGTATTCGAATACAAGAATGTTATATTCGAATACAGATATCCTGATTTTGCTATTGACTTATGAAACAGCTATGTATTCGACTACATGAATGTTGTATTCGAATACTGATGTCCTGATTTTGCTACTGACTTGTGAATTAGCATTGTATTCGAATACAAGGATGGTGTATTTGAATACGATAGTTTAGTTTTGTTAAAAACTTCATTTTGCAACTTTGATTATGCATGTTTGGCATATGAAAACCCTTTCAAAGAGTATGCTAAGTTGAAAGGTTATTCTGTGCATAAAAAAACTTAAATGCTATGTGATATTTATTAATTTCGATTGGTGACCATTATATCTATAGTGGAAATTTGGGCTTTTCCCTCATATGACAATCAGGATCATCCGACCGGTTAGTACCCTGGAGATGGGAAGGTAGTTAGGCATACTTGACCGTTGTTGTTTCAGCGGGATCTTGCGAGGCGCATGGAGATCACCAGGGTTGTATAGTTTCTTTGAAGCTTGATCAGATTAGATGGTTGTATAGGGGATATATGTCTTTCTTTTATGGATGTATTTATTTCAATTTGGAAGATTGTACATATACCTCATATTACTAGCTAGACTTTTACTTTGATGGGTCCATGTACCAATTTTGATGTGACGTGGAGGAGTTAAAATTCTTGGGGCAGTGCTTTTGTACAAGTGTCTTCCAAGAATACCTCAGGGGTATGAGCTATCTCTGATAGGCCTCATAGTCCCGATGTATTTTGCTGTTTAAATACTTTGAATTTTTGTTTCAAAAACTATTTCCGATTCTTGTAAATATTTGTTGACTTTTGTCGTTATGTTACGACTTAAATATTTTATCCAAAAGTATTTCATCCTTTATTTATGAAATTCAATTTCTGTATATAAAAAAAAAAAAACGGGCTGTTACAATTGTGGTATAAGAGCTTTGGTTTGGATTTCTATGGGGTTGTGGAGCCTTTGGTTATAGATTGTAGGTCAACCTATAGGTTGGGAGTCGTTATTTGATCATGCATCCGGGTAATTTGTCTAAGGTGTCAGATCAGAGGCAGTTATTATGCGTTGATGTAGTCAAAAGTTAGTGTTTGAATTATTTGAAGTGGTGTGAAGACTCTTCTTGATGATGGTTTTATAGGAAAACCATGCCACCAAGAAGGAATGATACTCCAAGAGTCAATGTCAATAGGGATGACCAAATGGCGGAAGCTATGAATAACATGGTTGCTTCTGTTGCTACCAAAACTATTGCTAAGACTCGATGGGATATAGAAAAGAGGGATTAGAAGATTTTCGTCGTTACAATCCTCTCAAGTTTAAGGGTGATGAGAATTCAGAGAAAGCGATCAGTGGATCCAAGAAGTGGAAAAGATCTTTTAGATGATTAACTCTCAGGAAGGAATGAAGTTCAACTATGCCACTTATCTGCTATTGGGGGATGCTGAGTATTGGTGGCGGAGTGCAAGGTTGTTGATGGGACCAGCTCACGAGAAGGTGAACTAGGAATCATTCAAAAGGAAGTTCTTAGACAAATACTTCCCGATGAGTACCAGGACTAAACTAGGTGATGATTTTCTAAAACTTCATTAGGGGAACATGATAGTGGGTGAATATGTCGCTAAGTTTGAGTCATTGTCAAGGCATTTCAGATTTTTCTGTGAAGAGATTGATGAACCATTAATGTGTCATCGTTTCCAAGATGGACTAAAGTATGAGATTCAAGACTCTGTCTTACCCTTGGAAATTCAAAGTTTCCAAATTCTTGTAGAAAAATGTAGAGAAGTTGAGGATATGAAGAATAAGAGGGCTAGCCAAGGAGGGAATTTTAATTCAAGAGGGCCTAGTCGGGTATATTATCAGAACAACAAGGGAAAACAAGTTGCTAAACCTTATAATCGACCACAAAATAACAACGGGGGGCAGAATCGCCCGGGGAACCAGAATTTCAGAAGACAATTAGGACAAGTGGATTGATGTTTCTAATGTAGGGGAGAGGGACATTATGCTAGCGCTTGTACCTCTAATATTCTCACTTGCTACAATTGCCAGAATCCAGGGCACATGGCAAGGGATTGCACAACTCTGAAGGTGGAACCAGTTCTAAATGTAACTAGGGCTACTCGTCCTACTGCTAGAGGATGTGTTTATTGCGTGAATGCTGAAGTTGGAAATTCATCTGGCAATCTGATTCAACGTTACTATGAGATTGCAGGTAACACTCTAACTGTACTTTTTGATTCGGGGGCAACCCATTCCTTCATTTATATGGATTGTGTGAATCGTTTGAAGTTATATGTGTCTGCTTTGCCTTTTGATTTGGTTGTTTCCACACCTGCTATGACTTTGACAGTAAATTCTGCATGTTTACATTGTCAAATAACTATCCATAATAGGGATTTCTTGGTTAATTTGATTTGTTTACCTCTACCATCACTTGAAGTCATTCTCGGTATGGATTGGATGTCGTATCATTATGCGATCTTGGATTGTGCTTGCAAACTGGTTCTTTTCCTCGAACCAGGAGTTGTTAAGTATCTAGCTGCTAACAAACTCAGAGTGTCACTAAGAGAAGGAACTCGTGAGTTTTTGTCTTTGGCTAATGTGAAGGCAAAGATAAATGTGAACATAGAGGATGTGATGCTTGTTAATGAGTACCGGGACGTATTTCCTGTAGAAATTCCAGGATTGCCACCGGTAAGAGAAGTGAAATTTTCATTGATTTGCACCTAGGAATTGGACCTATTTCAATCGCGTCCTGTCGAATGTCGCTATTGGAATTAACGAGCTCAAATGCCAAATTGAAGATTTGTTGGAGAAGAAATTTATTAGGCCAAGTGTATCACCATGGGGAGCTCCAGTGTTGCTAGTTAAGAAGAAGGACGGAAGCTCGCGCTTATATGTGGATTATAGATAGCTTAATAAGGCAACTATTAAGAATCGTTATCCTTTGCCACGCCTCGATGATTTGATGGATCAGTTGAGAAGAGCCGCGGTATTTTCGAAGACTAACTTGAAGTCGGGTTACCATTAGATTCGAGTAAGGGAATGAGATATTCAAAAATTTGCTTTCAGAACCCGTTATGGACATCATGAATATCTTGTTATATCTTGTTATGCCGTTTGGAGTTACCAATGCACCAACAATTTGTATGGACTACATGAACATAATCTTTAGTCCATTCCTAGATAAATTTGTTGTGGTGTTCATTGATGATATATTAATTTATTCAAGGACTAAGGAAGAACATGGAGAACATTTGCGCCAAGTTCATAAAATTTTACGCAAGAAACAATTGTATGCCAATCTATCAAAGTGTGAGTTTTGGCTAGAAGAAGTGAATTTCTTAGGAAATGTGATCACCAAGGAAGGAATCGTTGTGGACCTGGCAAAGATTGAGACAGTTATTGCTTGGGAACAGCCTCAGAATGTCACTGACATACAAAGTTTCGTAGGACTAGCAGGGTACTATAGGAGGTTTATTGAAGGTTTTGCTATGATTGTAGCTCGATTGACACAACTTACTAGAAAAGATCAACCATTCGTATGGACAGAGAAGTGTGAGGAAAATTTTCAGTTACTAAAGAGAATGCTGACAACCTCCCCAGTATGGGTATTACCGCAATTAGAATAACCATATGAAGTTTATTGTGATGCGTCTCACCAAGGTTTGGGATTAACAACGTAATTTCTATTTAATTTTTTTTTTACAACTCTACTATAGCATTTTAAAATATGAACGTTTTATGTCTTTTGAAAATAATCTTAACGCATTTTATATATATAATATTACATATTTCATAATTAGATCAATATTATGAACTTGCATTCTTTTAAATAAGTATTATTTGGTTTCAGAAAAAATTTACAATTTCTTAAGAAAATAACATTTTACTAACATAATAAACCATAACAAAATAAATAACTACAATAAAAAAAGATAACATTTTAATTTGAGTAAAAATTTTAAACTAGTACAAATATTTTGCTGACACTTTTTTAACAAATTTACTAACATTAAACTTTAAAAATAATATTATAACAAACTGTAAAAATAATATATTCGATATTTTAGAATAAAATTTTAATTTTTTGAAAATATTTTATAACCATTTAACCTTTTTTTAGACTAAATTTAACTTTCTTCAATACTAATGTATAAAATACTAATTTATATTTAAAAGACATTATATAATTACTTTATATAGAATAGTGTTTGACTTGAAAGTTATGAACAAATAACAACTTTTCTCAATCAACCACTGTCCATACGAGGTTTTTTTTTTTAACTGCCCTCTTTCTCAAAATATAATACCAAACTACCCCCTTTTCAAATTTATGTACCAAATTGCCCCCTTTTTTTTCAATTTTTTCCACCCTCACAAGTCACCATTTGGAATAGCGACTACCTTAAGGAAGGCCACTTCCCAAATAGCGACTTCCAACGTTTTTTTTAAAAAAAAAACAAAAATTTTGAATTTTTTTTAATGTTTAGTGAATTTATATATATAATTAATTATTATAATTCATATAAAATAAATAAATAGAAATTTTAATTATAAAAAAAATTAGTAAATCTAAGTTTTAATTGGCATTTATTAAATAATTTTTTCTTTAAATAAAATATTTTAATTTTTATTGAAATAACAAAAGTAATATATATATATATATATATATATAACTAATATAATTCATAAAAGTAGATAAATAAAAATTTTAAATTACGAAAAAAATTTAGGAAGTCCAAGTTTGAAATGTCGATTTCCCAAAGGCTTTTTTAAAAAAACTTTTATTTTAATTTTTATTGAAATAACAAATAGAAATTACATAAATAGCAATTTTTATAATTAATATAATTCATAAAATTACATAAATAGCAAATTTAAATTACGATAAAACTACACAAACAGAAATTAGGATAATTGACTAGAGCTGGCTGTTACATTTGGACAATGTTTTCGAGTATGTCCAGTTAATCGACATAATCCACATTTTCTCGATACTTTTTCTTTAATGTCCATTTCAGTTCTAATACGGGTACTATTTGGACGACCTTTTTTAATTCTCCGCATTTGAGGATTGTGATACAATGTTTCACCTTCATATGTGGGCCAATATCCTTCATTAGGTATAGGTGGAAAGTCTTCTTTGTAGATGTTAAATATATTAACAACCTTGTACACGTCAGATATAAGCACTAAATAGTTTTGACGAGCATAAGAACATGCAGCTATGACATGTGAACAAGGAATATGTATAGCTTGAAATTTTCCACAATCACGCCATTTTCTTTGAAGGTTGACTTCGAAATGACCAATTGGTCGCACCTCTCTTGGTTTTACTGTTTCATGCACCATGAAAGAATAATGATTTCGGTCGAATTGCATGACTTGGTGAGTATTAGATTTACCAACTTCACATTTAATCTTGTCCATGCAATCGTCTGTGTATACTCAACCAGAAGCTAATGATGCCTGATGTTGTTGTCCCCTTTTTGCATATAAAACTCTCAATCTATAGTATGTTGATTGTACCAAAGCAGTGATTGGGAGATTGCGTGTACCCTTGAGCACTGCGTTGATGGACTCTGAAACGTTTGTTGTCATGTGTCCCCATCGTCGACCTTGAGAATAAGCCATAGTCCATTGTTCTTGGGGGATATTATCGATCCAACTTAAAGCTTCTGGATTTTCCATCTTGATTTCATTGCGGTAATACTTGAATGATGGCTCATTTAATGCATATCCTGTAAGAAATGATGTAAAAATTATCAAACGAGTTTTCAAGTCCCTTGTCCTTGAACTCTCTCATGAAATTTTGTGCAATGTGTCGGATGCAGTACACATGTGTTGGCGGAGGATCATGCCAACCATTATTTGGATTATTATAAGCACTCTTAATGGATTCGTGTCTATCTGAAATCAAACAAATGTGGACTTGATGTGTTACATACCTTCTTAGATTTTTCAAAAAAAAGCTCCAAGCACCCCCTGTCTCACCTTCCACAAGTGCATAAGCAATGGGAATTGTATTTTTTTTTTCCATCTTGTGCAACAGCAAGCAAAAAAGTCCCCTTGTACTTTCCGTATAACCAAGTTCCATCCAATGAGACAAATGGTTTACAAAATTTAAACCCATATATGCACGGAGGGAAAGCCCAGAATAATCGTTTGAAAATTTTTGACCCCTGCAATAGAGTATTATCAGGATATGCAACTGATACCTCCATTCCACAATAGTTCCTGGAAGAAATTTTTGCATAGTCAACAACCACCTTGGAAGGTCATTGTAAGACTTTTCCCAGTTCCCATAAATCATTTCGATAGCTTTGTTCTTTGCCATCCATGCCTTTCAATAGGTGATTGTATAGTTGTATCGTTCCCGAATATGTGCAATGATCACCTTCACTTTAATTGATGGGTCAGCTTTCAAAAGTGACTTTATGCTTTCGCATATGATGTTAGAGTCGAGCTTAGTATGATCCTGTGATATAGAAGAATTTGCGCAATTGTGGGACCCTTTCAAATGACCAATCACCCATTGCTTACTTTTTTGACTTAATGAAGCCCTGCATTTGACCAAGTATTGTGGATTCACACATTTAATTACATACATGTATTGATCAGATTTCACTACACGGTAATTGAGGGAGTGTTTTATGTGATAATTCTTAATTGCAAGTTGACAATCTGGTTTGCTATTAAACTTCATTCCAATCTCAAGAGATGCATCTAATGGAGGTGGTTCATTAGATGGCATATCAAATTCAAAGGATTGGTAAGTATAATCCAAATTTAGATTACACATATGGAATGGTGGATCGTATGTTGGCTTTAGATCGTCACCATTGTCGTTGTCGCCTTCATCGTCCGCGTCTTCATCAAAGTATGTTTCTTCTTCACTCTCTTCACTTATTTGTTGTTGATCAAAATTGGCCATATCACCTAGTGGAATATATGGTTCAGGTTCAGATGTTTCGGCCTGGTCAAAGTATAGTTCGGGTTGGTATGGGTCGGGCTGGTAAGATTCATTATTTTGAAAAGAATAAGTGTTTTGTGTTTCAAAATGGTATTCAGGGTGAGGTGTGGTTGAGGATGATGGTTGACCAATATCGTATAATGGATGACCATCCTCAAATGTGACATATAACTCAATAGATCCGAGTTGCAGCCACTGTTTATGAACATCAAACATGAGTTCAACATCTTCGTCGTCTTCAACATTTAACAATTCATAATGAACTAGGCCTTGTCCAAATGAGATAGGGTGTCGAAAAATTATGTTAGACACCTTTTGATTTTATAACCTCAACTATGCTTCAATTTTTTTTTCAAGTAGGTAAGGTTGAATCCAAAATTAACTCGAATAGCTTTTTTTTCGTCACTTTTGAAATATTTACCAATATCTTGTCTTTCACATATTTCACCATTGAAATAAATTAGAAAAACTATATTTTTTGGTGTCATTGATGTGAAAATGAGATATTGAGATTGAGATGAAATACAATGAAATACATCCATACTTATAATAACCAATTATGATACATGCAATGCTGTAAAATACATCCAAGACTTGTCCAATACGATTCCATCCCTCAAAGCTCCTGCATTGCAATTGTCATAGCTCAGACGAGCATGCATGTACAAAGCCTACAAATCGCCTTTCCCAAAGGCGACTTCTTTGATAAGTCGCTATCCCAAATGGCGAGCTCGTGACAAAAGCCTTTGATAAATCGCCATTCACATAGCCGACCATGGAAAGGCTTTGAGAAATCGCCATTCCAAAAGGCGATTTAGTGGAGAATCTGAAATCGTCATTCTCATTGGGAACTTGCAAAATTGTAATCAGTTTTCTAGCCTTCTCCGTCCAATCTAATCCTTGCCAGAAGTTTGTATTTTCAAAGTTCTTCTTGTGTGAAGCCTTGCATGTTATTTTATTTGTCAGTCAAAGTATTGTCTTGGTTATAAATAGGCCAATTCTATGATTTAAAGTCATTCAAAGTATTCTCTTCCACTCTTCACAACTTAAATCTTCTTTATATTTTCTCTCTTCCACTATTAATATTTCTTTATTGGTCCTTATTTTTGTTTAAATGGCATTGTTATGGAATGATGATAATCACATATTGGCACTACACTACATTCAAAATTTTGTAAGTAATACAATACTTTATGTTAGATGTTTTATACTAAGTTTTATTCTAAAATATAGTTTTAAAATAATATCTTCTAAAATATTTTTTTATATGTTTTACAATAAGTTTTATTCTAAAATATAGTTTTATTCTTTGTTTCTTTTCTTACAGGACTCATCTCAAAATTTAAGAACACTTAGCCATAAACACATTGCACTAAATTATTTAATAATTCCATTGTTGAATGAAGCCGGGTTTGGTAACGTATCACTTATAGAAAGTTATAAAATAGATAATTCACGTATTACTGCTTTAGTTGAAAGATGGAGACCTGAAACCCACACATTTCATCTTCCAATGGGTGAATGTACCATAACATTAGAATATGTTTCGTTGCTTCTTGGCTTACGTGTTGGGGGTAAAGTTGTAACTGGATCAACTATGGTGTCATGGACAAATGATTTTTTAGATTTGTTAGGAGTCATGCCACCTGAATCACAAAGAAAAGGGAATTTTATAAATTAAAATGGCTGAGAGAAACATTTTCAATGTTAACTCCAGAATCATCTAATGAAGAAATGATTATACATTGTAGAGCATACATTTTACAATTGATTGGCGGCATATTAATGCCTAACAAATCCCACAACAGAGTACATATTATGTGGTTGCACTTGTTAATGTGACACCCTAAATCCCAAAATAATATATATATATAATAATTTATATCATATTCCTATAAAATTTGATTCAAATTAAATAAGTAAAATACAAATTAAAACCGTTATTCCCGGTATCACCTATCAGAGCGGGATTCCTCCTAAACTTGAACTTCAAGACTCATTAACCTGTAATAACTGCAATTTTGCAAACGCAGGGCCCAGCCAGTCAAACACAAACAACGAAGGAGGTGAGTTTTGAAATCATGTTAATAGTATAATATGAGTAAGAAGAACACACAAACAATCATAATAAAACCGTATCATAAAAGACTTTATGATATATCAAAATATTTAATTAAATAGTATCATACTATAACATCAAAGTCACCCAAGTAAAATAATCATCTCATTATAATATGCATCAAATCATCTAATTAATATTACCTTTGAAACACATCAATCACAACAAAACAATCACAAGGAAATACAATGTTATGCATGAGCTTAGACTCTACTTCACAGTGTGGTACCATTCTACCTCTGGAGTACTTGGTTAGGAGGCCATGATACTATGCCACTGTAGCTACAAGAGTGGACGGACAATTCATGAATGCCCAAGTCCTCATAGATCCCCTCAACTCAACCCGAGACACATATACGCGACGGTCGGGGTACTCTTGTGTTGCACGGTAGCTCCCGGCCTTAGGGAATAACCCACTAATCCACTTAGGAATTCCCCACTAGGTGTACCCCCAAGGTCTATCATTTTTACTTTACAGTTCGACTGTAGCCCTCCACGATCAGGCTCATTCAGTTGTACTTCCCCAGAATCACTAGGCTTGTCATGCCCTACCTATATGATGACAAAATAATCTTCACTTCACAATTCACAATATTTATTTTCTCCCCCCGTTAGCTTAGACTACTTCATTAAGAGCACCATATTTAAGAATCATCACTATCTCATCAAGTATGGGGTACTTCAATATTTTCATCACAATTTTATAATATCATTAATCATAAATAATCATGATCATCGTATAAACTCATCACAATTTTATAACATCCCTATCATCAATCAAAAATCATCATTATCATCACGTAAGCATATATCATAATATGCATCCATATTTTAATATCACATCACATAATTTCATCTAAACAAACATGTACACATAATTTCATTCAAGATCCAACATCACAATAATAACAAATATCAACTACCACACAAGTATCGAAAATTAAATCAATCAACACCTTATAAAAAATTTTATTTCACATTTTAACCTCACAATTCTCATATTTCAAATTAATCAATTTATCTCTCAAAGGGCTACTGCCGTACGTAGCAAGCCCCGGATGAATCGTCGGGAAATACGGTTTTCCCGTTCATCTCACAATATATTATACTCATGAATTCAAAAGCTCTCTCACTCCTTACCTTATTTTGACGCTTTCACACATGAATACAATTCCACGAGCAAACAACCTTTGTCCATTGACTCTTTGTCCTTCAATCGATCTAACTCGACAGTTTATGGTTAAACGTCAAAAATAAATTATGAGGAGATATTCTAAACAACTAAATTCGAAAATCGGTCAAAAAAAATTACCATAAATCAGAAAAACAATTAGTGGATAATATAGCCACTTTTCACACGGGCTTTTTGGCGTTGGTTTCACTCAAATCGGACTTACGGTGAAGGAGAACGGTGCAAAATAACGAATTCTACAAACGAAGAAGTCGGGTATTTTAGATAGAAATTGGGGTTGTTAAAAATCTGGAAAATTATGTTTAATTGACGAGTTAAATGATAGAAATAATATACTCAAATTTGGATGAGAACGGAGAAGCTTTTACAGAACAGTTATCGATCACTGGTGTCAAAAACAATAGGTTGTTGTTGTGTTTACTCTTTGGTTCTACGGCTTCCCATTCAACTCTCTTCCGTTTTCTTTGTTTTGTTTTATTTTAGTATAAATCAGGGTTCACAAGGTCTCTTTATTTATGTTTTTGTTTTGGAAAGCAACAGATAGAAAACAAGCAGCAAAACCTAACAAACTCATCTAAATATTTGTAAAATTAGTTAACAGCCCATGTCTACCTAACAAATTCATCTAAATATTTGTAAAATTAGTTAACAGCCCATGACTACCTTACATATATCAATCAGATTCTACAATTTAGCTTGTCCTATATATTTTAATGTATCGTTATTATTTATTTATCTATTTATTTTAAAGAAACAATTATATGGATATTTATTTATTTATTTTTAATAATATGTTTAATTAGGTTTTATTCTTCTATATGGATCTAACCCATAAAACCCATTTTTATAATAACTATAATTATTACTATAATATTTCTCAAAATCAACCCATAAAAATACTATCATCTTTATAAAATAGTCAAAACGATTAAATAAATATAACATCAACAATTTATATTAATTATTAAATCACAATAAAGATGTATAAAATCATCATATCATATGTTATACATAAAAGTAAAAGAAATCAATCACAATATTTCTAACATCTCAAGATAGTTATTTATAAATTAAATAATTTAAAATAGATAGTAGTTATAAATAATTGAAATATAACTATGTACATACTTAACAACAATCTAATGCACAGAAAAATATTACATTAATTGGGTACACGTATATAAACGTAAAATCGCATAAAATATTTTATTTTTATATTTAAAGAT
>JBBPBS010000635.1:306463-345454 GCA_037974835.1 Cicer judaicum | reverse complement strand
TATCTCAAGATAATTATTTATAAAATAAATAATTAAAATAAAATGTATTTAGAATTAAATAAATATAATTAAGTACACATTTAATATTAGTCAAACGCATAAAAGAATATTATATTAATTGGGTGCGCGTATATACATGTAAAATCGCATAAAATCTTATTCTTTAAATTATTACACTAAAATACTATTACTTTAAAAAAAATATAATATAATAAAATAAAATATTTATTATTTATATCGCTCATTTAATATAATGTGTATCAAACTAGCACATCATAGAAAACATCCGTATAACGAAAATTAATCATCAAGTTTATTAACATATATTTTATAATAATTTTAACATCAAATTAATTATTTAAAATCTTATTTAATTAATAAAATAGTTTATCATAAAATATAGGGTGTTATAAATGTGGTCTCGATTTTGCACAACAGTTGCTATAATGGTCATGATTGAAGAGAGAAATAGGAATAGGAGAGTTTTAAAACAAGCGATCCCAAGCATACTCTTCAACTTTGATGATATATGTGTGACTAATACTATTACATATATTTGCAGATTTTGAATAATTTTGCCACTGCCTTGCATTCTCTACAACCACTCAAAGTTCCTGGTTTCATGTTAGACTTAAAATTGTTTAATGATAATCTTAATATTGGAGAAATTCTTGTTTGTAAGCTTTAAACTATTTGTGTGATTTATAATGGAAATGCTAGTATGACTGGATGTATTAAAATTTCTTTTTGTGGAAGATGGACATATAGTTAATAAGTGGTCATTGACTTCTAGTTCACTCTCTCAGAGCTTTCATTGTTTATGTTGAGACCCCATATTGCAAACGTACTTTGCATAATGCTTGGACATCTGGTTTTCTTTGTTAGTTTCATTACTTTTAGAACTTCAACTAGTAGTTATATTGGGTTTTGGTTTCTAATGTTTGTTACAAATGAACAAATTACTTAGTCTATCCATAAATATGCTTCCAGAAAAACCACAGTCAAATAACTGGTCTTCCATATGAACAACCCCAAGACTTTTCTATTCCTTTAAAAAAAAATTGGGCGAGGAATAGGGTGCAATACATAACACCCTCAATTATTTTATTCAATAGCTTTACCTTCTCTAGTTTGAATTCTCAAATGTGGAAAAGATGACAGAAAATGTGGGGTGATTGAGTGATAGATGCAGCACAATCTCACCGATTTATTTGTTGAATGTAAGATGTTAAGCCATCTATGATTCTCGACATATACAATTCATTTGCTTGCCTTGATTTCACATCAAATTTTTGCGGTTCTAAAAACTTTGCTACTTTTTATACTGCAGCCTTTTGTTTGATTCATTAAAGTAAGTCAATTAAATGATTCATTGTTCTATTTGCCTGTATGTCTACCAATCCTAAACATGTAGCAAAAGAAATTAGTGGTAAATTTAGTTGTATCTAATCATGAACAATGGCTTTTCCAGACTGAAACGTAATAAAGGGTTCAAGGAGGGGCATACAAGGATTCTTGTTGCAATAGATTTGGTTGGTAGGGGAATGAACATTGAACATGTGAATATAGTTATAAACTATGATATGCCTGACGGTGCAGACACATACTTGCACATGGTACAATTTAGATCTTATATTTTTCTTGTTTAATTATAAAAATTTGTTTACATGCCCTTTATTATATTAATGTCATTTCATTTGTTGGATTAAATTGTAAACAGGTTGGCCAAGCTGGAAGGTTTGGCACCAAAGGCCTTACAATTACATTTGTTTCATGTTTAAGTAATGTGGATGTTCTCAACAATGTATGACAACTGACTATTTTTTGTCATCAATTTACATTGTATAGTTTTATTAGAAAGCAGCCATAGCAGTGCCATGGTTCAATGTAAATCACATAGGATGTCATATGAGCAATGTGGTGTATTGATAGTTATGTTGTGGCTTATGGCCGTTTCTGTCTACAGTTTGTTTTATTGTTAAATCAAATGTTAGCCTGTTGTCTTTGCATCTCCAGCATTACTCATTACTCATCAAGTCACTTATCTCACATTCTTCTTTCGTATCTTTTTTATTACCTTAACCAAGCAAATCCATATAATAAATATTAAAACTTAAATAAATTTTCAATTAGCGTCGGATAGATCGACGCTATAAATAAAGTTGACTTTTTATATTGACTGTACCGTCGGATAGGTCGACACTACCTATTTGTTGACCTTATCGTCGGTCATCCGACGCAAATAAATTTTTACAGATGACATAGCAATGGATATAACTAGCATCGAATGTTAAATTTTTGTCGATAGCGTCAACTTAGAGTAGGCTTTGCCGACGCTGATATAGCGTCGGATGAAATTTGACTGACGCTACGTATTAGCTTCGACCATTTTAGTCTAGGACCGACACCGACACTAATCCATCAATAAATTAACTTTAGCGTCGGCTTTTGGCCTATTAGCGTCGGATTGTGGCCGACGCTAAATGCAAATTTTTAGTAGTGAATGGATGCGGAGGCGGAGGATATAGAGAAGAAGATGAGAATGTGTCCTTCTTTTATCCTTTTTTTCGTTATTATTATTATTATTATTATTAATATTATTATTTTATTGTTATTAACTAGATTTTAGTTGGGGTTAACCCATAAAACACATTTTACTCTTTTATTGTATTTTATTTTATAAATAAAATCAACAATTACCAAAAACTAGATTTTACTAATATATATATTTTTAAACACAATTTAATTTCTAAAATATTACTAAAATTTCAAAACCAATATTATATAAAATAAAATAATTGAAGTTATTAATATTTTAAAACACTTCATTAACTAAAATTTTCATATTCTAAATAATCATTATAATAATACTTATTTTTTTCAAATACTCAAATTAAAATATTTGCATCATTAGAGAATAGTCAAAACTGTAAGATAAATAAATATAACATTAAAATTTTATATTAGTTACTAAATCATAATAAATTTTTATAAAATCGCAATGTTAAAACATGAATATAACAATAAAGAAAATCAAACACAATATCACTATTATTCCAAGATAATTATTTATAAAATAATAAATTAAAAATAGAAAATAATTATAAATAATTGAAATATAAGTACGTGCATACTTAACATCAGTCAAACGCATAAAAAGAATTACACTAATTGAGTACGCGTCTATACACATAAAATTGCATAAAATCTTTTGTTTTTAAATATTACACTAAAATAATATTACTTTTAGAAAACTATATGTATAAAATAATATAAGGAAATATTCATTATTTATATCACTTGTTTAATATAATATGTATCAAACTAGCACATCATAAAAATTATCCATACAATGAAAATTAATAACAAAATTTATCAACATGTATTTAAAAATAATTTTAACATTAAATTAATTATTTTGAATCTTATTTAGATAATAAAATAATTTATTTATAAATTTAGGGTGTCATACTAAAAATTTCCTAATATGATAATACGGAATTAAGTAGAAATATTATTATCATGTTAATATCTCTAGTCATGGTTCTATGGAATCAGACCCATGGTAGAATAACTAGAGATTATGAGAATTGAAAATTTGTATAAATCAAACATATATTCGATAGTTGTACTACATATCGATTAAACATGATAAAAATACACATTAGAAATTGGGTGAATGTTAAAGGAGTTGGTAGTCGAATAATTGAAAACATTGCTTGTGTCTACGGAAAGAAATTAGATTGATTGTATCCTCTGACGTAAACAAGACTTATATTTGCTATAAAATAATAATGATAATGATAGTAATGTTAAAATATCAATGTTGTAAGCAATTACTTATTAGAGAAGTTTAAATTCTAAAGGTAGAAGGATGTTTTAGAATTTTGTAGTTTTACTACTTGATGTTAAGTAGAACCACAAGAACGCTAAATTAAGTAAGCGTCCTAGGGGTCGAATTAGAATTTGAGTCATGTAATTCTTTTAAAAGATTAAGTGTGAGCTAAAATCATATTCTTTAGTAGCTTGAATTTCGAGGACGAAATTTTTTAAGGTGGGTAGAATTATAATACTCTAATTTATTTGTATTTTTACATGTGTATTTATCTTAGTAATTATATACATACATTATTTAATAGTTTATGTACATCGCGTGTACTTAAATTGCTAAGTGAACTATCTATCATGTTTACAGTAGGCTCACATTTGTATTGATGTTATTTCTATTTCTTGCTTTGATAAATTGTAAATATTGTTTTAAAAAATTATTGTCATTGAAGAAATATGTCATGTTTTAATCCAACTACTAGTCCTTTTAAAATAAACTTAGTGTCAATTCTCATAATTTGAGTACATTGCAAGGTGTTTGCGTATCCTTTTTATAAAGGTTATTTTTATACTTTCAAGTTTAAACTATTTTATTGATTTAAATATTAATCACAAAAAAACAAAAAAATAAGGCCTTCTAAAGGGATGACAATTAGGGATGGGAATAGGCTAAGCTGTCTGTCAAGGGCCTATGGTCTGCTCTGGCCTGACCTATTTAATAAAACGGCTATATATAGGCCCTGAGTTTGACCTACTTAAATAAATAGGTTTTAAAAATAGCATGAGTCTAGCCGTTATATATATATATATATATATTATTTATTAATATTATTTCCTATTTTAAATTCTATAAATTAGACAATCACTCAGTAATCATTCCATATTCAGTAGTCATTCCATATTCGGTAGTAATCAATCACTCAGTAGTTGTTCCATATTTGTTTTAGAGGTAATAATGGGTGCGTTGGTTTTAGGAAAAAAATATATTATTTGAAACTAAAAATTATTTTTTAGGGTTTAAAAAATGTTTGTTTCATATTTTTTTAAATTTATTTTGTTAGAAAAATTATTTTTTGTTTAATATATATAGATATGTACATTGATATTGACATGTGGAGAACATAATGTGGTATGAGTAGAACATTTAAATATTTTAATGTGAATAAGACTTTTGAAAAGGCTTCCAAGCCAAACCAGACTTTAAAAAAGGTCATACTAAGCTAGAAAAAAAAAAGCCTATGATAGGCCATAGGCCTAAAAAATAAATTGTAGGTAAAACTCAAACATTTCAAAGTCTTATCTAGTCTGATGTACTCCCATCATTAATGGCAACAAATGACTTTCCAAGGACATTTAAACCAAAATTTTCACCTTCTAATATGTGGCGACAATACCATGCCTCTTTTTAAAATATTCTAATTCCTTTTTTCCTTTAATTCCTTTTTCTTTCATTTAATACCTAATTAAAGCTAACCTAATAAATCCTTCTCTTATATGACAAGCGCGCCACCATTTGTTTTCCCACGTAATTCCAATTCCAATATAAGTCATTATCTGTATCCCCTTATGACCATACAATTATGTCTACACTAGAGGTATAATCTCTTCCTTTTAGATGAACTTTGATTGCCCACGCTATAACAATATCAAACCCACATCTTCAATTCATCTAGTGATTTCTTGGTAGGTTGGTTTCAACAAATTTCCCTTGCCTTGATTTATGCTATTAGGTATTTTTATTTGTAATTCAAACCCCTGAAATGGTTGTAACATATTACATATTTTATAAATATAAAATCTCTTGGAATTTGCAAGGTTGGACTCTTAGCTCTTTTCTATCGGTTCATTAATAAAGATTTTGGAATCATTCTCTCCACAATTTAGATTTCACTTAAATTAAGTCACGATTTCTTCACGTTTTTTTTAAAGATATTCACTTTTAATTGAACTCATGATTTTCCTTGAATTGTAGATTTCCATCATCAACTTGGAAGCCTCATTTAATGAAAATGGCTACTTGTATATGACACGTCGAAAACCACACACACACATATATATATATGTAACCCCTTGTTTAAAAATATGACGTATTTCACGAAATCACGCTTTATGCATGTTCACACATTCCATGCCTAGAGTTTTTAGAGTGTTTACTAATAATTATTGTCTTTGTGCCTTATTTTCGTTTCAGCATGTGGAAATAATCTTCCTAACAATGTGTCATAACTTGGAGCATAACATTCGATTCTTCAAACATGAGTCGTACTCGTTGATATTTAATTTGTTTGGAATTGTTGCAACTTAAATCACCTCAATTCATTCATGTTGTTATTTCATTTGGTTCAAGTATGGGGTGAGAGTGAGTTCAAATTCATGAGTGTAAATTAAATGAGATGAACTGAAAAATCGTATTTCCCATAATTCATTCGAGACTCGCTACGCACGATTGAAACCTGTTTTGAGTAATAATTGACTAATGAGAAAATTTGAATTTGATGAGATTAAAATATGAGTTATAAACTTTTATAGGCTAATGTTTGATTTGTCTTCGAATGATCGTTGAATTATTGTAGAATTGTGTATTCGAAGTATTTTGCATTTTGTTTATATCTACCCTTGATATTGTTATATCATATATAATGTGATGAATTGTATTTATATGCATTGCAATTGACATGGTGTGTGTTTGAATGATCTAGGATTATTATTTGTGACTTGAAAATCCTATACTGTTGGAGCTTGTGTATCATGATGATAAATTTTTCATGTAATATATAACTAGTGATTTCGGGGAAGTACAACATAATGAGTCTGATTGTGGCAGTCTACTATTGAGCCTTAAGGTAAGATTGTTAAAACATTGAGGTATTCGGGTGGAGAACTCCTAGGTGAGTTTTAGGTAGCACTCAAAGTGTCGGGAGCTACCATGCAACACACGTTTAACTCGTGTGTCGCATATATGTGTCTCGGGTTGAGCGCATCTATTAGGACAAGGTCAATTTGAATTGTATGTCCACTTTCTTGGTGGCATAGTATCAAGCCTCCTAACCAAATACTTCAGAATTAGAATGGTACCAAAGAAGGAGGAGTATAGAGTATAAGAGCATGCATAACATTACTCGATTTGTGTATTGACTTACATGACGTTGTGGATTGTATCAATGTTCTACATTGATTAGTATTGTTAATCATCAAAAACATATTTCTAAATAGTTAATCACTATAAAAATTATTATTTTCAGCTTATATTTTGAAATAAAATTTAAACTATATATATATAGATAGATAGAAAATTTTACAAATAATTAACACTTCCAAAATAGTTCCAATTTATTTTCTTATTTTATCATACTTACAAAAAAAAATTGTATATCTATATACATTAAAGTAGTGCACATGACACAAAACATAAGACATATGATAATGATAATGAATTACACTAATTCATAAATCTACAAAATAATTGCCTCCTCTCAAACTAGCTACTCAACATATTTATAGATACATCCCTCAGTTTCTATCATGCCAAAAAATTGGTCCAAAACATAACACACCATCAATTTTAAAGATTTTAGAGTTCTGTTCTAATCTTAAAAATTGAGTCTCAAATAAAAATTGCAATTTTATAATTAACAAAATAAATTTTAGTTTTTGTACGAATACCAATCTACATGATGCACTCTACACATATCAATTTACATGATGCACTATACACATACCAATCTAATGCATAGCATTTTGTTAGGTTAATTCATATAACAAAAACAAGGTTACCTTCCCATTAACTCAAATATACATTTCGACAATGAAAACACAATAACTACAATTCTACAAAACAAAAATACTACTCGTAAAATACATTAATTATAGTATCAATTAATCACAATAAAACTCCAATATTTGGTTTACACTATTCACAATACACAGTCCAGTCTTATCAATCACATAATAAAGAATCATATAGGTGACACATTCAAGTAATATCACAATTTCAATTAAGTAACAAGAATGTGACACCCTAAACCCCAAATAATTTTTTTTATTAAGATAAAGAATATCACATAATCATAAACATATCACATAAATCCAGAATTTCCATCAAACATAATGACTTCGAAATCATAATATCAAACAATAGAATCCTTTTTGAAGTACACATACTTATGTTTTAAATTCAGTGCAAATATAGTCCCAACCCGATGTTACTATCAGAGCAGGAATTCCCAAAATAAAAATGCTCAAAATAACATCAATATAATGCATATAGATAGAGTCTCCAAGACGTGACGGCTTCCGCCTCTCCGATGGTATTAGTCATCACCTGCAACTTACAACTCGTCTGCGTCCGTCGCAAACGCCAAACACAAACAACGAGGGGTGAGTATCGAAATTATGTAACAGTATAAAATACACAAAGGGAACACGTAAGCAATCAATTATCACAATCTTAAAAATAGTCAAGTGTATAATATCAACGATTTATCAAATTCATTCACAATAAGATAATCACCATAATGAAATGCTATGCATGTCCTATACTCTATACTTCACCATTTGGCACTATTTTACTCTGAAGTACTTTGTTAGGAGGCCTGACACTATGCCACTACAAGATTGGATGGACAATTCATGAATGGCCAAGTCCTCATAGATCCCCTCAACTCAACCCGAGACACATATACGCGACAGTTAGGGTACTCTTGTGTTGCACGGTAGTTCCCAACCTTATGGAATAACCCACTAATCCACTTAGGAATTCCCCACTAGGTGTACCCCCAAGGTCTATCAGTTTTACCTTACAGTTCGAATGTAGCCCTCCACGATCAGGCTCATTCAGTTGTACTTCCCCAAATCACTAGGTTTGTCAGACCCTCCTTATATGATGACAAAATAATCCTAACTTCAAAATCTAAAACACATATCTCAGACTTACTCGATCATCACAACTCACTAACTTTCAGTTTGACTTCACAATATTCATCATTATATATCATTATCAGTCAATCACAATAAAATCACAATATTTGGTTTACACTACTCAAAATACACAATCCAATTTCATCAATCACATAATAAGGAATTCAATAGGTGGCACATTCTAGTAATATCACAAATTCAATCAAGTAACAAAAACATTCAAGTACACATCATTCATACATTAACAATCATCATAAGATTTCATAAAATCAGAAAACATATAATCTTAATATAAATAAATTCACGGCAATTCTATAGATTACTAAATTATATTTTAATCCTCACTATTACCATTCATATTTTATTAATTAATTATTATTACTGAATAGGGCTCAACCGTACGTAGTAAGCCCCGAATAAACATATGGGAATTTCAGTATTCCCGTTCATCTCATGTTATTTTATACTCATAAAATTGAACCTCATCTCACTCCTTACCTTAATTGAAGATTTCTCTAAATGACTAATCTGCTAATTTGTTGCGTCTTCGTCGACCGTTGTCTCTAATAATCCATGTAATAAATCATCTACTACTTATAATATAACCCAAAAATATATTTAATATTATTAAACACCCATTTTACTATAATCATATTTTTTTGAACTAAATATGATAGAAAGAACTTAATATTATGTCCACATATATACATATATAGTTTTGATTTATAATTAGATTTTTATATGTATCACATGAGTGCAGGTAATAATAATTAGTTACTGTGTTTATTATTGACTACATTCTTAAGTATGCATCCACAAAATCATCATTTCTTAGCTAAGCTACTTATTTATCCAGCCCATATGTCCCTAGTCGGCACTATATTGTAGTCAATGTTGTTATGTTACTGTTTGAATCAGTTTGGATGGTATTTTCTTATTGTGCCTTGTCTAAACTATCATAAAAAAATCAGAACAAAACCTTAGTTATCATATCATAACAAGCATCTCTCTCCTCTACATTCTATCATTGATATTATTTTAAATAGTTAGCTTACATATTTATGAATCACTAAATTATATCCTACACATCTGACATAATTATATTAATAAAACTTTTCCAACTTCCGACCCTGTTGATAGTGCATATTACTCTAAATTTACTGCATCATGGGAATATTGTTAAGAATTTTCCAATTCAATGTCTATGGTGGAGTTCACTGTTTGTGTTTTAGCAACAAACCAAAATCAAATAGTATATAAAACTAATGAAGGTAAATCTAAGGAGGTTGATCAATAAAACTTAAAGAATTGTCAGGCCACTAATATGTTTGTACATATCACCATCTTATAATCGACCAAATAGTAAGTTTGTTACAGATCACTCGTATATTAATTGTAAAATATTAAACACCTAAAGTAATTATCATTCTTCCACCGGACACGCTAAAAAAATAGATGCTCAGATCCTTATCATAATAATCAAGTTCAGAGGCAGTTCACAGATTGTCATTCTTTGTGTATCAATTTCAGATGTATGATTTATTCTATTCTACCATCAAATTCCATGTTATTATAAAAACCTCAAATCTATATCCATATAAATAATGTCTCCACATCTTAAGTACAAAGACAACTGCTGCTAGTTCTAGGTCATGGGTAGGGTAGTTCCTCTCATGAATCTTCAGTTGCCTAAAAGCATATGCTACCACCTTCCCATCCTGCATAAGTACTCCACCTAATCCGGAACCACATGCATCACAATATACTACAAAGTGTACACTCGGGTCAGGTAATACTAAGATCGGTGCAGAGGTCAGTCATTTCTTAAGCTCTTGGAAACTATTCTCACAATGAGTATCCCACACAAACAATTTCCCTTTCCGGGTCAACTTAGTTAAAGGTAAGGCCAACTTGGAGAATCCTTCTATGAACCTACGATAATAACCTGCCAATCCTAGGAAACTCCTAATCTCAATCACTGATTTAGGTGCTTTCCATTCTAAGACACTCTCCACTTTGGTAGGATCAACAATTATTCCACCTTTTGAAATTATGTGTCGTAGGAAACTTACTTCCTCTAACCAAAATTCACACTTAGACAACTTGGCAAATAATTGTTTCTCCTTAAGGGTTTTCAAGACTATCCTTAAATGTTCACCATGTTCTTTCTTAGTCTTAGAGTACACTAAGATATCATCTATAAACATAACCACAAAAGAGTCTAGGTAAGGATGAAAGATCCGATTCATGTAATCCACAAACAATGCTGGTGCATTAGTCACACCAAAAGGCATAACCAAATTCTCGTAATGGCCATAACGGGTCCTAAAGGCGGTCTTAGGGGTATCAGAAGGTTTCACTCAGATCTGATGGTAACCTGATCTTAGATCGATCGTACTAAACACACATGATCCCCTCAATTGATCCATAAGGTCATCTATCCTAGGTAGTGAATACTTATTCTTGATTGTCACTTTATTAAGTCGACGGTAATCCACACATAACCTCATAGAGCCATCCTTCTTCTTAACCAACAATACAGGTGCACCCCATGGTGAAACACTAGGCCTTATAAATTGTTTATCTAAAAGCTCTTCCAATTGCTTCTTAAGCTTAGACAGTTCTAAGGGAGACATTCGATACGGTGCCATGGATACGGGTCCAATACCTGGTACAAGGTCAATGCTAAACTCAACCTCACGCTCTGGTGGTAAACTAGTGACATCTTCCAGGAACACTTCAGGGAATTCACATACAATAGGAACATCTCGTATTACCACTTTTTCTTCAAATTCCAATGAGGCTAAGATCATGTATAACTGTGCATCTTCTTTCAAGAGTGCCTTCACTTGGTTGGTGGATATATTGCTAGGCTTATCCTTCTATTCTGATTCCATGAATTCAATGGTTTTACTAAAAAAATCTACGAGGACTCGTTTGGCAGATAGCCAATCCATACCAAGAATCACATCAACCAGACGCAAAGGTAGACAAACTAAGTCAACTTGGAAGTCCCTTCCACACACATGGATAAAAATGTCAAGACAAACACTAGAGGTATCAACAGAATCACTAGTTGGGGTATTCACAATCAAGTCATACTGCAAATGAGATACAGGTAGACCTAACCGTCTAACACAGTCAAGAGACACAAAGGAATGAGTGGCACCACAATCAAATAGTACAAATAAAGGAGTATCACTTATGAGACATGTACCTTGGATCAAGTTGTCTTTCTCAGACGCTCCTGCACCACTGAGGGCAAAGACCCTTCCATTGGATTTAGGTCGACTGGCTTGGGAACTCTGGTTTCTAGGCTGTGGAGTCTTCCTTGGGTAAGGGTATGTGGTGCTAATGTGGCCTTGTTGTTGACAATTAAAACAAGTAATTCCAGCATCTCTACATTCATATGTCATGTGACCCTGCTTGCCACACCTGCGACATCAGATAGGAGTAGCTAGATCACCATTATTACCATTGTTGTTGCGCGAGACTTGACTCATGTTGTAAGTATTTCCGCTACTAACTCCTCATCCATGGGGTTTTCCTCTACCACTCCCATAACTATAACTGTTCCCATTTCCTTTTCCGTTACCACTACTAGCTCCTTTTCCAGCTGAAAAACTGTGTTGTTGATAATTCAGACGACTTCCAGATCTACAGTGCTCAAAATACACAATCCAATTTCATCAATCACATAATAAGGAATTCAATAGGTGGCACATTCTAGTAGTATCACAAATTCAATCTAGTAATATAACAAAACATTCAAGTACACATCATTCATTCAACCGTACGTAGTAAGCCCCAAATGAACATCTGGGAATTTTAGTATTCCCATTCATCTCACGTAATTTTATACTCATAAAATCGAACATCATCTCACCCCTTACCTTAATTGAAGATTTCTCCAAATGACTGATCTGCTAATTTGTTGCGTCTTCGTCGATCGTCGTCTCTAATAATCCATGAGAGAATTATAGCTGCACAACCACCAAATACAAATAAATTATTGACTAAATATAATTAAATAAATAAATAAATTAATTAATTAATTAATTAATAAATCATCTACGACTTATAATATAACCAAAAAAAAAATTTAATATTATTAAACACCTATTTTACTATAATCAGATTTTTTTGAACTAAATATGATAGAAAGAACTTAATATTATGCCCACATATATACATATATAGTTTTTATTTATAATTAGATTTTTATATGTATCACATGAGTGCAAGTAAGAATAATTAGTTACTGTGTTTATTAGCTAAACTACTTATTTATCCAGCACATATGTCCCTAGTCGGCACTATATCGTAGTCAAGGCTGTTATGTTACTGTTTAAATCAGTTTGGATGGTATTTTCTTATTGTGCCTTGTCTAAACTATCATAAAAAAATCAGAACAAAACCTTAGTTATCATATCATAACAAGCATCTCTCTCCTCTACATTCTATCATTGATATTATTTTAAATAGTTAGCTTACATATTCATGAATCACTAAAATATTTCCTACACATCTACATAATTATATTAATAAAACTTTTCCAACTTCCGACCCTGTTGATAGTGCATATTACTCTAAATTTACTGCATCATGGGAATATTGTTAAGAATTTTCCAGTTCAATGTCTATGATGGATTTCCCTGTTTGTGTTTTAGCAACAAACCAAAATCAAACATTATATAAAACTAAGGAAGTTAAATCTAAGGAGGTTGATCAATAAAATTTAAAGAATTGTCAGGCCACTAATATGGCTGTACATATCACCATCTTGTAATCCACCAAATAGTAAGTTTGTTACATATCACTCGTATATTAATGGTAAAATATTAAACACCTAAAGTAATTTTCATTCTTCCACCGGACACGCTAAAAAAATAGATGCTCAGATCCTTATCATAATAATCAAGTTCAGAGGCAGTTCACATATTGTCATTCTTTGTGTATCAATATCAGATGTATGTCTTATTCTATTCTACCATCAAATTCCATGTTATTATCAAAATCTAATTGGTTGAATTAAAAAAAATTATACCTGATTGTGATTGAGCTGTAGGCAGGAAGCGCTAATCCTTTCTATTGTTTTTCTTTTTCTTCCGGTGTTTATTTTAGGTAGGTTATGATCTATATAAGTATATATATATATATATATATATATATATATATATATATATATATATATATATATATATATAGCTTGGTAAATTTTAGGTTTATTATTAGGCCTAATTGTGAAACACGGGCCTCTCATATGGCTGATCTGCCAGTACTCCAGTCTCACTATTAGATGAGTTGTTGTTATTATTATTATTATTATTATTATTATTATTATTATTATTATTATTATTATTATTATTATTATTATTATTATTATTATAAATAATAATATCACCCCTTACCTTAGTTGAAGATTTTTCCCAACAAAGTGGATCCACTAATTTAATGTGTCGCGTCTTCGCTAACCACAACCTTTAACAGTCCGCGAAAGAAAATAAATCAACACAACAATCAATACAAAATTGATTACTTGTTCTAATAGATATATAAATTATTATTAAAATTAATTAAATAAATTATCTGCTACTTATAATATAACTAAAAATATGTTTAATATCATCAAACATACATATTAATGTACCAACATAAAACAAACGTCTAATTTTTATTGAAATAAAACATAATAACATATTTAAATAAATGTGGCATATATCTATAGTTTGGGTGTTAAAATAGGTAAGCAATAAGTCCTATAAAATGGGTGTTATTATTATTATTATTATTATTATTTTTATTATTATTATTATTATTATTATTATTATTATTGTTTAAAAGAAAAATACAGTTATACATCGTTAAATAATTACCATGCAGGCATGAATTTTTATATTAAAATAGATGGTATATCAATGTAATTAGCAATGTTAATTTACTTACTCTTTAGTGCACACTATAAAACATTGAATTATAATTAAAATAAATAAAAGTATTTAGACATAACACAAATTTTAGACTCTCTAATGTAACCTAAGATTATAATTCTAAAACATATAAATAAAATTTACCTGATTATATAATAATTAAAAACACAAAGAAAATTATGCACAATATTAATATAAATTAGTCAAGTCCTAGATTGCATACTGACGCTGAATCATGGAAAGAAATTATATACAATTAATACTCATTTTGATTTCAGCCTCTCAAATTTGCATATCGATAAATATAGCAGAATAATAATTTGAATACTCAAGTATTTTATACCAAAAGAAAATAAATTGTTGATTTACAGGGAATGAATAAAAAGAAATAGGGGATTAAAGGGATAGGATATGACGACTAATGCGAGGGACAATAATCCTACCATAATCTTTAGAGTTTATATCAATTTCATAAAATGAAGATTTAATAAAATAAATAATGTGAGAGTTTGCACCGTATCGATAGAAGTTAAGCCATTTCTACGAGGATTTCTTTTATTTATGTTGAGATCGTGTTCTAAGGATTGTGTGTCAAATATATGTGGCTTTGCTAAATGGTGACACTTCTAATTAGATTAGAGAATAGTATATCACAAATTTAGAATTAATTTAGATCCATTAATTTCATTTACGGCGAATTCAATTTATTACTTAGGCTATTAATAGATATTATTAGGCTATTATATGGAGAATTAAATTTATGAATGACATCATCATTATTATATTTAATAAATAATTAATATAGTTATTTTATATTTATACTTACATAAAAATAAATTTAAATAATAGAGGTCTAAATAGCAAAAATACTAAAATATGAGGCCTAAGATAATAGCAATCCAGACTGATATATATTATTTTGAAAAATAAAATAAATAGGTCTAATGTCAATTATCAACTGTTTTAATTTAAATAACTACAAAGACAAAGAAAGAAAGACAATCACGTAAAAAAATAATCATACCACAGTAAACACATGTATAAGAAAATACCACTAATTTATAATAACAATAAATTTAAGGTGTTACAATTTTTGTTAGACAATTTGATGTTATAGTGAAATGTATTGATTTTCTTTTAGTGATTTGACTTAATAATCTGATATTTTTTCTTGTTGAATGTTTTTGTAATGATACAGTTTTATTATGATTATTTGTGTGTTCTTCTTATTGGTATTATACTATCAACATGATTTTGAAATTCACCTCCTTCTTTGTTTGTGTTTGAATGATTTGGCCCTGCGTTTGCAAAATCGTAGTTATACAAGTTAATGAGTCTTGACGTTCAAGTTTTAAAGTAAGAGTTGTAATTTGTATTTTAGTTATTTAATTAGAAACAACTTTTCATACCAAAATCGTATAAGTATTAGTAAGTTTTTAGAATTAAATTAAGAAATTATAGTTAAATCAAGTTCGTTGAGATTGCACTATTTTAATTGAGGAATAAAGTTTGAATTATTCTGTCTGTACTTTGACGAACTTGATATCCTAAATTAGATTTTAATTGTTCTTTCTTAACTGACATGAGACACTTAACATATTTTTTCTCAAAGTTTAAAAGATTAAATTGTATAAGTTATTTTGCCTCTGGCTTGTAACTAGTAAATATCCATCATTTTGACTAATTGCTTTGCATAATTTTTTGTTAAACATAGTTTTATAACTTTTATCACTTAGTTTACTAATGCTTAACAAATTATGTTTAAGGCCTTAAACAAATAAAAAAATTATTAATGGAGACTACATAACCATTACTGATTGTACTATGTCTTATAATTTTTTCTTTCTGGTTGTCTCTAAATTCCATTGTTCCTCATTCTTTCATGACAAGGTTTTGGAACAAAGACTTTTCTCGCATCATATGATGCGAGCATCCACTGCCTAGGAACTAAGGTTGGAGTTTCTACTTTGTTGCTAAAAACATTTGCAAAAGGAACTATTTTGTTTTTAGGTACCTATATCTGATTGAGTTCTTGTTTGTTAGTATTTGAAAATTTCCTAGTTTTGCACATTTTGAAAGTTTCCCTTCTTAGAGCATACTATGCACACTACCTCTGGTGAAGTGGTATTCTCTCTTGTAATTCCATCTTACTTTGCACATTACCTCTTGTTATGTTCATTCAAAGCCTAATTCCCTCTTACCATTCGTACTAACACCATAAATCATTGATGTCATCTTAATTCTATCAATGCTATTTTTCATGAAGTTTTGAAATGATAATTCATACTTTATAGAATTATAAGTGTTATACTCTAAAGGTTATGTTCTGTTCAAATTCTTTCACAACAAGATTATGTTTTTCAGTTAATTCATCATGATTTTTTGTTAATAATTTCAGTTTTAAAGATAATGATTGGCTTTTATTCAAAAAATCCTTTAAGGGAGTAGTAAGGTCATTTCGTTATAAGTTGGAAAATACCTCTATTCGTCATCATTGTTTGAATTCGAGTCTGATTGAAGGTTGGCCATAAGTGCCATGTTTGCATATTCCTCATCATTAGATTCTATTGAGTCTTCCCATATGATGAAACCCTTTTTCTTAGATTTTGTTTGTTTCTTCTAATTTTTACTTCAAATTCCTAAGTATCCAAATTGGTCGAAATAATATTTGAAACTAACAAGAGTAATAGAATTGAAGATAAATAATGGAAATAAGAGCATAAACCTTTTATTAAATACAATAACTAAAATCAACAAAATATATCAGATAACTCCTTAAATTAACCAATGATTAAAGATAAATAACATTGAAAACAATGAAAAATATGCATATGATGAAGAGGTATCACAACCCCAAACTTAGTCTATTGGTTGTCCCGAAGCAATGACTAATTTCAAATTTGGGTACAGTTAAAAACAAGCTTAAACTCAATTCCTCAAATCAAGCCAAACTTAATCCTCAAATTTCCAACTACTACAAAACATTCATCATGCTCCAATGTTGCATCTTAAAAAACAAACACAATTTGTAAATTTAACATTCATATATCAAGTTCAAGTTTCTCTTCACACAATATTTCCAAAATTTTTCTCAAGTGTTTAGTAAGGGTTATGAAATTATCACACAAATCATAGAACATGTATCACGCTACCTTAGGCTTGCAAAATTTCAAGTTAGCTATCACAATGCAATAAACACATACACTTTTGGTATACTTTTCAAATTATTCTTCCCTTTTTTTTCATTTTCATTGTGGAGATTTCCAAACATTGCAAAACAACTAAGTTGTTATTTATCAGAGTATACAAACAAATTGCAAAACAACTATGTGTATTTGACTCTTCCAATGCCCAACCTTTTGTTTATATAAAGGGGCATAAGACTCAAATTAGCCCCAAGATCACACAAGGCCTTCCAGGATACTTGAGCATAGGTGACAACTTCCTTTGTAGAATAGCACTACACTCATCGATAAGCATCATTGTTTCACTGCCGATTTTTCTTTTCTTTGACAGAATTCCCTTTATGAACATGGCGTATGTAGACATTTGCTATAGTGCTTCTTCAAAATGAAAGTTAATTTGCAATTTATTAAAAACATCAAGAAACTTACCAAATTGTTTTTCAGGTTCTTACTTTGTTAATCTTTGGTGAAATGGAAGTCAAATTTTAGGATTTGGCAGGGCCTCATTTTTTTGCACCACATGTTTTTCCTTTTTCTCATGAGTGATGTCCTCTTCAACTGATGTTGGGGTGATCATTTCCTTCGAGTAGGTTGGAGTTGAAGCACTCCCACCCATTTTAGCTTTAAGTGGTGCTGATTCAATTACCTTGCAGCTCTTTGCTGTCATGACATTGATATTATTTTGTGGATTCAGAACTATCATTAGGAAAAATAGTGGGCGCTCTTTGTGCTAGTTGATGAATCTTCATCATATGCATATTTTTCATTGTTTTTAGTCTAATTTATCTTTTATTCATTAGTTAATTTTAGTACTTATTTGATATATTTTGCTGATTTTAGTTCTTTGATTTAATGAAATGTTTATGTTCTTATTTCCTTGATTAGGTAGATATTTTTTCGTATTTTTGTATTGTTTCTTTGTTTTAATGCAGTGGTGAATTTTGGTGAGAAATCAACATGACCTATGTGGAGTATTTCAACCATATTTAGAGTTTTAAATGTCCAATTGGAGTCAAACCAAGTTTAAATGAAAGATACGCTCCATAGGTACAACTTTCAAGAAGACATTAGAACTCAATTCAGATTTGAAAGATGAGACATATGCAGTATAATTCAGACAGGGGATGTTGTGCGTCTAAAGCGCAAAGACCTACGACTGGGGCGCATTTCGGCCATCCTAGACGTGTCTACTTGCGCCTGGGGTGCTTGGCACGCGACTGAATGTTGAAAAATATGTTTTTCTCTCATTGTTTAGGGATCTTTTTGACTATTGGGAATTTGGGAGACTTGTGCTCTAGTATAGAAACTAAAAGGTGATCATTTCTAATACCATTGGAGCAGTTTTATCAAGAATCACTCATTAATATTTCTTGTAATTCTTCTCTAATCTCTATCTCTTTCATAAGTAACTTAACCCTATTTGTTAGGGATGTGTGTACACTGAGGTATTTAATTTGGTTGTTTGAGGAAATATTAGGATTCATATTGCTAAAAGAAATAAATAGATTTTATTTTAATTTTGTGGAAGGTTAATTTTATAAGATTAATCCAAGAGTTCAGAGTGTCATCAACACCTTGAGATTCAGGTTATACTGTCAATTTTGAATTCATGATTCTATTCTTGTTTATTTGATTTTATTGATATTATAACTGCTTAAATTGAATTTCAATAGGATTGATTAAATTTATTTGACATAATATGGTTTCGGTTTCTAATTTAATTGAATTCTAATTTTGCAAAGCTTGATCGTTAATTGTAATATTTTGATGATTGTGATGCTTAATCCAATCAAAGAAACCAAGTTCACATATGATTGATTATGCTTTTTTGATCAATTCTATAGTCAAATAAGAATAGAATCACGAATTAGAAGTTAAACTCATTCATAGAATCTATGATAGGTTTGAAACTCAAATAAGTGGATTAATTGTTTTGCTCATCTGTTAAATAAAAAATCTAAAGAACCCCTTTTTAATTTCAACTTTCAATTCGGTTATTATTATTACATCCAAAGTCCTTGCGAAACAATTCGAGTTATTACCTCTATTTACATTTTACTAATTGCATTTGACCCGTGTACGACAACGGATCAAATCATGCAACTTTATCCTTTGCCAGCCATTTTGAGCCTTGCGCTTTCTTTCGGTTACTAGCTACATTACAAGCCAAATACCCGACTTTGATTCAATCACCTTACTTGGAGTTAGGTAGGAAATTTTTTGTCTCGTCTTGGCAAAATTATACGTTTAGGTTGGTCATGGGATAACAACCTTTTAATATTGGGGTGGTGATTCTTAAAAAAAAAAACAAAAAAAATGTCAGTTTGTGTACATTGATAAATAATATCTTCTTGGTTATTTTTTGAATGTTTAAGAATCTCCACAATAAAAAGGTGGAGAAAAATAAAAAGTGGTAGAATAATTTGAAAATGTATGCCTAACTCCAAGTAGTAAAGCCTACTATCCCATAATGTCCTACCCTTACCTAAGCCCCGTTGTAACCCGAAAGTCCTCCAAAAAGTGTATGTGATTGCTAACTAGAATTTTTTCAAGCCTATGGTAGCGAGATGCATGTTCTAGGATTTGACTGATTAATTCATAACCGTTTCTAAACACTTGAGAGAAATTTTTGTGAGATTGTGTGAAGAGAGAGTTGAACTTGATGAATGAATGCTAAAGTGTACAAAATTGTGTTGTTTTATTTATTTTTTTTTTTTTTGTAAGTAACCATGGAGAATGATGAATGTTTTGTAGTTGTTGGAACTTTGAGAATTGAGTTTGATTTGATTTGGTAAATTCAGTTTAAGTTTGATTTTAGCGGTACCGAATTTGAAATTAATTGTTACTTGGGGACAAGCAATAGATTAAGTTTGGGATTGTGATGACTCTTCATCCTATACATATTTTTAATTGTTTTTAGTCTTATTTATCTTTTATTCATTAGTTAATTTAAGTAATTATTTGATATATTTTGTTGATTTTAGTTCTTTGATTTAATAAAATGTTTATGTTCTTATTTCCTTGATTAAGTAGAGATTTTTCGTAGTTTTGCATTGTTTCTTTGTTTTAATGCAGTGCTGAAAGATAAGATCAACATGATCTATGTGGAGTATTTCAACCATATTTGGAGTTTACGATATCCAATTGGAGTCAACCAAAGTTCACATGAAAGGTAAGATCCATAGCTACAATTTTCAAGAAGACACCGAAACCAAATTGAGACTCGAAAGAGGAGACAAATGCAATATATGTCAGACAACATATGTTGTGTACCTGAAGCATAAAGACTTGTGCCTAGGGTGCATTTCGGCCATCTTGGATCTATTTACTTGCGCTTGAAGCGCAAATTCCAATCTTGGGGCACGTGGCACGCTGCTGAATGTTTAAAAATACTTTTTTGTTCTTCACTTTTTAGGGATCTTTTTGACTATTGTGAAGTTGGGAGACTTGTGCCATAACATAGAAACTAAAAGACAACTGTTTTTAACACCATTGGAGCAGTTTTATCACTACTCATTCATGAATCTTTCTTGTAATTCTTCTCTAATATTTATATTTTCTATCTTTGTCATGAGTAACTAAACCTTATTTGTTAGGGATGAGTGTAATAAGATGAAATCCTTATTTTTTTTGATTTGATTTCTAGTTATATGAATGAATTTATTGAATTATTTTTCTCAACTTTGTGCTTAATGTTTTTTATTGTTTGATCAACTTTATTATAAAGGATCAATTTTATTATTGTTGTTAATTTTGAATATTATTTCAATCAACTTGGAAACGTTTTGTTCAATGTTAGTAATTAAATATAATTTGATACTAAAATGCAATCCTTGAGTTCAACACTCGGTACTATCATTTTATTATTACTTGCAACGATTCAGTAGACTTGCTGAACGCTATCAATAGTTGTTGAGAAATTTGACCCATTTGGGTCTCAAGATTTGTGATTGAAGTTGAGTGGTTTTTATGGACTACTTTTGACTCTACAATGAAAGCACTTGTGTTCATTGCTAACTTACCAATAACAATCTCTCAAGGAAATTTAAAAGATGGAGCATAATTTGATTGAGCTTCTTTATGACCTTGAGATCCACCCTATTGATCTTTCCATGAAAGATATGGATGATTTCTCCAACTCGGATTGTACGTACTAGATTGGGGACTCTTATGCTACCTGTTGTTACCCACAAAGTTCGCCTCTTCTGGTTCTTTTGTATCATCATCATCCAATACTTCACAAGCTCCATTTCTATATGTTCCCCCACAAAATGCAAAACCTGTATCTTTCAATAATTTGACGGGGGACAGTTGGGGTTGTATATTTAGAGCTACCATCCCTTTCTTTATCTCAGCTTCAATAAAATCGTCGATTTGTTTTGAGAGCTGCTTCCCTTGAGCCACCACCTATATCATACAACATCATTTGTGCTTCTGATGCGGCTTTGTAATTCAAAGAGCTGCCTGTTGTAGCATCCAACATAATTCTAGTGCTAGGCATCAAACCATTACAAAATATTAACATTTGAGCAATACCGTCATAAGCATGATTGGGGGAATCCTTCTAGTAAACTCTTGAACATCCTATAAGTTTCACAAAGAGATTCTCATTTTTTCTATTTGTAACCGGAAATCTCTTGCCTTTTGTAAAACCCCATTATTTTCATATATATTATATATGTTCCTTTTTAGTATTTGTCATGATTTATTATTTAATGAATAATTTATTATATGTGTAAAGAAATTAAATTAAAAATTATCACCCTGTATGAACAATTATAACATTTATTTTGTTTAATTGTTTTTGAATGACAATTACAAAAGGACGATTTATGGCATGATTGTTTCCTAAATGGACTATGACGTATGTTTATTTGATTAGTTTCAATAATCAAGAAATTGATATGTTAGATATGTTGGTTTTAAAATATGGGAATTGTGAGATTAAAATATGGAATAGAAATATTTATAAGGCGTTGATTGATTTAACTTGTTAAATGTGTGGTATTGGATATTATTGTGATATTTGATGTTGAATGAATTTTATGTATATGTTTGATTAGACGTGTTTATGTGAAGTGACAATAAAAAGTGAATTTATTTTGATACGTTTATATAATTATGATGATGTATAATTAAAATAATGATGTTATAAATTTGTGACAAGCCTATGTGATGATGTATGCTTGATGATAGTGATGCTATAAATTTGTGATGAGTTTATGTGATGAGATATGATTAATGATAGTGATGTTGTGAATTTGTGATGAGAATATTGATGTAACCCCATAGTTGGTGAGATAATTGTGATTTCAATTTGTGTTTGAGATGACGGTTCTTAATGGAGTATCATAGGCCAACGAGGGGAGAAAATAAATATTGAGAAATTGTGAAGTGAAGATTATTTTGTCATCATATAGGTAGGGCCTGACAAGCCTAGTGATTCTGGGGAAGTACAACTAAATGAGCCAGATCGTGGCGGTCTGTTGTAGAGACTTAAGGCAAGATTATTAGACCTTGGAGGTATTCGGGTGGGGAATTTCTAGGTGACTTGGAGGTAGCACTCCAAATGTTGGGAGCTACCACACAACATACGTTTACCTCAACTATCACATATATGTGTCTCGGGTTGAGTTGAGGGGATCTATGAGGACATGGCCAATTTGAATTGTTCGTCCACCGGGATGGTGGCATAGTATCAAGCCTCCAAACCAAGTACTTCAGAGTTAGAATGGTACCACATTGTGAAGTAGAGTCTAAGCTCATGCATAGCATTGCATTTTACAATAATTGTTTTGTTGTTATTAATATGTATCGTGTGTGGTGATAATTTCTCTTAGATAATTTGATGTTACAGTTAAATCTATTGATTTTCCTTTAGTGATTTTGACCTTTGAATGCGTTATTTTATTGATGGAATATTTTGTGTAATGATACGGTCCTATTATGATTGTTTGCGTGTTCTTCTTACATGTATTATACTGTCATCATGATTTCGAAACTCACCTCCTTCGTTGTTTGTGTTTGACTGGTTGGGCTCTGCGTTCGGGAAATCGCAGTTATTACATGTTAATTAGTCTTGAAGTTCAAGTTTTGGAGGAACACAACTCTGATAGGTGATATCGGGAATAAGGGTTTTAATTTGTATTTTACTTATTAAATTTGAATCAAATTTTTGTATGAAAACCTTATAAGTATTAGTAAATTTTTAAAATTAAATCAAGTAATTATACTTAAATCAAGCTTATCGAGATTGCACTATTTTAATGGATAAAATAAGTTTAAAGTGTTTTCATTTTTATTTTTGAGGTATTTGATATCCTAAATTAAATATAAAGTTTTTATTTTCTTGGAAATATATTTTTATTTATCCGTTGCAAATTTTATAGAAATATGATATAAAATATTATATATATTATTTTGGATTTTAGGGTGTCACATGTAAGACCCTTAATCTTAAAATCCTAAATTATACAATTTTAGGGTATTTTATGTTGAATTTCTTAGGCTTTTAGCCCATTTTTTGGTATTAAGTGAGTAAAATGCCAAACATATATTTTTGGATATTGGATTAAAATTATTTGTTGAAAAATAATTTATTTACGTTGCGAAGAATTTAATACCGGAAAGTTTAGTTAAAAATATCACTTGTTGTTGAAAATTTATATGTCAATTAAGTTGCGACGAGAGTAGATATTTTTATCAAAATAGTTTGAAGTGAAGTGATGTGTGTAAGACCCGTAGTTTTTAAATCCTAAATTATACAATTTTAGGGTATTTTGTGGGGAATTTCTTAGGTTGTTAACCCAATTTTTGGTATTTAGTGAGTTAACTGCCAAAAATATATTTTTAGAAATTGGATTAAAATTATTTGTTAGAAAATAATTTAGTTACGTTGCAAATGATTTAATACCGGAGAGTTTTATTAAAAATATCACTCGTTGCTGGAAATTTATCTATCATTTGAGTTTCGACGAGAGTAGATATTTTTATCAAAATAGTTTGAGAAGTGATGATTTTCATAAATATCTAAAATATCTAGATATTTAGATATTTATTGGTTTAGGTTTAATTATTATATATATATATATATATATATATATATATTATATATTATTATTATTATTAGTAATATTAAAAGTAATATATATGTATATATGTTACAAAGGAATAAGTAAGAAGACAGAAAGAGTAAGAAGTAAGAAAACGAGAACATCTCCCTGCCTTGCGAGTTTTCCCTTTTATTCCTTCTTGCTTCTCCTTGCTTTTTCTTCCTTTTGCTTCAAGAAAAGAAACCCAAGGCTTAGTGGGTAAGAAAGCAAGAAGATCTCAGCTTCATACTTCCTCTTTGGTGTGAAAAACAAAGAAAACGGTGTTAGGGATTTCAAAACCGTCAAACACAAACCTCCCCGTTTCATCTAGATCTAAGCTTCATTTTGCAAAGAGATAGAAGGAAAAGTTGCTCACTACCACGCTACGGTGCTAGGGAACCAACTTTAGAAGCGGCGTTGCGAACGGAAGATTTTACCGGATTTACCCGCGGCACCGTATTCTCACGTTAAAGCTAACGTGAAGGTAAGGGCTCCTTCCAAACTTTTAGTTTGCATTTAGGGACTTATCTGTGGTTGTGTGGAAAGGAATTTGGTTAGAGTTAAAGTTTTAATTTGGGGAAAATGAATCTAAGGCTTTATAGGTAAAATCATAGAGTTGGGTTTTGGTTATATTGATGAATGTTTCATCGAAAATGAATTTTAAACCCATTTATGTATGATTTCGAGTATATGAAACTTGTTGGGTTCGAGTGATGGATTGTGTCAATTTGTGGTTGTCATATTTGACGTGTTCTTAATTAATACTGATGAAATTTGATATGTGTACGTTGGATTTTGTGGAGAAATGAATTGATGTATTTTGGTGTGAGTTGTGGATTGGATTTGATAATATGCTTGAGTTTGTTTTGTGTGGAATTTGAAAACCATTAAGTTAAATGAGTATTAAGAATGGGGAATCTCTTAATGTCTTGTTTACTTAATGTGTGTTTGTGAAAATCGTTTTGAGATAAATGAGTATTAAGAATGGGGAATCTCTTAATATCTTTATTTACAAATGTTTTGGAAAATCGTTTAAGTTAAATGAGAATTAAGAATGGGGAATCACTTAATGTCTTGTTTACTTAATGTTTGTTTTGAAAATCGTTTAAGTTAACTGGGCGTTAAGAATAGGATATCTCTTAATATCTTGGTTACTTAATGTTGTTTTGAAGATCGTTTAAGTTAACTGCGCGTTAAGAATGGGGAATCTCTTAATGTATTGGTTACTTAATGTTTGTTTTTGAAAATCGTTTCAGTTAAAGGAGTATTAAGAATGGGGAATCTCTTAATGTCTTGTTTACTGAATGTTTTGTTGTGGAAATCGTTTAAGTCAAAAGTATATTAAGAATGGGGAATCTCTTAATATATCTGTTTGCTTAATGTTTGGCGTGAAAATCGTTTAAGTTAAATGAGTATTAAAAATGGGGAATCTTTTAATGTCTACATTTACTTAACGATTGTTGTGAATGGAGTCAGTGTATGCTCATGCATTTCATCTGGTAAATTGTGCTGACCCGTGATAGGTGGCACCTCGGTAAACAGTACTGACCCGTGATAGGTGGTACGTTTACGATTTACTTTTTGGTAAGTAGTGCTGACCCGTGATAGGTGGCACCTCGGTAAATAGTATTTTGGCCTGTGATAGGCGGTACATTTATGACTTACGCTTTTTCTTTTAGTAAATCGTGCTGACCCATGATAGGTGGCACCTCGGTAAACTGTACTGACCCGTGATAGGTGGTACGTTTATGATTTACGCTTTTTAGTGAATCATGCTGACCCGTGATAGGTGGCACCTCGGTAATTGGTACTTTGGCCTGCGATAGGCGGTACAATTATGATTTACGGCCCTTCGAGGAGGGTTTTGGTTTGGAATTCCGAGTCCACGCATTTTGGCATATACGCATTGCATTAGGGTGCTTGGCACAAGAGTCGTGTTTGGTTCAAGTTTATGATTGAGTGTTTTGAACTTGAGATGTCATTGTGATTGTGTTGATTTTGCTAAGTGTTACGTTTTGAAATTATGTGTAAATGTGATGGATTGTAAAACTATTTCGAAGTTCAAATTATCGTGGTGATTGTGTTGAAAATGCGTGTAAGTGTTGTTGTCTGCAAAACCTTTTCGAAACTTAAATTGTCGTGGTGATTTTGTTATAATTGCCAAGTGTGGATGATTTGGAATTGTTTGTAAGTGTGATTGATTCCAAAACCATTTCAAAACTCAAGATGTCGTAGTGTTTGCGCTATAATTGTTAAGTATGATTGTTTGGATTTGTGTGTAAGTGTTGATTGGTTTCGATACCCTTTAAAAAGCTGAAAAATGCTGAATTTTGTTGTTTTTCTGATGCTGTCTGCTGTGTATTCGAATACAGGAAGCTGCACTCGAATACAGACATGCTGCTTTGCTACTGACTTGTTGTGTAGTCGAATACAGACTGTTGTATTCGAATACAGACATGCTGTTTTGCTACTGACTTGCTGTTTAGTCGAATACAGACTGTTGTATTCGAATACAGACATGCTGTTTTTGCTGCTGAATGCTGAAACAGCCTTGTATTCGAATACAAAGATGCTGTATTCGAATACAACAATGCTGTTTTGTTAAAAACTTCAATTTTCAACTTTGTTTATGCATGTTTAGCATATGGAAACCCTTTTAAGGTGCATGCTAAGTGGAAAGGTTATTTGTGCATTTAAAAACTTACATGTTATGTGTTAACTGTTAATTTTGGTTGGTGACCCTTTACAACTATTGTGGAAATCTGGGCTTTTCCCTCAGATGAGAGTCAGGGCGGTCCTACCGGTTCGTACCCTACAGATGGGAATGTAGATGGGGATGCTTGACTGGAGCTGTGTTAGGAGGATTTCACGGGGCGTGTGGAGATCACTCAGGGTGTTTAGTCTTTGGTAGAATGATCAGATTAGGTTGACATAGAGGGAACACACGTCTTTCTTTTGTATTGTGTCTATTTTAAACTGGAAGACTGTACCACTTTTTGATATGTAAATATTTTGTATTCATATTTGGAGAAACTTTTCCGCTGCTTGTAAATTACCATGACTTAATTATTTATCCAAAGGTGTTACGTTATTTATTTTTCTGTTTTATTTTAATTTGTTTTGAAAAAAAAAAATACACCCTCGCTTTGAAAATCGGGGTGTTACATTGTGGTATCAGAGCTTTGGTTTGGTTTTCTTTGGGGGCTGTGGAACCTTTGATTATTGATTGTAGGTCAACTTGTTGGTTGTGAGTCGTTATCTGATCATGCGTCGGGGTAATTGGTCTGAGTTGTCAGATCAGGGGTAGTTATTACGTGTTGATATATTCGAAACTTAGTTTTGGAATTATTCAAAGTGATGTTAACACTTCTTCCTGATGTTGATTTTTCGGAAACACTACCTCCAAGAGGGAACGACGTTGCAAGGACGAACGTCAGTAGGGATGATCAAATGGTTGAAGCTACAAATAACATGGATGTTTTGTTGGTGTACGAACTGCTGCAAAGACTCGACCGGATCTGGAGAAGAGGGAAAGAGGGATTTATGCTATTATGTCAAGAGGATTGAAAGATTTTCGTCGTTACCATCCTCCAAAGTTCAAGGGTGATGAGAAGTCAGGAAAAGAGATGACTAGTGGATTCAAGAAATGGAAAAGATCTTTGAGATGACGAATTTTCCAACAGACCTGAAGCACATCATGACGGCATGGAATTTATAAAATGGTTCCAAGGACACATAAGCTATGTATTGGTGTAAACTCGAAGATGATGAGTATGCATGGATTAACATTAGACTAATAAGGGATTTCGAGTAAAGATCTAAGTTGAGGACTCTTGTTAAGAAAAGTATTAGATGTTTTCCTAGTTGATTTCAAGATGAAACTGGATGAAGTTTGACAACTGTCAAGGAGATGTGAACATCATGGAATTGTTGAGAAGATAAGGCTTCCATTTGGATTAACATTTGGTGCTTAGGTGTCAATGAAAGAGACTGGTATTGAAGTTAAGGGAGCGTTGCACATTAGGAGTAAATACGCCCTTGGTTAGATAAAATACGCTTTGAGGAACAGTCGATACCTTGAGGGATAAAGTCGAGCATTCGAGTTAGACTAGATTCTCAACTTGGATTATTAAGTATGGATAAGGATATTGGATGAATCTATAGACACGTAAGTGTGAATGTTGAGCGATGTTCAGAAAAACATAATGAGTTAAGCCTTGATGTATTGAACTCTATGTTACCATTAAGTGGAATTTGAAGTATCAAGTACGAGAATACTTGAGATTGCGGTAATATAAGTTTGAGAGTCTATAAAAGGATGGAAATTACTAAGAGGACGTTAATATTTTGAAAGGATGGAAGGATTATTTGAGATTTGATTTGGGGTCCTAAGATGGTTGATTTTATTAGTTGATGATTTAATATCCACAAAGTTGGATGGAGGACAAGTAATGCTTAAAACATTCATAATCGAAGGAGTTGAGGGAGGCAAGTGATAAATGATTCATGTTAAGGATGGAAGTGTTTGGAGATTTTGAAGATCAAATTTGAGAATCCTATTAAATGATAGAAAGTGAAAAAGAAGAGATGGAATGAATGATTTGTGATTTAGTTGTTGGTCTTGGGAAATCAAGCACTGAGGTTTAAAATGAGTGTTGTAGTGACTAGATGAACAATGAAAGGTATGTGGGTCTTTGAGACATTTTACTGCAAAATTTTGGACGATGAAGTTATAGATAATTATTTCTTAGGAAATGCTTATGGGGAATGTGTGAGAAATAATTCTTTAGGATGTTCGATTGTTAGAATTCTTTCAGTTTGTATCTCGGTGAAGGAATAAGAATCCAGCAAGTGAAACAAATATTGGAAAATGTGCCAAAAACTTTGTTGGAGCAGCACATAGAGATGTAGCTTATGACAATTAAAGATTCAGGAAAAGAATTATCTCACCTATAATTCAGACATTATTATTATTATAAAGGTATGCCAAGATATAAAGACATTACTTGAGTGCCTGTCATGGGGATTGTTATTGTGTTCGTCAATCAAAGGAGTTAAATGTTTGTTTGATAAGAAACAATTGAACATGAAATGGAAAAGTTTGATGGGAATTAGTAAGCCTTGATTTATTGGAATCACTATAATGAAGATGTATCAAGGTTCGAGGTAGAAATTTAAGGTTTGTATAAATGGAAAAGTGATGGAGTGAATACTATGCGGTTGACCTATCATAATGAAAGGATAATCATCATGTTGAAAATGAAGGACACAACGAAATTAAGAAGTATCAGAATGAATGTTGGCAGTAGAGGTAGGAGGATTATTTTCGAGTTTGTGCATAATTGCGAAGTATGTAAGAAATTTTCTAGTGAAGCGTGAATTTGAGGTGTCAGGCATGAGACAAATGTAGACCTTGATCTGTGAATTAAATTCAAGTTGGATCTTAATGGAAAATGTGACTCTTGAAATGAAGTACTAAACTGAAATGAAGTTTGTGTGTCCTAAGTGGTATAGTCTTTGGCATGATTTCGAAAATATTTGAGGAAACATTGATCACCAAGCATACGTGGGGATGGAATTATTAAATTTATAACTGGAATACCATACTGATAAGAACACTACATTTGACGTAGTTGTACGACTTAAGAAAAATCAAGGATTTGTGGACAAGGGAGAAATTTAGAAGTTCTCGGATGTAGTGATTGTTCTGTGCTCAGTGGATTGGGGTCATTCTAAGTGTTTTAGTTCGATACCAAATGGATGTTTCGTACCAAGTGGATGCAAATGAGACTACGTGACATATGTATGGGATATTTTACTTCGTCGACAGGATCAAGGTTATAGGAAAATAAGAGAAACTCAATGGACTTTGAGAAGATTGTTGACTGCTTGTACATTAAGATCACCTCAGTTGTAAGTTGCAAGGAGCGCTATTACAGTTCGGTTAAGATAGTCTAAGCCACTATCATGGTTGTTGGTTATTTATTGACAAATTGAGGGACTGATCATCCTTAATCTCTTGTTGATAGTAGACATAATCATGTTGAATGGAACAGACGAGCCTTACCGACTACGAATGGGTGCAAAGTTATTAAGCACCCTATGAAAAGGGGTAGGCAACACTTTCTTCGAGAAGGCCGGGTGAAGCAAGTTGTGACTTGTATGTTGAATTTGAGTACAAACCTAGGGTGGATTGTTACTCGTACTTTAAGTTTCGAGGAAGAAACTAATTTTAGGGGGGTAGTAATGTAAGACCCGTAGTTTTTAAATCCTAAATTATACAATTTTAGGGTATTTTGTGGGGAATTTCTTAGGCTGTTAACCCAATTTTTGGTATTTAGTGAGTTAACTGCCAAAAATATATTTTTAGAAATTGGATTAAAATTATTTGTTAGAAAATAATTTAGTTACGTTGCAAATGATTTAATACCGGAGAGTTTTATTAAAAATATCACTCGTTGCTGGAAATTTATCTGTCATTTGAGTTTTGACGAGAGTAGATATTTTTATCAAAATAGTTTGAGAAGTGATGATTTTCATAAATATCTAAAATATCTAGATATTTAGATATTTATTGGTTTAGGTTTAATTATTATTTACATATATATATATATATATAATATATTATTATTATTATTAGTAATATTAAAAGTAATATATATGTATATATGTTACAAAGGAATAAGTAAGAAGACAGAAAGAGTAAGAAGTAAGAAAACGAGAACGTCTCCCTGCCTCGCGAGTTTTCCCTTTTATTCCTTCTTGCTTCTCCTTGCTTTTTCTTCCTTTTGCTTCAAGAAAAGAAACCCAAGGCTTAGTGGGTAAGAAAGCAAGAAGATCTCAGCTTCATACTTCGTCTTTGGTGTGAAAAACAAAGAAAAACGGTGTTAGGGATTTCAAAACCGTAAAACACAAACCTCCCCGTTTCATCTAGATCTAAGCTTCGTTTCGCGAAGAGATAGAAGCGAAAGTTGCTCACTACCTCGCTACGGTGCTTGGGAACCAACTTTGGAAGCGGCGTTGCGAACGGAAGATTTTACCGGATTTACCCGCGGTACCGTAATCTCACGTTAAAGCTAACGTGAAGGTAAGGGCTCCTTCCAAACTTTTAGTTTGCATTTAGGGACTTATCTATGGTTGTGTGGAAAGGAATTTGGTTAGAGTTAAAGTTTTAATTTGGGGAAAATGAATCTAAGGCTTTATAGGTAAAATCTTAGAGTTGGGTTTTGGTTATATTGATGAATGTTTCATGGAAAATGAATTTTAAACCCATTGATGTATGATTTCGAGTATATGAAACTTGTTGGGTTCGAGTGATGGATTGTGTCAATTTGTGGTTGTCATATTTGACGCGTTCTTAATTAATACTGATGAAATTTGATATGTGTATGTTGGATTTTGTGGAGAAATGAATTGATGTATTTTGGTGTGAGTTGTGGATTGGATTTGATAATATGCTTGAGTTTGTTTTGTGTGGAATTTGAAAACCATTAAGTTAAATGAGTATTAAGAATGGGGAATCTCTTAATGTCTTGTTTACTTAATGTGTGTTTGTGAAAATCGTTTTGAGATAAATGAGTATTAAGAATGGGGAATCTCTTAATATCTCTATTTACTAATGTTTTGGAAAATCGTTTAAGTTAAATGAAAATTAAGAATGGGGAATCTCTTAATGTCTTGTTTACTTAATGTTTGTTTTGAAAATCGTTTAAGTTAACTGGGCGTTAAGAATGGGATATCTCTTAATGTCTTTATTACTTAATGTTGTTTTGAAAATCGTTTAAGTTAACTGGGCGTTAAGAATGGGGAATCTCTTAATGTCTTGGTTACTTAATGTTTGTTTTTGAAAATCGTTTCAGTTGAAGGAGTATTAAGAATGGGGAATCTCTTAATGTCTTGTTTACTGAATGTTTTGTTGTGGAAATCGTTTAAGTCAAAAGTATATTAAGAATGGGGAATCTCTTAATATATCTGTTTGCTTAATGTTTGGCGTGAAAATCGTTTAAGTTAAATGAGTATTAAAAATGGGGAATCTTTTAATGTCTACATTTACTTAACGATTGTTGTGAATGGAGTCAGTGTATGCTCATGCATTTCATCTGGTAAATTGTGCTGACCCGTGATAGGTGGCACCTCGGTAAACAGTACTGACCCGTGATAGGTGGTACGTTTACGATTTACTTTTTGGTAAGTTGTGCTGACCCGTGATAGGTGGCACCTCGGTAAATAGTATTTTGGCCTGTGATAGGCGGTACATTTACGACTTACGCTTTTTCTTTTAGTAAATCGTGCTGACCCATGAAAGGTGGCACCTCGGTAAACTGTACTGACCCGTGATAGGTGGTACGTTTATGATTTACGCTTTTTAGTGAATCGTGCTGATCCGTGATAGGTGGCACCTCTGCAATTGGTACTTTGGCCTGCAATAGGCGGTACAATTATGATTTACGGCCCTTCGAGGAGGGTTTTGGTTTGGAATTCCGAGTCCATGCATTTTGGCATATACGCATTGCATTAGGGTGCTTGGCACACGAGTCGTGTTTGATTCAAGTTTATGATTGAGTGTTTTGAACTTGAGATGTCATTGTGATTGTGTTGATTTTGCTAAGTGTTACGTTTTGAAATTATGTGTAAATGTGATGGATTGTAAAACTATTTCGAAGTTCAAATTATCGTGGTGATTGTGTTGAAAATGCTAAGTGTTATGTTTTGGAATTGCGTGTATTTGTGGTTGTCTATAAAACCTTTTTGAAACTTAAATTGTCGTGGTGATTTTGTTATAATTGCCAAGTGTGGATGATTTGGAATAGTTTGTAAGTGTGATTGATTCCAAAACCATTTCAAAACTCAAGATGTCGTAGTGTTTGCGCTATAATTGTTAAGTATGATTGTTTGGATTTGTGGGTAAGTGTTGATTGGTTTCGATACCCTTTAAAAAGCTGAAAAATGCTGAATTTTGCTATTTTTCTGCTGCTGTCTGCTGTGTATTCGAATACAGGAAGCTGTATTCGAATACAGACATGCTGTTTTGCTACTGACTTGCTGTGTAGTCGAATACATACTGTTGTATTCGAATACAGACATGCTGTTTGCTACTGACTTGTTGTGTAGTCGAATAGAGACTGTTGTATTCGAATACAAACATACTGTTTTTGCTGCTGAATGCTGAAACAGCCTTGTATTCGAATGCAGAGATGCTGTATTCGAATACAACAATGCTGTTTTGTTAAAAACTTCAATTTTCAACTTTGTTTATGCATGTTTAGCATATGGAAACCCTTTTAAGGTGCATGCTAAGTGGAAAGGTTATGTGTGCATTTAAAAACTTAAATGTTATGTGTTAACTGTTAATTTCAGTTGGTGACCCTTTACAACTATTGTGGAAATCTGGGCTTTGCCCTCAGATGAGAGTCAGGGCGGTCCTACCGGTTCGTACCCTACGGATGGGAATGTAGATGGGGATGCTTGACTGGAGCTGTGTTAGGAGGATTTCACGGGGCGTGTGGAGATCACTCAGGGTGTTTAGTCTTTGGTAGAATGATCAGATTAGGTTGACATAGAGGGAACACACGTCTTTCTTTTGTATTGTGTTTATTTTAAACTGGAAGACTGTACCACTTTTTGATATGTAAATATTTTGTATTCATATTTGGAGAAACTTTTCCGCTGCTTGTAAATTACCATGACTTAATTATTTATCCAAAGGTGTTACATTATTTATTTCTCTGTTTTATTTTAATTTGTTTTAAAAAAAAAATACACCCTCGCTTTGAAAATCGGGGTGTTATAATGTGCGTAAGAGTTGTTAGATATTTGTTGGTTTGATTTTAATTTTAATTATAATATATATTATTATTATAAGTAATATATATATATATATATGTATATATGTGTGTGTGTGTGTGTGTTAGAAAAGAAAGGAAAACGCTTCCTCTCCCTGCCTCGCGAGTTCACCATTTTCTTCCTTCTTGCTTCTCCTTTCTTTTTCTTTCTTTGGCTTCAGGAAAAGAAACCCAAGGCTTAGTGGGTGAGACATAACAAGTTCTAAGCTTCCTTCTTCTTCTCCAATTCAAAAATGAAGAAAAACGGTGTTAGGGGTTTTCAAAACCGTCAATCACAAACCTTCACTTGTCTTCGATGTTTGAGCTTCATTTTGAGAAGTGATAGAAGGGAAAGTTGCTCACCTCCATGCTACGGTGCTAGTGAACTAAATTTGGAAGCAACGTCGCGAACGAAGATTTTATCAGAATTACTCGCCGCACCATAATCGCTCGGTAAAGCTAACGTTAAGGTAAGAGCTCCTTCCAAACTTTTATAAATTTGTTAGGATTGAAGTGTAGATTTGGGGAAAATGAATTTAATGCTTTTATGGGTGAAATTTTAGAGTTGTGTTTTTGGTGATATTGATGAGTGTTTTGTGGAAAAATGAATTTAACTCATTTATGTGTGGTTTTGAGGAAATGAAATTTGATGTGTTTGAGTGGTGGGTTGTGATGATCTGTGGTTGTCGTGTTTGACGTGTTCATAATTAATATTATAAACTGTGATATGTGTTTGGGTGGATTTTGTGGAAAAATGAATTGATGTGATTTGGTGTGAATTGTGGATTGAATTTGAGAATATGTTTGAGTATGCTCTGTGTGGAATTTGAAAATCATTAGAGTTAAATGAGTATTAAAAATGGGGAATCTTTTAATATTTGCATTTACTTAATGATTATCGTGAAAATCGTTAGAGTTAAATGAGTATTAAAAATGGAGAATCTTTTAATATCTGCATTTACTTAATGATTGTCGTGGATAGAGTCAGAGTATGTTCATGTATTTCATTGTACATGGGGACCAGATGGGCCATGGTGATAGTGGTTACCGGATGGGCCACGAGATGATTCCATGTGATTGGTTGATTCATCTTATCCTTACAGGAATTATCGCGTCGTGCTAGAACGTGCTAATCTATGAGCGATTGAACTCTAGAAAATAGTGTAAGGCCTGTGATAGGTGACACAATTAGTATAAGGCCTGTGATAGGCGATACAATTATGATTTACGCCCCTTGGAGGAGGGTTTTGGTTTGGAATTCCGAGTCCATGCATTTTGGCATATACGCATTGCATTATGGTGCTTGGCACGCGAGTCGTGTTTGAATCGATATCATGATTGAGTGTTTGAACTGAAGTTGTCCTGGTGATTGTGTTATAATTGCCAAGTGTGGATGTTTTGGAACTGTTTGTAAGTGTGATTGATTGCAAAACCATTTCGAAACTCAAGTTGTGATTGTGCTATAATTTCTAAGTGTGAATGTTTTGGAATCATGTGTAATTGTGATTGATTGCAAAACCATTTCGAAACTCAAGTTGTCATGGTGATTGTGCTATAATTGCTAAGTGTCAATGTTTTGGAATTGTGTGTAAGTGTGATTGATTGCAAAACCATTTCGAAACTCAAGTACTCGTGGTGATTGTGCTATAATTGCTAAGTGTGAATGTTTTGGAATTGTGTGTAAGTGTGATTGATTGCAAAACCTTTTCGAAACTCAAGTTGTCATGGTGATTGTGCTATAATTTCTAAGTGTGATTATTTGGATTTGTGTGTAAGTGTTGATTGATTTCGAAACTCTTTTAAAAGCTGAATTTTGCTGTCTTTTTGCTGCTGTCTGATGTGTATTCAAATATCGAAGATTGTATTTGAATACAAACATGTTGTTTTTACTACTGACTTATATGTAGCCGAATACAGAAGAATGTATTCGAATACATACATGTTGTTTTTGCTGCTTACTTATGTGTAGTCGAATAAAGAAGGCTGCATTCGAATACATACATGTTATTTTTGCTGTTGACTTATGAAACAACCTTGTATTTGAATACAAATATGTTGTATTCGAATACAACAGTGCAGTTTTGTTAAAAACTTTGTTTTTCAACTTTTTTTATGCATGTTTGGCATAGGGAAACCCTTTTAAGGTGCATGCTTAGATGAAAGGTTATTTTGTACAATTAAAAACTTAAATGTTATGTGTTAATTGTTAATTATGGTTGGTAACCCTTTACAACTATTGTGGAAATATGGGCTTTGCCCTCATATGAGAACCAGGACCATCCTACCAATTGGTACCCTATAGATGGGAAGGTAGTTGGACACACCTGACTGAAGCTGTGTTACGAGGATCTTGCGGGGCGCGTGAAGATCACCTGAGATGTACCGTTTTTTGTAGAATGATCAGATTAGGTTGACATATAGAGACTAGATGTCTTTCTTTTTGGGATGTGTTTATTTTAAGTTGGAAGACTATACCTATACCAATATTGTCAGCTTGACATTTCATTTTTGATAGGTTCCATGTACCACTTTTTGAGGTGACATGAGGAGGTAAAAATCCTCAGGGCAGTTATGTACAGGTGTCTGCTGAGAATACCCCAGGGGTATGAGCTATGCTTAATAGGTCTCTAGCCCTAGTGTATTTTGATGTTTAAAAATTCTCAGGGCAGTTATGTACAGGTGTCTGCTGCTTGTAAATATTGTTGATTGTGGTCGTTGTGTACGACTTAAATATCTATTCAAAAGTATTTTCTTCTTTATTTCTTTGTTTTTATGAATTTGTTTTGAAAAAAAAAATACACTCGCGCTGTTAAAAATCGGGGTGTTACATCACGTTAGTGGTATCAGAGCAGGTTTGTCCAATCAGGTCGAGTGAGTTGAGTTTCAGTTCAATGGGAGTCAAATGTCAGTCGTGTCAATTGTGTTTTCTTGTGAATTAATTATTTTTACTATCATGTTTTTCTGCTTTAAATTATTGTGTTATTTTTCATGTGCTATATGCTTTTATATAATTATACATATATTTGAAGTTACCAATAAACTATTTATTGTTTCCTTACTCTAATTGTGTTGTGATTATAAGCTTCTACTTAAGTGACTAAATAAACCATGAAATTATTTGTTAAAATTTGAGTGGAGTTGAATTGTTGACATAACCAAATTAATTACCTTTTGATTAGACTTGTGGTTTGCATTTTTAACTTTGATTATTTGTTCTGTTATTATAGTGGATAGGTAGAAATAATTTGTTTATTGACTAGTTATATATTTACAATTATTAATTTAATCGAGATAATACTAATTATTGATTGATTATGATTATTAATTATTTTCACTATCATATTTTTGTCTGTAATATTATTTTGTTTTGTGATGTATGCTTTTGTATTATTGTACATTTTTTTGAAGTTACTAATTAACTATTTACTTTCTTCTTACTTTAATTGTGTTGTGTTGTGGATTCTAAGTTCCTATTTAAGTAATTAAATATAATAGAGAATTATTCCATAAAATTTATGTTAATTTGAAATTTGCTAATGAAGTCAATTTATAAAGTTAGCAGTAATTTTGAAATATTAGAAAACTCATATTTATAATAATGATTATTCTTGAATATTAGAGGTGGTAGAACTTAGAAGTTAAAAAAAAAATTACCTGAGTTAGAGTTGAGTTATTCTGTAAAATGAAAAAAATAAGTTTTCTTTGAATTACTCTTGATTATTTAAAAAAATATTAAATTGAGTTGAATTTTTATTGTTTATAAAGTAACAATAATTCTATACTACTAATTTTATTTACTATCTAAAATAGCTGAAAATTTACACTATATTTTACTATGTGTTGTTTTTAAGAAAATCACAAAGTGTGGTTGTTATGTTGGTTTAGAGGGACTGTGAATATTGAATTGTTTGAAGTTATGTATTTATATAATATTAACTCATTGAGTTTAACTTGAAATTAGAGTCTTAGATTTTAAGAACTCAGTAATGATTTATCATGATACAAAAAAGGTCACATGATAAAATGTCTACTAATTGAGAAAGAGAAGGAAAAAAATTATTAATATTAATATTATTATTATTTTATTGAAACACAATTTAAAAAAAAAAGGATGTTTATTTCTAAACCTTGACTTGAATAAAAAATATATCTCTTATGTTTAAAGTTTTAATTTTGACTAGAAAATTCTTATTTTTGATTTTGAATTGATATCTGTGAA
>JBBPBS010000635.1:261998-305949 GCA_037974835.1 Cicer judaicum | reverse complement strand
AATAATAATAAAAATATATATTTATGATGATTTTATTTAAAATTTAGATTAGTCACACAAGAGAAAATAATTTACGTCAAGTTTTACTATGTGCTATTTTAAAAAAAAAAATAATAATCTAGAAGATTTGTTGTAAAAATAGTTTTTAGAAATTAGGAGAAAAAAATATAATTATTTTATAAGTCTTGATGAATTAGAAAACTTTGTATCTAATTTTGTATACATGATTTGATCTGATTTCAAAATATAGGTTAAAAAAAATTATTTTAAGAGTGCTTAAATATCTTGAGAGGTATTTTGGTGAGAAAGATATTGGTGAAATTTTGATAATCTTATTGATTTTTAAAAGTATTTAAAAAAAATGGTAAGATTTATTAAGAAGTAATCCAAGGAAAAATTTGAAATTATGAAGGAAAATTATTTAAGTGTTTGCAATCAAATTTTAGAGTATTGATTAACCTAAAATAATTTATGTACTACAAGATTTATTTTAATTTTATGATTGTTATATTAACTTGGAGTAAAAATAGTTGCATACTTTACCTACTAATTGAAAAATCGTTGTTTCAATCTTTGTTAAATGATAAAGATTGATTAAAAGAAAAGTTACTTAATAATTTATTTGTGATCAATTTGTAAATATTGGATTGGTATGAGGATATTCTACATCATGATGTCAATAGATGAATTAGTTATACGCATGTATATGATTATGTAAATATGACATTGTTTGTGTTTCAAGTGTTCTAATTTTTAGGAATTAGTGTATAGAGTTAGAGTAGTCGAGAGCATTTAAAAGTGGAATAGTTCTATATTTCTTCAATTGAATTATTGATTATATATTGATGTTAATGTCTTTTTTGTTGTTGTAGCTAGTTGTAAATTACAAATAAACTAGTTGTAAAGTGGAATAGTTCTATATTTGTTTGTTGTAGGAGTTGTGGCGCCGCCTTCGCACTCCTGAACCACGTTAAAGATACTTTTAACTATCCATATTAGAATTTGAATGACTGCAGTTATAGTTCCTTAAGTAGTTGACTACATGAGTAGAAGGGACTAGCTACCCCGATGATTCATCGTCAATAAAAGAGACAACGATAACTCATTATTTTGTTAGAAGTACTTTTTAATTTTATTTTTAAATAATTAAAAAACATGTTCATTGCTTATATGTTGTTGGGAAATAGTATCTCTATCGTTACTTTTTTTGTTGCTTGATTATATATATAATATGGTTTTATAGAGTAATTGATTGTAATTCTAATATAGTGTTATTAAGTTGTTAGATGTGTCTTATATTTTAAAAAGTTAAATCAATGAACACCTTATAAATATTTATATTCCACATTTTAATCTCACAATTTTCTTATTTGCACATTAATGAATTTATCACTCAAAGGGCTACTGTCGTATGTAGCGAGCCCTGGATGAATCATTGGGAAATATGGTTTTATTGTTCATCTCACAATATATTATACTCATGAATTCAGACGCTCTCTCACCCCTTACCTGAATTTAAACTTTCACACAATGAACCCGAGCAGTTTACTGAACATGTAACATATCTTAGTCGATCGTCGTGTTCTATAGTCGTTTCTTATAAAACAAGTTAAGCATTGTGCTTGTCCTCCACCTCCTTCTAAAATCGGAGTCTATTAACTCCCCAAGAATGAGAATGATGGATTCAAATTTGTGGGTGTGGCGTTGTTCCTATTACTTTAGACTATAACTATATTATAATTAGCATAGAATGATAATTTTTGTTTTGGAAAGCGGCGAATAGAAAACAAGCAGCAAAACCTAATAAACTCATCTAAATATTTGTAAAATTAGTTAACAGCCCATGCCTACATTACATATACCAATCGGATTCTACAATTTAGCTTGTCCTATATATTTCAATGTATCATTATTATTTAGAAAAAATTATATGAATATTTATTTATTTTTTAATAATATATTTAATTAGGTTTTATTCTTCTATATGGATCTAACCCATAAAACACATTTTTATAATAACTATAATTATTACTATAATATTTCTCCAAATCAACCCATAAAAATACTAGCATCTTTATAGAATAGTCACAACGATAAAATAAATAAATATAATATCAACAATTTATATAAATTACTAAATCACAATAAATATATATAAAATCATCATGTCATATGTTATACATAAAAGTAAAGGAAATCAATCACAATATTTCTAACATCTCAAGATAGTTATTTATAAAATAAATAATTTAAAATAGAAAGTAGTTATAAATAATTGAAATATAACGATGTACATACTTAATATCAATCTAATGAATAGAAAAATATTACATTAATTGAGTACACGCATATATACGTAAAATCGCATCAAATCTTTTTTTTTTTTTTAATATTACACTAAAATAATATTACTTTTAAAAAAAATATAATATAATAAAATAAAATATTTATTATGTATATCGCTCATTTAATATAATGTGTATCAAACTAGCACATCAAACTAGCACATCATAGAAAACATTCATATAACAAAAATCAATCACAAAGTTTATTAACATATATTTTATAATAATTTTAACATCAAATAATTATTTAAAATCCTATTTAATTAATAAAATAGTTTATCATAAAATTTAGGGTGTTAGATTGAGAGTGTTTGAAAGTGAGACAATTCTAATTTCTTTATTTTAATTGGTGATTCATATTGATGCAAATGTCCTTTCTTTTGTGGTTGTAACTATTTATAAATTACAAATAAATTTTTGGAATGTGTAATTAAGTGGGTTTTAATTTGAAGTAAGGAGTAGGAGTTGTAGCCGCTTTCGCACTTCTAAACCATGTTAAAGATACTTTTAATTACTCATGTTTGAATTTGAATGACTACAATTATAGTTGCTTTAACTAATTGACCTCATGAGTAGAAGGGACTAGCTACCTGAATGACTCATCGTCAATAAAAAAGACAACAATAACTCATTATTTTGTTAGAAGTACCTTTTAATTTTATTTTTTAAATAGTTAAAAAAACATGTTTGTTGCTTATATCAATTGAATGGATTTAATGTTGGTAATATATGACCTCTCTTTCCTAAAATAACGTATATGACAGTCTTTAAAAAATTCACAAGATAGCTAATCAGTTTAACAAAAACCAATTTTATTAAACAAAAGATCAATCACGGTCCCAAAGAATTGTTTCTAAGCGAAGGTTCACAATTACATGTATTGTCTAATTACTAGTGCAGCAGATACAATAATTGTTCAACAGATTAATCAAAATACAAACATGCCAATTCAACCATTCAAGCAATATCAAACAAAACAGAATTTTTCTATCACATGCATTCAAGATTAATCAAACAAACAATATAGAAATAAAAAAGAAAGGGTAAGAGGATGATACATAGAGGTTTATACTGGTTCGGCCGTCACTATGACATCCTACATCCAGTCCTGAAATCAACTCGATTTCAGCCTATCTTTCAATAGAATCTTCTAGAGTGTGTTTTTACATATTGTCCAACTCTCACGGCCTATCTATCCAAAAAGTAAACTCTCTTGCTTCTATTGCGCACCCATTGTATCCCTCAAGTCAATCAGCAGACTCTCCCAAGATCACAGTGAAACTTCTTCTTGATGAGCCCTCTCAACAAAGAAGATAGTTACCAGTTTCTATATTGGTTTTTTACAAGACTTTCTTTACAAAATGTTGTTTACAGAGATTACAAAAGATCAACGATCAACAATAACGGCGACTCAATCAATCTATGAAATGCACACAATACGTATTTGCCAAGATAGTGTTTAGTGTGTTTTCAAGCCTTTTTCTCAAAGTACTTTTTTAGAATCTCAGGGTTATGAAAAAGTGTATTCAAAGTTGTACAAAGGTTATCAAAGGTTTTCTCAAATTTCTATCTCAAGTTCTGTCAAAGTTCTGAGTTATGTGTTATTGTCTTGAGAAAAAGTTATTTGAGTCATCTTATATATGTTTAAGAAAAACATAGACAAATTGATTTACCAATCGATTTTATAAAGGTTTAAAACAGCCTAATCGATTATCGCGTTTCTTGTTTTTCTTGAATCTAGAACATATATGAATGAATCGATTTGCCAATCGATTGTTTTAATGCACAAATCAGAAAACAGAAGCAAGTTCAGATAAGCATCGATTGAGTAATCGATTTGAGATGTTTTGTTCAAACAACAAGATCAAAACAATCAATTACGCAGTCGACTGATATTCAATCATAATCGATTTGGCAATTGGTCTATAACTAAAACAATTACTCCAATCGATTTGTCAATCGCTTTGGACTGATCACAGTGACTCCAATATTTTTGCTCTAATCGATTCGTTAATCGATTTGCTTTGTCACAATGAATTCAGTTGTTTTTTTCCAATCGATTTACCAATCGTTTCGAATTGTTATAGTGACTTAGTTATTTAGAAAACATTGATTTTCCAATCGACTAGGAACTTGGTTTCTGATATGTGATTAAACATTTCAATATCCCAATCGATTACCTAATCGATTAGTATATATCTTGCAAGTCAAGAAACAAAATTCAATTGATGTCTCAATCGATTTGATTGATCACAGAGGTACAGACTTATAAAAAGCTTTTACTCAATCGATTGGCAAATCGATTTGGCTTAGTAAATGGTTGCCTCTGTGATAGACTAAATCGATTAATCAATTGATGTCCCAATCGATTGTCCAATCGATTGGTTCATTACAGAGGTTAAGTTTGATGAAAAAGAATACTCGAAATCAATTTACCAATCGATTTGCAAGGATTTTAGCTTGGCCCTGTAAGTCACAAAATCGATTTCTCAATTGATGCATGAATCGATTGTCCAATCGATTGATTTTCACCTAGAGTTTAGGTTTCACCAAGGTCCTTTAAAGAGTCGATTTAACAATCGATTTGCTTAGTGACAACTCTAATTCTAAGTCAAGCAATCGATTGTCCAATGGATGTATCAATTGACTAGCTAATTGATTTGGTTACTTTGTCCATTTTAAAATTTCATTTTAATTTGGCAAATGCTTATGCATGAAATCATATTGACAAGTCTAATCACTAATTACTACAACCACTAATGACACTTAAACATAGTTGCATCTTTCTCTAGCACATTCTCCACTTTTTGCTTGATTCCTTGTGTTCCAAGCTTGTGTCCAAATGTATAGTGTTTGCTTGTTTCTTCCTGAAATGTAACTTGGTTCAAACTGTTAGTTTTATCAACAAATGCATGAACATTGTATGTTTGTTAATTATGTCAAAACCATAATCAAGGGGACTTATGTCCAACAATCTCCCCCTTTTTTCTTAAGTAACAAACATACAATTTTAACTTGAGTTTAACATTTCAAGGTTTAACAAAATAATTACGGTTATTTAAAAGCTCCCCCTGAGTTTTTGCATGCATGATTCATTTAAGTTGCAACAACACAAAACACATGCAAAGCATCAGAGTAATAGAGTCCTATGATAACTATCAGAATATCAGAGCTATACACGTTTTCACTTCAGTAACATAGTATCAGAGCTATAAACATTATTAGCAGCAGCCGTATCTATAAAAGTTATTAGCAGCGGTATTGGCACGTGATTAGCAAAGATGTTAGCACATACAAGGCAAAATTTGGTGTTAGAACTAACACATGCAGGTAAAAAGAATGGTATCGGAGCTGAAATAACTAGTATTAGAACTACTAGTACATAGCAACTGGTATTAAAGTAGAAATCAGGACAGAGCTCAATTAACTTTGTTAGCACATGGTATCAGAATTAGCAGATTAACATCATAACAGTACAGGAAACACGGGAAAACACAAGTTTAAATTCGTACATTTTCTCCCCCTTTGTTATTGAATGCCAAAAGGCATATAATAAGAGAGAATAGTGAAAATAGTATTCATGGAAACCGAATAGTACTAGTGAAAATAGTATTCATTTAAACTGAATAGTACAATGCAATACCAAAACATTTACAAAACAACACAGAACCTAAACTCCTAATCACCTAAATTGGGTTGTTCCTTTTTATTAGCTAAGGGAGAGGTAGAGACCGTTGTATTATCCTCAACAGGTATAGGACTATCTAAGGATGTGGGATGTGGTTCTCCTGTTGCTTGTCGGCCAATGTCAGCAACATCGCTAAATGATAGTTTAAGGCCTAGATGTTCTTGGATGGCAGCGACGTCCTGCGCAACTGTGTTTAGATTCTCCTGAAACTTGCATAGAGCTGCTTGCATTGGAAGCTTCTACTTTAGCATTGGAAGCTGCCTGAGCGTCCATAAACTCCAGCAGCTTGGCTAAGAACTCAGTATTGGCTGCAACAGGCTCAGCTCGTTCCGCATTTGGCTGAGCTCGTTCAGCATTTGGCTGCGATCTAATCCAGATACCGTTCACCCTCTTTAATTTCATTTGATTGAAAATTGCCTCTCCAAAAGAGATGGTGGTTTTCAAAGATTCTTCATTGACAATTGACACTTTAAAGTGTGTCAGAATCTTGGTGATTAATTGTGGATAGGGAAGCACCAGCTTGCCCTGCGATGCCTCCATCATGTGTTGTAGCATTATCCATGTCCAGCTCATCTTGAGCTCTTTGGACAGACCCCTCAACAGAATTATGTCCAGCTTTTGGACAACAACATGGTTTCCGGGTTAAAGCATACATCAGCATCCTTTGTTGAACCTTCATCTGACCTATTGGTAGTGAAATAGTTTCCACAAACCCTTCAATCATCAGGTCTTGCACAGCAGTGTACCTATCCAGTGAAGCTTCCCAACCTTCATCAGCAGCATCAGCTTCAGAGCTTCCATCAATTGATTTTCCATGAAATGGTAGTCCCGATAGTTTTGAGAACTCGTCAAAAGTCGTGGAAATTCGTTTGCCTTTAACTTCTACCTTGAATCCGTTGTCAGTGAGTTTGAATGTTGAATAAAAGGAGTGAACTAGGTGTGGATAAGTATCTAAGGAGCAAGAAAGAAATCCTTCTTGGAAAGTGAAACCATCTGAGTCGAAGTACGCAAAATCCAAAGTGTGTGCTTCATGGATTTTCCTTTTAAGAAAAGCAGGTGGTAGCTCAGCATCTTCAGCCTGTTTATCTTTTGGAGGTTGAGCTTTCTTGGGTTAAGGGGAAGGAAGATGTTTCTTCTTTTTCGGAGCATTGTCCTTCATGGCATCAGCCATTAACTTGTCAGTTGGGGGGCTCTTTTCGTTTCTTGGACTTCCCTTGATCTACCACAATAGCCTTTCCTTTGTCTTTGGCGAGTATTTTATGGGTAGGAATGGGAACCCGTTTTGACGTTGGTGGGAGGGAGGGAGTTCGCCCACTTGAAGATGAAGAAACTGATGGTGATGGTGTTCTTGGGTTGACTTGTTTCACACGAGCCATAATAAGAATTATGAGTTTTTGAAAACAGAGATATATCAAAGATGGTTTGGAAGAAGAAAGTAATGAGAAACAATAGTGACTTTTTGAGAAAATCTGGAAATTTTGAGAAGTAATCGATTTAGGGTTTTAGCAGGGTTTAAATACTCCTATTTCAAATCGATTTCCTAATCGATTGTCTTCCTAATCGATTGTCTTAAACTCTAGCACAAGTAAATCGATTTGTCAATTGATTGGGTTTCCATTGCTGGGTAAGTGGAATCAATTGAGTCATGATTGCCTTCCAACGACTAGTAAAAATCTGGCAACGTCATATTTCAAATCGATTTCCTAATCGATTGTCTTTAATTACTGAATCGATGTCCAAATCGATTACCATATCAGTTCAGAAAATTCCTCATATCAGTTCAGTAAATTGATCATCTCAGCATCGATTTCCACATCGATTCATTAAGTGCAGGTTCCACAAGAATTGATTCAATCGATTTCCCAATCGATGCTCGGGATAGAATTTGGAAGATTTTCTCATTGTTGAAGTTTGGGACCAAGATAATCGATTTCCAAATCGATTCTTTAAACTGAAGTAATCGCTTTCCCAGTCGATTAGATTTAGGAATAATGTAGCATATACAGATACATGGGTTTAGCAAATCGATTAACCAATCGATTATCGTGTTGGCTAATTTGACAAATTAGACACTGTGCATCATCAATCGATTGTGCAATCGATTTCATAAAGCACATTTCCTGTTAATCCACACGTTAATTGATTCTCCAATCGATTTGTCATATGTATCAGATTTCATTCTGATTAACTATTCCTAGTTTCATCCTAATGTGAAGGAAGCTTTCTTTGGGTAAAGCTTTGGTAAATATGTCAGCCAACTGATCAGCTGTATTGACATATTCAAGCTTTATGTTCCTATTTTGAAATTAGTCATTTATGAAGTGGTGCCTTATCTATATGTGCTTTGTTCAAGAATGCATGACATGGTTCTTGGTAATACAAATTGAACTTGTATTATCACACATAATTGGTACAGTCCCTAGGTCAACACCAAAATCGCAGAGGTGTTGTTTCATCTAGAGGATTTGTGCACAACAACTTCCAGCTGCAATGTATTCAGCCTCAACTGTTGATAATGCAATGCTAGTTTGTTTCTTGCTATACCAAGACACAAGGGAGTTTCCTAGCAAATGACAAGTACCAGATGTACTTTTCCTGTCTAGTTTGCATCCAGCAAAATCAGAATCCGAGAATCCAACTAGAGTACAAGTAGATCCCTTAGGATACCATAATCCTAGGTTTCTACTTCCTATGAGATATCTAAATATTCTCTTCACTGCACTAAGATGTGACTCTTTTGGATTGGATTGGAATCTAGCACACATGCAGACACTAAACATGATGTCAGGTCTGCTTGCTGTAAGATACAACAAGGATCCTATCATACCTCTAAACCTTGTTACATCTACAGGATTACCTTTCTCATCTATATCTAAGTGGCATGCTTGGCTCATGGCAGTATCAATGGACTTAAAGTTCTCAAAACTGAATTTCTTTATCAAATCATTACAGTATTTAGTTTGACTAATGAAAATGCCATGCTTGGTTTGGTTAATTTGAAATCCCAAGAAGTAAGATAGCTCTCCCATCATTGACATTTCAAATTTCCCTTTCATTAAGTTTTCAAAATGTTTACACAGTTTATTGTTTGTGGATCCAAAGATTAGGTCATCAACATAAACATGGACCAGCAAGATGTCATTTCCATTTATCTTTATGAAAAGTGTCTTGTCAACATTTCCTCTTAAAATTTTTTGTTGAATGAGGAAATTGCTGAGCTTCTCATACCAACCTCTTGGAGCCTGTTTCAACCCATAGAGGGCTTTTGTTAGCTTATAGACATGATTAGGAAAATCAGGATTTTCAAAACCAGGTGTTTGACTAACAAAAACTTCCTCTTGGATATCACCATTGAGAAAGGCACTTTTCACATCCATTTGATAAAGTTTAAAGTCCATTATACAAGCATAAGCTAGCAGGATTCTAATGGCTTCTAGTCTAGCTACAGAGGCATAGGTTTCATCATAATCTATTCCCTCTTCTTGGTTATATCCCTTGGCAACTAGTCTAGCTTTGTTCCTAGTTATGACCCCATTTTCATCCATCTTGTTCCTAAACACCCATCTGGTTCCTATGATGTGTTTGTCTGCTGGTTTGGGAACTAGGATCCACACTTTGTTTCTCTCAAACTGATTTAGCTCCTCTTGCATAGCAATGATCCACTCATTATCTAATAGAGCTTCCTTTATGTTTTTGGGTTCTATTTGAGAAACAAAGGCTGTAAAGTTAGAGAAATGTCTAAGGTTCTTCCTAGTTGCAACTGCTTTTGAGATGTCTCCTATAATGTTATCTATAGGATGGTTTCTATTGAACTTCCACTCCCTAGGTAATTCATCTTCTCTAATAGGTTCAACACAAGTCAAGGTTAGTTGGAGGTTCAGGTTCATTTGGTTCTAATTGATAAGAATCTACAATTTCCTCATGAGAATTATCAACTATAGGAGGAGTGCTGTTCAAGTTGTCAGCAAACATTTCATCAAATTTTACATGAACAGATTCCTCTACAGTTTTAGTTCTTTTATTGTAGATCCTATAGGCCTTACTAGTTTGGGAATAACCTAGAAAAATACCCTCATCAGCCTTAGGGTCAAACTTTCCTAGATATTCTTTTCCATTGTTTAGAACAAAGCATTTGCATCAAAAGACTCTAAAGTATGAGATATTTGGTTTTCTACCCTTGTATAACTCATATGGAGTTTTTCTAAGTATTGGCCTAATCAAAACTCTATTAACTACATGTGTGGCAGTGTTGATAGCATCAGCCCAGAAATACTTAGGAAGGTTTGAGTCTTTAATCATGGTTCTTGCTAACTCTTCTAGAGACCTATTCTTCCTTTCTACAACTCCATTTTGTTGAGGAGTTCTAGGGGCTGAGTATAAATGTTGAATGCCATTCTGTTCACAGTAGGTTTTAAAAGAATCATTTTGGAATTCAAATCCATGATCACTTTTGATTGAGACAATTTTCTGGTTATTCTCATTTTTTTACTAAAGCAACAAATGTTTTGAAAATGGAGAATGCCTCACTCTTGTGAGTCAGAAAATAAGTCCAGGTGAACCTAGAATAGTCATCTATCAACACATACCCATAAAGGTTTCCTCCAAAGCTCTTTACTTGAGATGGACCAAAAAGGTCCATGTGTATCAACTGTAAAACCTTAGTGGTTTTAACTGAATCTATTGGGGGAAAAGAAGACTTAACTAGTTTGCTTCTCTCACAGGAATCACACAACCTATCCTTAGTAAACTTCCTGTTTGGGAGTCCTATAACTAACTACTTACTAACTAGCTTATTCAAGCGATCTATATGAATATTAGCCACCCTATTGTGCCACAACCAGTTCTCATCAGCATTGGATAATAAACAACATATAGTATTAGCAGGCAAAGCATTAAAATGAAGCATATAAATGTTATTGATTCTATCACCTACCAGTTTCATACCTTTATCCTCCTTATGCTCAATTATAAATGATTTTGAAGTAAAGTGTACCTGAAATCCTTTGTCACATAACTGACTTATACTCAGCAAGTTATGTTTAAGCCCTTCTACGTATAAGACATTATTTATTACTGCATTTGACTCACTGCCTATATCTCCAACACCATAGATCTTACCTTTATTATTATCACCATATTTGACATAGCCACCATCTTTTAAGCTTAGAGACAAAAACTTGGATTTGTCTTCTGTCATATGCTTGGAGCACCCACTATCTAAGTACCATAAGTGAGTCCTGGATGCCAAGCATACCTGCAAAATAGAATTAGAGTTTGGATTTAGGTACCCAATTTAAATTGGGTCCTGGGGGGTTAGTTTCAAATACAGATTCCTGGGGGGTTAGTTTTAAATTGGGTCTGTTTCCAACCTTTGTTGGCAAGTTTTTTTAGTTTGCAATTAAAGACCATATGTCCCTTTTTACAGCAAAAGTGACGTGTAGCAGCAGAGGATGGATTCAGATCTTGTTTAGTGAAGAAGTCATGGGTATGCTTAGATCTAACAAATTTCATATTATTATTAGCATTCCTATTTTGCTTATACCCAAGTCCAGATTTAACATGCACATTTCTTTGATTACTAAGAAGAACATTCAGTTGATTTTTACTACTAGTAAACTTTACTACATCAGATTTCAAAGATGCAACATTTCTTTCAAGTTCAATGCACCTAACAGATTTATCATGTAATTCCATTTTCAAATGCTCATTCAAATCCTCAATCTCATTATGATTCTTTTTAAGTTCATCACACATCAGACATTGTTTCTCAAGCAATTTCCTAGTGCTAATAAATTGTTTTATGACATTCACATACTCATCATGTAATTCATTGAATGCATCATGCAGTTCATTATAAGATGGATTGTTTGAAGATCTTACCTCACTTTCAGATTCAGAATCCGTGTTGGCCATAAGACAGAGATTAGCTTCTTCTCCTTCTAAAGATGAAGAGGATTCTTCGTTGTCATTTCAGGCTATATAGGCCTTTCTGGTTTTAGGAGCAGATTCTTTGCCTTTAGCCTTTGCAACTTTGTTTTTATTCTGCAATTGGAAGCATTCAGACTTGATATGTCCGGTCTTCCCACATTCATACCAAGTTACTTTGCAGATTCACCAGTGCCAGCTATAGTTGGCACAAAGGGTCCATTTTCAACAGCATCTAGAATATCAATACCACTAGCTTTAAGGAAAAATCAGCATACGTTGTTTCCAATACATGTAGGCAGCCCCATTAAATGCAGAGGGCCTAGCCATGGAAGCACCTTCTCCAAAAAATTCTACATAAGTCATGGTTCTTTTATGAGAGTTACTCTAAAAAATTAAGGCTGTTGATGCCAATGTTGGAAATATATGACCTCTCTTTCCTAAAATAACGTATATGACACTCTTTAAAAAAATTCACAAGAATGCTACTCACTTTAACAAAAACCAATTTTATTAAACAAAAGATCAATCACGGTCCCAAGGAAATGCTTCTAAGCGATGGTTCACAATTACATGTATTGTCTAATTACTAGTGCAGCATATACAGTAATTGTTCAACAGATTAATCAAAATGCAAACATGCCAATTCAACCATTCAGCAATATCAAACAAAACAGAATTTTGCTATCACATGCATTCAAGATTAATCAAACAAATAATATATAAATAAAAGACAAAAGGGTAAGAGGATGATACACAGAGATTTATACTGGTTCGGCCGTCACTATGACAGCCTACATCCAGTCCTGAAATCAACTCGATTTCAACCTTTCTTTCAATAGAATCTTCTAGAGTGTGTTTTTTACAGATTGTCCAGCTCTCATGGGCTATCTATCCAAAAACTAAACTCTCTTGCTTCTATTGCGCACCCACTGTATCCCTCAAGTCAATCAGCAGACTCTCCCAAGATCACAGTGAAACTTCTTCTTGATGAGCCCTCTCAATAAAGAAGATGGTTACCAGTTTCTCTATTCGGTTTTTACAAGACTTTCTTTACAACACATTGTTTACAGATATTACAGAAGATCAACGATCAACAATACAGGCGACTCAATCAATCTATGAAATGCACACAATAAGGATTTGCCAAGATAGTGTTTAGTGTTTTTTCAAGCATTTTTCTCAAAGTACTTTTTCAGAATCTCTTGGTTATGAAAAAGTGTATTCAAAGTTGTACAAAGGTTATCAAAGGTTTTCTCAAAGTTCTATCTCAAGTTCTGTCAAAGTTCTAAGTTATGTGTTATTGTCTTGAGAAAAAGTTATTTGAGTCATCTTATATATGTTTAAGAAAAACACAGATAAATCGATTTACCAATCGATTTTATAAAGGTTTAAAACAGCCTATTTGATTATCGCGTTTCTTGTTTTTCTTGAATCTTGAACATATATGAATGAATCAATTTGCCAATCCATTGTTTTAATGCACAAATCAGAAAACATAAGCAAGTTCATATCAGCATCGATTGAGTAATCGATTTGAGATGTTTTGTTCAAACAATCGATTACGCAGTCGACTGATATTCAATCATAATCGATTTGGCAATTGGTATGTAACTAAAACAATTACTCCAATCGATTTGTCAATCGCTTTGGACTGATCACAGTGACTCCGGTATTTTTGCTCTAATCGATTCGTCAATCGATTTGCTTTGTCACAATTATTCAGCTGTTTTATTCCAATCGATTTACCAATCGATTCGAATTGTTACAGTGACTTAGTTATTTAGAAAACATTGATTTGCCAATCGGCTAGGAACTTGGTTTCTGTTATGTGATTAAACATTTTAATATTCCAATCGATTACCTAATCTATTAGTATATATCTTGCAAGTCAAGAAACAAAATTCAATTGATGTCTCAATCGATTTGATTGATCATAGTTGTAGAGACTTATAAAAAGCTTTAACCCAATCGATTTGTCTTAGTAAATGGTTGTCTCTGTGACTGATTAAATCGATTAATCAATTGATGTCCCAATCGATTGTCCAATCGATTGGTTCATTACAGAGGTCAAGCCTGATGAAAAAGAATACTCAAAATCGATTTGCATGATTTTTAGCCTGGCCCTGTAAATCACAAAATCGATTTCTCAATTGATGCATGAATCGATTGATTTTCACCCAGAGTTCTGGTTTCACCAAGGTCCTTTAAAGAATCGATTTAACAATCGATTTGCTTAGTGACAACTCTAATTCTGAGTCAAGCAATCAATTGCCCAATGGATGTATCAATTGACTAGCTAATCGATTTGGTTACTTTGTCCATTTTAAAATTTCATTTTAACTTGGCAAATGCTTATGCATGAAATCATATTGACAAGTTTAATCACTAAATACTACAACCACTAATGATACTTAAGCAGAGTTGCATCGTTCTCCAGCACATTCTCCACTTTTTGCTTGATTCCTTGTGTTCCAAGCTTGTGTCCAAATGTATAGTGTTTGCTTGTTTCTTCCTGAAACGTAACTTGGTTCAAACTGTTAGTTTTATCAACAAATGCATGAACATTGTATGTTTGTTAATTATGTCAAAACCATAATCAGTGGGACTTATGTCCAACACTCCCCTCATACTATTTTGTCTAAGTTGTCCACTTTACATTGTGAGTCGTGTAAGTTAGGGAAACACACTCGTAATCATTTTTCTGATGGAGTCAATAAAAGGGTTTCGTCCCCCTTTACTTTAGTTCACTCTGGCATTTAGAGTCCTTCTTGAGTCTAAGTATTTTGTTATTTTTATTGCTAGTTACTCTCGATGTGCGTGGTTATTTTTAATGAAGACTCAATCTAAATTGTTTTCTTGGATTTGTCAAGCATGTTAGGATAAGGCCTAAGGTATTCTGGACATGCTCTTGAATCTTGTCCATTTATTCCATGAAAGCCTCCGTTTTATATTATATCCTTGAAAATCCTTCATTCTTCACAAATTGAGAAGGGTTGAAGGTGTAGAGGGAGTAGGTAGAGGGACATCAAATTTAGCAAATAAAACCAGAGCCTAAAACAACATCCAATGTCAGGACTTCCAGAAGTGATATCTCACCTTGAGGAATGATCACAGGAAACTGCATTGGTGTTGGTGAAACAACCCTTATAAAGATTAAACTATTTCAAGTGTTTCTTGGTAACACTTTTCAAGAAGGCATTACAATGAAAACCCTTAGTAAAATTGTTTCAAAAACGTTTCTCTTTTTAGTATTACAAAAGTTTTTTGCATAAAAACTTTGCAGTTTTCTATAATGATTCTCAAAGTTGTATTTTGTGTTTCTCGTCTATTCTATTTTTATTTTTTAAATTTATGCACAACATTTCTTATAGAGAGACCAAGTTGATTCTTATAGGGTTTTTTAACTGTTGCAAGAAATCGCTGTGCAATTTTTATATGTCCATTATTTGTATGATTTGTACTTATTATACTATATAAGATAGTTGGCATGAGTTTAGAAAAATATTCTTTTAGTCTTTTTCTCTATTCATTCATTTTTTAGAACCTAGGTATTGCTACACTAGTCTATTAACTTTAGCATTAAAAGAGTAAACTTATAATAATAATAATAATAATAATAATAATAATAATAATAATAATAATAATAATAATAATAATAATAAGAATGGAATATGGGCTAAGTGGACATGCCCATTCTTGAGAACAAGGCCGAACAACTAAATCTATTATTATTGAAGCTAAAGAAACAATGCCGGATATTTTTTTTCTTTTTATATGTTACTCCTAATACCTCCCTACACGTCAACAAGGTTTGTTGGCAATCATCTATCTCATAGTAATATTGGGTATGTATTCTTCTATTTCAATTTGTAGTAATATATGGGCGTATGATCATTTCATTGTAACACTAGTCATGTGTTCTTTATTCCAATTTTTAGTAATAATAGATCTGAATATGATTGAATTATATTACTCGACATATATTTTGAAATTTATCTGCATCTAAAGAATTTCTTTTATTTTAGCTATAACTAAAAGTGATTTATCGTACACATCAATTTAAATAAATACTATCAATTTCATTACATATATGCTATGCGATTCTACTTTATTTTAATTAAAATTATACATTATTTTAGGTTATTATATTTATAAGTATGTTTTATAGCAAGAATTGTTCTCTGCATTTTTAAATGTAGCAGAATTGCTACATTATTCTGAAATTAACGTGAATAAATTCAACTAGACAGAAGAAGCTAAACATTGGTGGGATAATGCGCGTCAATGTTTAGATAATGCATGAACTGCAATAACTTGGGTTGTATTCAGAAACATGTCCCTAGTCAAGTACTTCCTTGAGGACATCCTTGATAGGAAGCAAATGAAATTTGTCAAATTAGAACAAGGAAATATTTCAATGGTGGAGTGTGTCTCTATGTTTGAGGAGTTATCCAAGTACTACCCACTCTATGTTGGAGAGGCAGGAGAAAAGTCTAAGTGCATCAAGTTTGAAATGGGACTTGGGCCAGAGATCAAGAAGCAATTGGGAATGCAAGAGAATTGTGACTTTCCTACCCTAGCTAGTGAATAAGAGTAGGATTTTTTATGAGGATAGTTTTGTTGAAAAGACACATTGGCATTTGTGATGGACGCAGCAAGTTGCAAGTTGCAGGTGATTATTAGTATCATAAGAGTGGTGATGACTTTCTTGAGAGCATCAAATTAAAAGATAAAAAAATAAATATTTTATTGCGCTTATCAGAAATAGACAAATCAGAGCAATAGTTGAGACATGTTGATCAGAGTCATAAATATATGATGTGATATATTTGTAAAATAAATTAATGTGTATACAGATTGTAGATTTCTTTTTTTTACACTTTTTAATTATATATATATATATATGATTCTTCTAAAATATATGATTTTATATAGTATTTTTTTAAATGATTCTTTTCTATATTTTTTATATTATATATTTATAAAATTTCACTTTACAGTTAAAAAAGTCATATTTCTTAGTAACAAAATTTCTTCAAAAGGCATTTAGTTTGATCAAGAAAAAAAAAATTGAAGGATAGAAAAGTTACTTTCACCTATTAATGTAAAAGGAGTGAGAAGCTTTTTAGGGCATGAAGATTTTTATCGGAACTTTATAAAAGACTTCTCAAAGATTGCAAAGCCTCTTCGCAACTTGGATGTAAAAGATTCTAAGTTTACTTTCTAGAATGAATGTTTGGAGTCTTTTAATATTTAATAAAATTGTCGGTAAAATTTTCTTTCCCCTTATTGTAATTGCACCAAATGGGCTTTAACTTTGGACTCATGTGTGATTCTAGTGATAATGTTGTTGTTTCTGTGTTGAGACAAAGATCTGATAAATGTTTCCATGCAATTCATTATGCTAACAAGATTTTGAATGAAAATCAGTTAACTATGCGACCACAAAAAAAGAACTTATAGCCACAGTGCTTGCTCTAGAACTTTTTTTATTATACTTGAATAGGTCAGAAATAACTATGTTCACTAACCATGCAGCTATTAAATATTTGTTAACAAAGGGAAAATCGAAACCTCGACTACTTAGATGGATTTTGCTTATGTAGGAATCCAATCTTGAGATCAAAGACCCGAAACGGGTCGAAAACATTGTTTCACTTCACTTGTCAAGATTGGAAAACTCTAGTATTACAGGTAAAGAAGGAATATTAAAGCAAGAAACATAGTACCAGAAGGATACACTTGGCATTAGAAAAACAAATTCTTCAAATAGGCCAACCTTTTTAAGTGGGATGACCCATTTCTATTCAAAGTTATTCCTAATGGGTTTGTTGGAAGATGTGTGGCAGGTACGAAACGAAACAGATAATATGGCATTGTCACATTTCACCATATGGAGGACGTCATAGTGGTGAACGCACGACGGCTATGATTATTCAATGTGGATTTTTTTGGGCTACATTTTTCAAAGACTATGTTGAGTTTGTGAAAACATGCTACACTTGTCAACAAATAGGTAGTATTTCTAAGAAATATGTGATGCCCTCAATGCAATTCCTGAAGTTGAGTCATTTGACTATTGGGGTATTGGTTTCATGGGATCGTTCCCTTCCTCTTATTCTAATCATTATATTCTTCTTTGTGTGAATTATGTGATTAAATGGGTTAAAGCAACTGCATCAATGGCTAATGATTCTCAAACTATGATTAATTTTCTCAACAAAATTGTTTTTGCTCAATTCGGGGTATTGAGGGTTTGGATCAATGATGTAGGTCGCACGTTAGCAATAAATATTTAGAAAGTGTGTTATCAAAGTACAATGTTAAGTATGAAGTTGCTACACCTTATCACCCTCAACCATCAGCCCAAGTTGAAGTGTCTAACAGATAGTTAAAAAAAATTAGAAACAATTGTTAGTCTTCACAAAAGGATTGGCCAAAAACGTTAGATGATGCCTTATGGATAAAACGCGTAGCTTTTAAGACCGCTTTGGGATTCTCTCCTAATCATCTAGTGTAATGAAAATCTTATCATTTACAAGTTGAGTTAGAGCACAAAGCACGTTGGACTATTAAATTTTTGAACATTGATTCTAAGTTCAGTGTATGCACAAGCTTGCCATTTAGCAGTTGGGTTAGAAAAGGTTATTGAACTTGAATGAATTGGAGGAAATAAGATTGATGGCATATAAAAATGCAATGATCTACAAGTCAAAAACTAAGGCATATCTTGATAAAAATTTGGCTAAGAGAGTATTTTGATAAGGTCCTTTTGTTATCAAAGAAGTTTTCTCTCATGGAGTAGCTAAGTTATAGAATTTGGATCTGGAAGATCATTTAATGTTAATGGCAAAACTAAAGGCTTATTTTAAAGGAGACATCCCAAATGAACTAGTGTATCTCGTTCTTAATGATCCTTAAGATCATCAATCATCAAGCTAATGACACTAAATGAGTGTTGCTAATGATCCTTAAGATCATCAATCGTCAAGCTAATGACACTAAATGAGTGTTGCATGGATGGCAACACATGGAAGGTACATTAAAGTTTAATGATTTTAATGCATCTAAGTATTTATTTCAATTTTATTTTATTATTGTTTGATTATTTTCTTTGTTTATGCAAAGATAAAAAAAATAAACAAATAGGCGGAGGACAACAAAGGTTTATAAGACATAGGATGCAACTGAGGCGGGGAAAGAATGTTGTAGTTGTGCTGATAGAAATCAAACATGCTTATGTGCTCTACATTGGCACTCCTGGACCTCTGAGCATATTACATCCAATTAATATCTTTTGGAAACCAAGCAAATGGCGTACCTTCATATGAGTATCGATCGTGCATGTTGCACAACATTTTCATTCAAAATTTGTGCTCATCATTTTTCACATCTTGCATCTCAAATGGTGGGTATTGCTGAGATGGTTGGGGTTGAGGTTGTTGCTTTGAAATATGAGGCTACTTCTAAGAGGACCCAACCGTAGAGGATTATACAAGAAGATTCACAAAATGCATTCCAAGGTTCACTCTATGAAACTCTTGGGTATAAATGTTAGCTTATTTCACTAAGCACCTTAAGTACAAGTAGGAAGTAAGAAAAAGAGCATTGAAAATTTTGTGCCTCATTTTGTCACCTTAAGTAGAAAGAAGAAGTAAAGAAAAAAGTCATTGAAAAGCTTGTGCCTCATTTTGTTTGAATCTTTTGGATTTGATGGAAATCTAAAAGCAATAATGAAGAAAGGTTTGAACCTCTACTATCTTATCAAAGATTTATCTTTGGGAGATTATATCTCTAAATCTATATTCTGAGAAAGTCTCACCAGACATATCAAAAAAATTAGAGAAAAGAGAAGACTACATCACCTGTTTTTCCTTAGTTACATCTGACAAGTCAGCGGGTAGGATACTGAATATGAAAACTATTTCATCACTGTACTATTTCATCACTAAAATATGTTAAATAAAGAAACTTAATTTATTTATATATTATGAATTGTTTATTCAAGCTCATACGAAATATAAATTAATTGATTTGGGAAAGATAGACTTAGAAATATCTTAGGACTTGTTTTTCCTTTTTAAGAACCTTTCTAATAAGTATTATAGTTGTAATATAATATGTATGTGCTACAAGTGTAAAACAAGTTATGAATTGAATAAATATTATCATCTTTTATGTCCTTCCTATTTCTATCCTCTATTTTGTTTTTGTTTTGTTCAATGCTTACTATTGTTTTCTCCACCACTCCTATTTTGCTTCTCAAAATTATCTTATGTTTTTCTTTAAAAACTTTTTACCTCTCTTTATTTTCTTCTTTAAAAGTTATATTTCTCTTCCTCAACCAAACCTCTTTTTAGGGTCTCACTCTTCATTTTCCTCCATATTCTCATCTTTACGTCTCCTCTTTCCAAAATGTTTGTGTTTCCTTTCTCGAGAAATATGGCTATTTATGAAGGTTCAAACACGAGAACAAGAGTTGAATTGTGTTTGACTAAATTGGATTATATTTTCTAATTTATATAAAACTAGTTCGGGTTTGGTGACGTAGAATAAAAGTAGTAGCAATTGGGCTAAGTCATCAGAGCCAGAAGTTAAACAAGAATTACAAAATTAAAGTGACACAAAAATTATCATGGTTCACCACCAACTTGGTAGCTACGTCTAGTCCTTTCACTCGAAATGATTTAATCCATAACACCTGACCCTACAAGTCATCCTTCTCAAAATAATCTAATAGCTATAGACTTTTTGAGGAACACCAACACCTTGAATTTACAAGTCAAGTCTTCTCAACACAACCTGAAAACCTACAGATTGCTTGAGGAACACGAAAACCACTATCAGGCTGGGTTACAAGATTTTGGAACAAATTGCTTTGTTTCTAACAAATAGATTATAACAATGAATCTCACTCTAGAAAACACGAAAATATTTCATTGAGCAAGTGTTTCTCTAGATCTTAACCTTATGACTCAATTGACTATGGAAATTATTTGCTTTTGAGCTCTCTCTTATTTTCTTCAGCCTTGAGTATCTATTTATAGAATTGGTTAGAGTTTCTCCTTTGATGTTGAAAATCTTAATCATATCTTTGGAAATAATAAATGTATCTTCTTGTGAGTGTTTCCTCTTGTAAACAATTCTTGATCATATCTTGCTGTAAACATCAAAGGAGTGTAAGGGCTTTAGAGGCATGCTTCAAAGGTAGTCTCTAGACTCAGTTTCAAAGTCATTCTTCAGAGGTAGTCTTCAGACCCAAACATCAGAGGAAATCTTCGTAACCTTTAAAGACACGTTACTTTCAAGGGCAGATATTCAGAGGCAGACACGTGTACTTTGTGTTCCTTTGATCTCATCCTCTGGTGACTTTCCTCTAGTACCTTCCTCTAATTTTCTTCTTCCAATTTTTAAATACTTAATGAAGTCATAAATTCAAATTCATTTTTCTCATAATTTACTTTTTTTAATTTTTGCATACTTAACGAAGTCAATAAGAAGTATTGCGCTATGTAGTTCAAGTCAAAGCGTTAAAAGTTTGTTTTTTGATATAATTTGGATCCTCTAATCAACAAGGAGAGGATAATCTACTAAACAAAGCTCTTAGTGACTTTGACAATGTTAAACTTGTGTCTGACTCTGATGAACACGACCTCAAATGTGCCTCCGATGAATTCGTTAATTCAATCAACAATCTGAATGGTCTACCTATGGTAAGTGTGTCAAGAAAAATAATTGTCTTCCTTTGATAAGTGTGTCAAGCAAAATAATTATTTGTTTGTGATAAGTATATCAAGCAAAATGATTATTTGCCTCTGATAACTTTGACAATCATTATATCTTGAATCTGAATAAGTTTGTCAATGCTCTAGAAAGTCAAAGATCTAAACATTCAATGCTCTAAAGAAAACAAATATATTTATCATCTGGTTAATATCTTGAATTTTTCAAACTGTTTGAAAGTTTATGTAACATCCTTTGAGATATGCCCTCTTAAAATTGATGATATGTTGAATCAATCATGAAGATAAATGTGGATACATCTAAAAGACGGATATGTCTCAAATGGTGATTGAATATCTCTAACGATAATATTCTCAATGGACACTTTTTCTCTCTATTTAAGAAGAACTTGCTCAATTGATGATGACATTCTAAAAAGGCTAGAGAAACATACTTCAGACTTGAAGAGCTAGAGTAAAGAATACTTGTATGCTATTAATTGAAATACTGGACGAAATCTTCAATTTTCCTAAGGAAAAATCTCTCTGTAAAGGAAGGACTAGATATAGCAACAGTCTGTTGTGAACTAGTATGAAAATATTTGTGTCTATTTCTCTCATCTTAGTCTTTATTATTCAATCTTATTCTGACTAAACCTATTTTATAAGAGTATGTTGAATATTTTGATAAAAAAACAATTTTATGTAAAGCAATTGAAGTATCTTTTAGAAATAGAAAAACATAATTCAAACCCCTCTTTCTTGTGTTTTCTAGCACCTTAATAAGTAACTATTTGTCTTATCATATCATCCACCTTGATGAGATAAATCAGATGTCAAGCTAATGACGTTAAGCAAACGCATATTGGGAGGCAACCCATGGTAGAGGTACCTTTTAAATTTTGTTATTTGAAACATGTATGAAATGTATTATGATGATTGAGTTGGACAAACTTGATGTTTGTCTTGTCTTCTCTTAGTTGACTGAATTTAAAATTTGAGATTTACTTGTCTTTTCTACTCCTTTACATTCTTCAAGATGATTAACTCACTTAGTGAATGAATATTTTATTATTTTGTTGTTGTTGATGCCTCGAATGTCAACTTATAAACATTTAATTTTGTGATATACTTTTTTCAAAAGTTTTGATAGTTTATACTTTTTCTATTATATTAACTAGTGAGTTTTGTGTCTAAACTATTAATTTTGATTCATTGTGTGATATTCTGACATGTATTATTTCTTCATAACTTATATCTTTTCTCTTCAACTATTTACTTATAAATTTTGCATACACTAAGGTATTTTTCTTGGTACTTTCTAAGTATTTTTACCTACTCTGAATTAATTATTATCCATTGGTAGCTCTTTTGAGTCTAAATCACTTTCAGTGTTGTACTTAACCATATTACAAGTCGATGATCTAAAAGGTGGGGTAAAAAAACAAAAACAAAAAAAAAATTGTGAATAAAATTAGGTTTCTACTCTCTTGTACTTTATCAGTTGATAGGTTGTTGAAGTCATGGTGTGAAATTAAAATGAGAAGTAGGTTTTCCTAAAATTTTAAGCCTATTATCCCAAATGACTTAGCTTCACCTTGACCACGTTACAACTCTTAAAGATCTCTAAAAATGTATGTACAATTTACATCGTGAACATGTTTAAAACACTTTCAAGGCTATGGTAGTTTATGAATGTTAAAGGATTTGAGTTTCCCTATTTAAACACTCGATAGAATTTATGGTGAGGTAGTAAAGAGAGAGAAGAACTTGATAAATAAATAAATATGTTATTTTAATTTGTTCCATTGATGATTGATATGGCTTTGAGATGTAAAGTGGCAATTGAGTATGAAGAATGTTTGCTATCAAGCTAATATTTTATGATTGAGTTTAATATGATATGAAGAGTTAACTTTGTGCTTAATGTGAAACATAAGATTATGTGTTGGTTTGAGGGAGTTGAAGTGACAAGGGGGTCATGGGTTCAACTTCTTCCATTAATAAGCAAAATAGATTGACGAACCTTTTAAAATCTATGTAATTTTGATATTTATATGTTATTTATGCAATTAAAATATATTATGATCATTCATATAGTTTTCTTCTTAATGTTTTCTATGTTTGATCACCACATAATTGAACCTAAGTATTATTTCGTTATTAAAAAATATGTCATAAAAACTAGAACAAGAATATATGTTCATGTTTCATCTTTCAATAATTTTATAGAAATATAAAAGATTAACATGTGTCTAATAAATTAACGTTCGTATATACTTTGAATAACAAGTTTGATCATCTAAGGAATTAGGATTCGTTGTTACAAAAAATTATACTTCTTATCTAAGGAATTGGTCTTAGTCTAGTTTACTAATTTGAGGTAATCACATATGTTAGATTGTTAAAATATTTAAAGAATTTGAATCACCATCTTGATCTTTCTAATATTGAATTTTGTCTATCTAACTTTACGGTGGTTTGATTTTAAAACAATTTATACATATTTTGTTACTTATATATTTATAATTTTGTTGCATTACTGAATTAATAATAAAGAATAATTTTTTTTACTTATTACTTTATTACAATTCAATACACTAGTTAAAGAGTTTTCATATATCATGTGTGATGCACATGTTATGTATAAAAATCATAGGGATAACAAAAATTACTTATAACGACGGAGTTTTTATTTTTTGTGGTATATAATTACCTTATACCTATGGATTATCGCCATCGCTATAGGGAATAGTGATAGACTTTTGTTCGTTGCTTTAAACATTTGATTTTATCTACAGCCATTTCACCGTTGCTATAGGATATAGTTTAGTCATAATTTATAAACGTTATATCTACGGTTTGACTCTATTGCTATACATTTAAGTGACAACTTATTTCTGTTGGTATATATTTTAAATGTAACAAATTTGTTATAAATTAATTTTTGTTATTAATCAAAATTATATAATGGTTCAGAATATTATTTTATAAAATTAACTAAATGAAAATACAAAATAATATATATATATATATATATAAGTCAAAATAAAATAAAAGGTGTCTATCGTAAATATTGAAAATTAACATAAAAGTCTTACAAGCAAATCTTATAAAACAATAGTTAAACAATCATCACCATAGTACACGGTAGAGTATTTTTTCTTAGTAGTGGAAAACATTATATTATCTCATACATAACAATCTCAAAAAACATTAAAAAATTGAGTCCACTAAATTGTCAAGATTCCATCTTCAATAACAAAATAGCTCATACATCGCACACGTCCATTCTTTGAATATAATATGTACATTTATAACATACAATATAATAAAATATCTCATACATCACACAAGTCCGTTTTATACTCGATAGAATCTGTCATCCTTCCAAGACATATAACATTGAATCAGCTTTGGTATCAATATTGGTGAGCAAGAGATATGCAAATTCTTTTATTCAAACCCGTATATGATCCATGGTTGCAAGGTTAAAACCAAAGACATCTTTTCAACCTTGACACAAGGTTCAACAAGAAGTTTGTCAAGGACATATTGCATATAAGAAGTCTGAAAAGATTTCTATTTGCCCCAATTTTATTCTAATTTTTTTTATCACAAAATGAATTGTATACACGTTTTCTGCACAATAGCCATATATCCCATCTTCTACAAGACAGATCAGAGTATCCTAAATTTCCATAAAAGTTATCCTATCATGAACAAATTTATACATTCCAAAACTATTATACAATTTCTCTACTGAAATACTCCCAGACACGTAATTGATTCATGGCTCAACGACTCAACCATGGTCAAAGTGTGCTTTACCTTGACCCGTTCATAAAAAATGTCACTGAAAGCAGTTAAGACAGGTCTGGCAGCTAGTGTGGAAAGTAGCTGAATGTAATGTGTCTGCAACAGCTGTGACCTGTTAAAATTCAAAAGAATTTTCAAGTTTCTTCCAAGGTCCATTCATGAATTTGTGATGCCCTAGGTTCCACATTAGACAAGAACTAAGATGATGCCTTATGAGCATTTGAAGTTATAATGGCTGAACATAAAAGATTTCATCTAGATGGCCTAGGTTCCACACTGAATTTGTGATGCCCTAGGTTCCACACTGTTTTGAGGTTACCAAGTTCTGGTGGTATTTTTCCTGTGAGAGAATTTCCAGCTAGATGAAGAAACTCAAGGCTTCTGAAAGAACCAAATTCAGAAGGAATTGATCCTCTGAAGTAACTTCCAGCTAGATTAAGAACTTTAAGATATTTCAACTCTGAAAATTCAGCAGGTAATGTTCCTGAAAAGCTGTTGCTTAAGGCATCAAGCACAACCAGATTTTTTAAGCTGTGAATTCCTTTTGGGAATTGACCTGAAAAATTGTTTCTGCTTATATCCAAGGTTTCCAAGCTTGTGAGGTTGAAAATTTGTGTTGGAAGTTGACCAGAGAATAAGTTTTGGCTCAGGTTGAGATCAATAACATTTGTGAAGAAATTGAATTGGTTACCTGATAGTACACCTCCGAGTTTCTTCATCGAAAGGTCTATGGAAGTTACAATTGAGTCCTTGTTACATTTGATACCTGACCAAGAACATGCATATGAACTTGTAGTTAAGTTCCCTTTAGAGGGAACCCTCCAATCATGCAAGATATTATCATCATCTATTAGCTCAGACTTTAGACTTAGGAGTGCTTGTGTGTAACGATCAATTGCTAAACATGATGTTAACATTATAGTTGAGAGAAGATTAATGAAGTAGAAGAATTTGAAAATCTCCATTGGAACTTGGAGAGAACAAAAGGAAGATGGACAATTAAAACTGCCCCTGACATAGACTATGGTGTCAGGATAAACTATGTTTAGTATATTTTGTTTCGCATGGGGAATAGAGAAAACAAAATGATACTGTGCATGTAAAAAGAAGATAATGACTATTATGCCAAAGGAGATGTGATTTATAATCTATAAGGTTGTGTTCGAATATTCTAGCTACCGATGTTAATGATTTTGGTGAGTAATTTGGAAGTTATGTAACATTGATATTTTAAATTAAAGGTATCTTTTATGTTCAACACATTTAAGTGTCCAACAATAATTAATACATATAATTACATAATAGTTTGAGTTGAAGGAGTAGTTAGGACAAAATGGAAGTTGAAAGTGTCTGATTGCAAAAGTTATAATGGCTGAGGGTTTATATGCACTTTTCCCATTTTCATTTTATGATTTCATCCTTTAGTTAGTTACTTACAAATATAGTCATTCAAGATATGGAGGATGTACTTAGTATATCAATCTAAATTATCATAATTCTTTGGTTGAATGTAAATTATGTTTCTTTATACAAATGCATTACTGAAAACTTGTGTAGTTTACATTCTTCACTGCAGTGCGTTGTTCTAGAACCTCTTCAGTACTTACCTACAGTTGCCTCACCCATCCCTCTCTTTCTGAATGATGATTCCTAACTCCTAAAATGCTAAAACACTTCAATTCTGCAAAAATACAGCTTTACTTTGTTTTAGACATCATGGATGAGTTACATTTCTGCGTTATTATCAGGTTAATCCGTTGGAGAAGTTAGATCCTGAAGTTGCAGAGGTTCTTGGTGATATTGCAGAAAATTTTCTGGATTCCGTGAGTTTTTTCTTTTCGTTTTATTGTGTTATGGAATATAGAATGATGGGATTGTTCACAACTTTTTTGCAAGTTTGTTGAATTTTTCTATTATTTTGTTTTGAATTTTTTCTCATGCTTACCTCCTTTATTATTTTGACATGGGTTACTCTTGCTAGAAAGTTTTTATCGTAGCATTTTTAGAACCTACAGAAAAGGTTCTTTCCAACACAGTTTCTCCTTATTGCTTATTATGTGAATGTCTTGTTTTATTTTTATGCAATATTTACTTGTTTTTGGTTATTTTTTGACAATGTGGCCAATGATGGAGACTTTACATATAGCTAAAATGCAATTTATTGTATTTGTTGTTTTTCAATAACTTGGGCTTTATTTTATAATTAGGGAATTCTGTAAGGATATGTGAATGTTTATTTATACTAGCTAAATTGTGCTGTGCATGATGAAAAAAATCAATTTTACAGTTATCCCTGTCTGATACTGCAGTGCAGGTGCTGAAAATTTGTTATCTGACACACACACTTTAGTTTCATTTGAACCATTGGATGCTTAGTGTATTTGTTTTGTTGATGTCTGCTTCTAATCGGGGTTTTGATCCCGATAAATTTTACGGTGTTCATGTTTCTGCTGGTTTGAAACTTAAATAAACAAGTATTTATTATCAATGATGTGGATTGTTTTGTAAGATAGCAATATGTTATTACTCTAGGAATACAAGTAATTTATATTCATGTAAGAAACCACTTTCCAAAATAGTTAAACCAATATTGACATAGTATAATATAAATATATAATTCCTCTGTATCTTAGTATTGTCTGGACATTAACCCGTTGCTGTAGTAATCTTATTGATATATGCACATTCTCCTCTTCCTTTCCAATTTCATTGATATTTCATTTGTTCTTTTGTTCATATGCTACAGAAAAGGTTTACATGGCCCCCAACTTTGAACGACATGGTGCGACGCAACTTTGAAAAACGGAGTGCAGCTAAGATGTCGCAACTAATGCAAGATGCACGTAAAGATTTGGAAAATAAGCCTACTTGGATGGGAGAGAGAATGTGGGAACAATTGAAGGCAATTTGGAATTCCTCTAATTTCCAAAAACAATCTAAGATAAATAAAAGAAATCGCAATTCTATGGATGGTGCATCTCTTCACACTGGTGGATCAATTCCTCATCGGGTGCTATGGAAAAGAATGGTATTGTTAGATATACTTTTTTTTACAGAAAGAGACGAAAGGAGAAGACCCAACATTTAGTGACTTTTATTTTCGTACTCATCGTACTAAAGATAAAAACTGGGTCGGTATTTATGCCGAATCTGCTTATATAAGTTCATCATCTTAAATATTATTTTAAAGATTATGTACAAGTGTTCCAACAATTAGTAATTAATTCTAACTATACGAAAACATTTATGCCTCAAATTTTCTAATTTGAAAATAAAAAGATTGAGTTATCGTCTGAAGCTTCAACTTTTGTTTCGGGAGAGGACGAAGCTGATAGTCAACCAACCAAAGATATGCCATCTGATATTGATATATGGGTGGATGTAGTAGGGAGAAAGAAAGGGAGAATATTTGGTCTCGGATCTATATCCAAAACATTGAATCCAAATCAGCCATCAATGCATTCCGATTCAGAGGTTGATGTTTTGAGAAGTCAAATTCATGCTTTGAATGAATCCTTGCAAAAACAGGAGCAAGAAAAGTTGTTGATGAAGTAACAATTGCAACGACAAGAAAAAGAGATGGTCGAGACCAACAAAAATTTAACCTTTCTTATGCAACATTTAGGATTTGTTGGATCTTCTTCTCATCCAAGCTCATCACCACAACCTAACGATGAAACAGATGAAGATAGTGGAGATGTTGGTAGTGATCATATTGAGTAATATTTGTTTCTATTTTGTTAAATTGGTTGTATTATGTACTTGATTATACTTAGTTTTATTTTTTTTTTGGATCATATTTTAATTAATACTTAGTTATGATTTGTGAACATGATATAAATTTTGTTTAAAATTATCACAATAGTTGGATCATGCTTTAATAAATATTTAGTTTTGATTTGAAAACATGATATAAATATAGTTTTGAATTATTGCAATAGTATTTCAATTAAAGAATAATATTAAATATTTAAAAAATATATTTATAATAATATTTTCATATATTTTTAGTTAAAATTTTTATATAAATAAAAAATTAGACAAGAAAATGTACCTGCGGATTTTCATGCGAAACGCATTGAGTGCAAAATTTCGTGTGGATTTTTACCTACAACTTTTCATACGAAATATATTTGTAGGAAATATATTGCAGATATTTCTGCATGAAAAGTCGCAAGAAAATGCCTCAAGTTTCCTTCAACATCGCTGCGGATTGTATTCCCGTTTCCTGCAGATTTATCCGCAGGTAATATACATGCGGATCGTAATATCCTCAAGTAACAATTATCCACGAAGGTTTTACGTGCGAATAAAGATCCGCCAAAAAATCCGTAGGTAACATGGTTTCCTGCGGATTTTTTGCTTAAATCCGCAGGAAAAACCGCAGAAAAAATGTAGATTTCTAGTAGTGATACACAAAATTCAAAATTTTCAAAAACATATTTGTGTTCTAAAAACTTTCTTTTTATTTTTTATGGAACTCAAGTTGAATGAAGTGGAGTAAAAAAAAAGTATTTTGAAAAATGAATAGAGTTAAATAAGTAGTTTGCATAAAATATAGGATTATGAGTATAAATGTGGCATATAGAGTATAATTTCCTAAAATTGACCAAATGTTTATGGAATAATTACATTTAAAATTTCTTTAGTATGGTTTATTATAAAATTGAAATATCAAATGAATTGGTTAAGAAATTAAATTAAACTTTTTAATGACACATTAATAAGGATGTTTCACAAAAATTTGGGGCAAAGAATTATGAGATTATAGTGTTAATAATTATAATTTAATCTCATATAAGTTAGTAAAAATATTTACACTTTGTTCGAACACGTTTGTAGTTCTTAGTAAAATTTTGACATAAAACTAAAAAGTATTACAATTAACATTTTGTATTTTACAAGACAATAAGAACATAAATGATATTGTTTGTTGTATCATTTCTCCCAACCAAATATTATCATAAAATTCCTAGCAAGAGACAAATATACTTAGAGGAGTTAAACTTGTCCATCATTCATATGAGTTACTACATCATTGTATTGATAATATATATATAGATCAATACACCACTATTAAGAGTAATAAAGATCATAACTACAAATCATACCTGTGAAAATATTTTTATTTTATATTTTTATCACCTTCATATGGAATTAATCAACATCACATAAATAATAATTTCTATTATATTCATTCATTACCATAATCACAATAATAGTTATACAAAAATAGCATCAACCATTCGCTTCGAGGGATAGAGTTCACTCAATCATATGATCTTTCATATTTTTAATCTATCATTTTTCTTTTATTCAATGATAATTTGTGATCTATCTTTTAAAATATTCTTTAAAATATATTTTTAACTTTTCTACTTCAAGAGCATACTCGACTAATAATGAAATATACTTATTGTTTCTTATCTATCCTTTCTCATAAAATTAATACTAAGATCAAGGAGATATTATAGACTTCAATTATAGTATAAGAATTTAGTTCTTCAAGAATTCATTCACAAATCTTTTTAAACGAAGTCCAAGAAAATTACATTTTGTGTGATTCTATAGAGATGGTTGATTTTGAATCAATGTATTACTATAAAATATAATTTAAGTAGGATGTATATAAAGTCATATTATTCAAAATGTGATGTTAAATATCAAAATATAATTTAATTTTATTGACATATTGACTCATTAATCTATTCATAAATATGTTTGATTACTTGTTCAAAAATATTAAAATAAAATAGATTTTTAAAAAAATTAATAGGTTATATCAGACTTCTATCAATGTCAGACTTAAGTCTAAAAAATAAGTCTATTACAAGCTACAAATCAAACTTTGGGTTTGAATTTTTTGACAGACTAAGTTCATACTCAATAAAACTTAACTCAATCCAACCTATTTTCATCCTTAAACTTAAGACTTGGTAGAAAGAATTGTTTGTGTGTATTGGGAAAATGAATAAAGATGGATTAAGTGGTCTATCTATTAAAATAATCTTGTCTAGTAACAAATTAACAATAACATAGATGAATAGTAAAATAATGATGGGAAACATCAAGACATGGAGTAATCTTACAAGACATGCCTCCTCACTAACCACTTTCGTCAAGTCACCATTTCTTTGAAGACAAGATGTCTTGCTTTCCCAATTGTCCTTCAAATAGTAGTTGCATGCCGGTTCCAAATTTATGTCGCCCGCACGAGAGAAATTTAAGCGTAGACGTATCTCAAAAATATTTTTGTTTAACTTTTTATTAATGTATTTATTTTTATTCCACATCAATAATAGTAAAATTATTATTATCACTCTAAATTTAATTTTATTCTTATTGATTTTGTTACATAGTGTAATTACAATGTTTGTTCAAGACAGGGTTCAGACTCCTTTTGAATGTATTTATTTATAATATATTAAATCAGCTCTTAATTTTTTTTTGTTGATACATCATCAATGCATACGCCATGTTTTGTTACAACTCAAATTTTCAAAGTGTCAAACTCCAAATTCACATTCTCTTTGCCTTCTTTTATCTACATTTCTACCACCTATTGTTTTTTTATTTTTATCCTAACTACAGATTAATATTTAGGTTCATCGATCATAAAGTTTCATAACATCACACTTCAAAAATTGCATCATTAACTTCTTTTTCCATAACATAATTATCTTTCATAAAACTTCTCATCGATTCACTGTTCCCCTCCAATCAAATATTTGTTTAAGTTTTATGTTGGTCATGTCCTTATATATATTCAACCTCTTTATGTAGTTGAAGCATTTGCTTATAACAATTTAAAAATAAAACTATAGTGTGAAATTTATAAAATGAAAGTTCTTTGATGATATTGTTTTGAATTCATGAACAAATCACAATCATACTAACAATTAACATTTGTCTATATATCGTTTTAAATTTATAACATGCAAGTTCTTTGATGATATTGTTGTGATATTTTTAGAAACTATGGTATTTAGAGCATTTTGCACCTTAGTGTCTTTCCATTATATTACCTCAAACTATTATTCTTCGGAACAACTATCACTAAGAGATTAAAATCCAATTGGATGTTTATGGGGCTTCTCTTTTTCAAGCATGGGCTATCTCATTGACTTGTCTTTTAATAAACTCTACATTCGAGTTTTTAAAGACAAAATAGAAAATAAAACGACAATTAGATAGAATATAACACTAAACTTCAAAACATCCACTTGAATTTTATGGAACTTATCAACTACACATTTGGAGTCCAACTTGAAGTTAACATATTCTATGAGAAGCTCTTGAACCCATTACAAAGCACAAAGAAATCCATAAGTTTCACTTACCATAAATAAACACGTAGTAGAAAACCATCGAGTTCTAACTATGACAAAATTATCATTATTATCACAAATGCACATTCCGATTCCAACCCTATAGACATTCTTTTTATGTTGTGGTTTATTCAAATTTAAAAAACAATATACATTTCTATTATAATATTATATTAAAACTGAACCACAAATTATATTCACTTGTCCATCCAAATAAAATTATTTATGCAATTTCAACTTTAATTTATCACTCAATGGCTCATTAATACACTTAAAGACTTTAATTACTCACCAAAACTTTAATTTTATTAACCGATACAAAAAAAGAACAAAACATCTAATATCTTCAAAGAATCTCAATGCTCCACTACATACACACATCATAAAGATCTATGTTGTGACACCCTAAATCCCAAAATAACATTTGTAATAATATATACTAAATTATTTAAAGAAAACTTGCAGCGGATAAAGAAACTTGATAAAGAGAATAAAAATTTAATATCTAATTTAGGATATAACGTTTCTCAAAAATAAAAATTGAAAACACTTTAAACTTATTTTGTCAATTAAAATAGTGCAATCTCGATAAACTTGATTTAAGTATAATTACTTGATTTAATTCAAAAAAACTGACTAGTACTTCTAAGGTTTTCATACAAAAATTCAATTAATTTTAAATAAATAAAATACAAGTTAAAACCCTTATTCCCGGTATCACCTATCAGAGCGGGGTTCCTCCCAAACTTGAACTTCAAGACTCATTAACCTGTAATAACTGCGATTTCGCCAACACAGGGCTCAGCCAGTCAAACACAAACAACGAAGGAGGTGAGTTTTGAAATCATGTTAATAGTATAATATGAGTAAGAAGAACACGCAAACAATCATAATAGAACCGTATCATAATCACTTTACGATATATCAAAATATTTAGTTAAATAATATCATACTATAACATCAAAGTCACTCAAGTAAAATAATCATCTCATTATAATATGCATCCAAATCATCTAATTAATATTACCTTTAAAACACATCAATCACAACAAAACAATCACAAGGAAATGCAATGCTATGCATGAGCTTAGACTCTACTTCACATTGTGGTACCATTCTAACTCTGAAGTACTTGGTTAGGAGGCCATGATACTATGCCACCATCCCGGTGGACGGACAATTCAAATTGGCCCTGTCCTCATAGATCCCCTCAACTCAACCCGAGACACATATACGTGACAGTCGAGGTAAACGTGTGTTGCATGGTAGCTCCCGACATTTAGAGTGCGACCTCCAAGTCACCTAGGAATTCCCCACCGGAATACCTCAAAGGTCTAACAATCTTGCCTTAAGGCTCGACAACAGACTGCCACGATCAAGCTCATTCAGTTGTACTTCCCCAGAATCACTAGGCTTGTTAGGCCCTACCTATATAATGACAAAATAATCTTCACTTCACAAATTCACAATATTTATTTTCTCCCCCCGTTAGCTTAGACTACTCCATTAAGAGCACCATATTTAAGAATCATCACTATCTCATCAAGTATGGGGTACTTCAATATTTTCATCACAATTTTATAATATCATTAATCATAAATAATCATGATCATCGTATAAACTCATCACTATTTTATAACATCACTATCATCAATCAAAAATTATCATTATCATCACGTAAACATATATCAAACCATGCATCCATATTTTATTATCACATCACATAATTTCATCTAATCAAACATGTACACATAATTTCATTCAACGTCCAACATCACAATAATAACAAATATCAACTACCACACAAGTATCGAAAATTAAATCAATCAAAACCTTATAAAAATTTCTATTTCACATTTTAATCTCACAATTCTCATATTTCAAATTAATCAATTTATCTCTCAAAGGGCTACTTCCGTACGTAGCAAGCCCCGGATGAATCGTTGGGAAATACGGTTTTCCCGTTCATCTCACAATATATTATACTCATGAATTTAAACGCTCTCTCACCCCTTACCTTATTTTGACGCTTTCAACTATGAATACGATTCGACGCCCAAATAGTCTTTGTTCTTTGACTCTTTGTCCTTTAATTGATCTAACTTGACAATTTATGGGTAAACGTCAAAAATAAATTATTAGGAGATATTCTAAAAAAACTAAATTCGAAAATCGGTCATAGAAGATTACCATAAATCAGAAACCAATCAGTGGATAATATAGCCACTTTTCACACGGTCGTTTTGGCGTTGGTTTCACTCAAATTGGGCTTACGGTGAAGGAGAACGGTGTAAAACAAAATTTGAATGCAAGTATTCGATTGCCAAAAGTAATTGAGTAACCCATTTATGTTTCTCCTCAGGAAAATAAACACCATTTGATTCTTTTCATCAATGCAGCCACGTCTCCACCTTCACAGTATCCAGTAACAATGCAAACATAACAACCCTTCTCAACCCAAACCTCCTTGAATTCTACAATGTAAGGGTGTTTAATTCAACTAATAAGAGCCATCTCTTGATGAGCAGATTTTCTGCACCGTTCAGTTTGCCTTGCAAGCCTAATTTTCTTTAACACATATTTCTTCTTCTCTGATTTATGGTTAACGAGAATCGCAGCACCGAACTCACCGCGACCGATCTGCTCCGTGATCTTGTATTGATCCATCATAGACACCATTTCAAATGCAAATTCGATTCACCAAACCACAGAAAATCAAAATAGCAATTTCTCTTTAAATTCAATTTAATTTCAATTTCAATTTCTTTTCTAAGGGTTTGCGTTTTCTACTCATTGCATTAAATGCAATGGAACGGCTTTGAGAAGTGAATGAACATTTTCTTTACTAGGTTAGGTTATATTTAATTTTAATTATTTTTTTTTAACATATTGGTTATTATTAACATCACTCTTTGAACTAATTTTGTTAGATTTTATTTTATTTACAACACCAATTAATTACATACTTATTTTGATTTATTTATTTGCCAATAAAATAATATCTTTTAAAATATTAAATTAAAATATTATTATATTATGAAAGTAGTTAAAATGACAATAAAAGAATATAACATCAAATATTTTATATATGTCACTAAATCAATTAAATACTTATAAAATAGACATAACTTAACAAGTATACGTATAAAGAAAATTACGTATAATATTATTAATATTTTAAAACTAATATTTTACCCAAAAAAATATTAATTAAATAAATTGAATTTTTATAAAGATATCAATAATAACAAAGACACTCGTATTCAAAGTTATTACTATACTTATTAATATATGCATTTTAAGGCATTTTGACATCAAAAATATATTTTAACACTTTTATAATAAATATAGATACTCTAAAATATTCAAAATAGTTATATATAATAGTATTAATTAAAGTAAGAAATAGTTAGGAGTAATTAAAATGTAATTATTTTTAGAATATATTTAAAATGTAATATTTGTTATTTACATTACTCATTTAGTTCAATATATACAAAATTAACATATCATAGAAACCACGTATAAAGAAAATTAATCTATATATTTTAAAATAACTTTAACACCAAATTAATGATTTAAAATCCTATTTAATTAATAAAATAATTTATTATCAAATTTAGGGTGTTACATATGTTATGTTTTTCAACCATTTTCTTACACATTCTCCGTTTCAGTTCAATCAATGATAACGACATTGAAATGCAAACAAGCTACACCTATTTGGGTAAAATATTATCAGTTCATATTTGTGTAACACATTTTCATTTCATAGTTACTTCAATAATATTATTTTTATGTTGTCAATTATTGTAAAAGATCATATATAACTATTATTGCATATGAGGTGAATTTTTTTCCTACGATGTTGAATGTATCTCTCATAACATATTTTTTCTTTTTATAATTAAAGAAACATATATCATAATCGAAACAAGAAGAAAATGAATAATATTAACTATTTGGAAATGATTATCTTCTAACTATTTTACTATTCATTTGAAATTTTTATGTCTTAAGCATCTACAAACTTTTCTTGTCTAGAATTTTTTGTAACTCACTCTTGAAACATTCTAATTATTTAGACGAAACAATAGTTAAAGTAATTTAAACTGTTATCCATCTTAAATACTATAACTATAGAATTTGGTTACATTCTAAATTAAAATTTTATTTGACTTAACAATTGTGTGTAGTTAACATTTTTATTATGTAAAAACATTGTTATTATTTATGGTTTTTGAAGTTTAAGAAATTTGTATTTTACTTTGTAGTGTTCCTTCCATATATATCACTTATATTTGCATACATGAAGAATTATTTTATTGTTTTTTAACAAACTACCACTTTTAATGAATGTTATAATAAAAGACACACAATATCATTTAGTGCATGTCAAAAATTACATAAATTTATAAATCTAATGTTTTAAAACTAATATAAGTTATATAAAATAAAAAACATATTATAATTAAATGTATAACTTCCTTTTTACATTAGAAGATATATTAAATTACATCATAATTAACTCAAATGCATAACTATTTATCAAATATATTATTAAAAAGAACAGTACAATAAAACTAAAATATTAATCAATCGTATATTTAAAAAATATTAAAGACAAAAATTACATATCTAAAGCCGTAAAATCTTATTAGTGAACAATGTTATATCTTTTCTTTTGTATTAAACCAAACATAGTATGTATATAATTGATTAAAAAGATTTAACTAGGTAATTAAATGATAATTTATATTTTAAAGTTTACGAAAAACTTGCAAAATTGGAAGCAGTTTGTTCCTATTATGCTTAAATTGAAAAAGTTTCTCTGCTACAAGATCTGTTTTATCTCTAATGACAAGTATTCGTTTGCCAAACACCTTATCACCAAACACCTTTTCAGAAAGGAGATGGGCTCATGTATGCTATCATTTTGCACTTTTTCTTTACAATCTAGAGGTTCTTTTCGTTTATCGCCTGTTGCCAACAGCAGTCGGCTAGCCGTAAACAAAAAATGTGTCTAACACTTGTTTAATATATCTTTTTATTGATCTAAGAAAGACAGTAAGAAATTTTATTAAAAGTAAAAATATTTTTATTTTATTCTTATTAAATAAATTTTCTAAGCTTATTAAATTTATTTTGGGTTCGGTATTTATTAACTAAACCATCTAATCAATATAATAGTAGTTGACAGTGACACATATTGTTTTGAAATTCTAACTCATCCAAACTTTTTGAGGTAAGAATAAAAATCCAAAAAAGATAAAAAAATTGTTATTGTTAATTTGTTATGTCCACGTATCACAATAAGGTACACATATTTTATGGCAGAAATCGAATCGCATAATACTATATAGTTAAGAGGATTTTAACGATTTAAACAGTGTATTATTTGACTCTAATGACATAGAAAGATGAAAGAAATATTCCATGGACAAAAAAAACATCAACTAATTGAACACCTAAAATCAAGCCATGAGACAATGTCATCGTGTACAGTATTTATTCTTTCATCAGGTTCCCCTTCCAAAATGCAGTGGTAACCATTTTCATAGAGCTTTAAAGTCTTATCCTTGCTAGAAGCATTTTCATAAAGAAATTGACTAACTAATGGATCTGTCACCTTATCTGCTTCTCCATGAAGAATCAATAATGGTGCTGACACCTGCAATCACCAAAACAATCATAAAAGAAATTCAATGTTTGTTTTTTATTGATATAACAATAGTTACATAGATTAAATAAAAACCATAACTTAGATCATAATTATCATATACTACTCCTATAAAGTGAACAGAGTGTAAAGCTAGATAACAAAAAATAACCTGCTCAACTTGCGACTCAATCTGTTTTGTGACCCTTAAAAGTTCCATGCCAGTTCTCAGTCGTGGTTTATCCTCATAACAAATAACATTGTAAACAGCCTACAAAGAATAACATTTAGAATCAAAAATTTGTTTGATTTATTAAAATATATTATATAACATTAGATTAACCAAGATGTTACAATGCAAGGCAATAAAATTTTGTTTGAGCAGTGTAAAGTAGGAAAAACTATTAAATCACAGAAATAGCAATCAACACTAACTTTTCATCTTTTCAAAGAGGAAATCCAATGCAAAATGTTCAACATATGTGTGCAACAAACTGAATTATAGAAGCTACTATTTTGTAGCTCATGTTTGATAAAAGAAAAGCTTTTTAAAGCTGCAAACAGAAACATGTAAAAGTTTCATTTAGGCATAACTTTTATTGAAGATGCATTGAGCTCCCTCATACATATCAATGTGGTTGACCGGTGACCTCATAATGAAGAAGCTTGAAGAAAGACACTTAACATAATTGTATACAATTACTTAAGATCATAAGTTCAAAGAAGTAGAACATGAGGGCATGTTTGGTTTAAGAAAATTTTGAATGTTCTTATTTCCTATATAGACTAATAATTTGTTTCCACCAATCGTAATCAAACTGCGACCATAATGATAATTATAATTGCGATTTTGTTTATAATGCATATGAAAGAGAAATGAGCTACCAACCAATTTTCTTTTTCTCGGATCTCTAATTGCGAGTTCCGCTAAGTCTTGGTTTGGGAAGAGTTTTGCTTTTGGCATCACTTTTGATAAAAGAGTTAACACCTTCATAACTGCGTCCGGTGGTAACACATCATCTGCAATCTTACCAGTTACACGAATCAGCAAATCAAGCAGTTGTTCTTCGTCTGATTATTAAACCGATACAGCCCATTTTAAAGGAACTAAAAACAAAATTCAAATTTTTTATTCAACTTCAGATAATTTAATACCATACATATCACTTGATCATGAAAATTGTTGGGTACAACTTCTCATAATGTCAATATAAATAGTTGCTTCATATGGACTAATAACAAAAGGTCATTCTAAGTGTAACAATTATACCTAAAGAATGGATTTGGATTTGCTGACGCATTCATGCATTTGGTTCGTATGTGGGCATTTGATCGAGATCGGATAGCCCAGATTTCCAACATGGTATTTTCGTATTTTCTTTAAATCAAAATCTGCATTACAATCTAAAATGTCTAATATCGATCCAACGGCCACCAACATGCTAACTGCATGGAATTTCTGAAGGTAGCCAGCTCAAATTCCTAAAAAATGTCCAAAATTGCCCAAAAAATACTCCAGAATGAATTGATAATTTTATCGATCACATGATCTGCATCTTCAAGAAGGGCATCCTTAAAAATACTTGTCTATGATAGGTAAATATTGAAACCATAACATAACTAAAGCATCCTTTCTGATTCCACTTTCGAGAAAAACCAACGTCTCTCTCAAGGGATCATTCAGAAATAGAAAATCATCTTCAGATCCATAGTAGTTTTCGTTGTATTGTATTTCCACATATCTCTTGAAAATATGATCGAGGGAGGCATTTTAGTTAGTTTTGAAATTAACTTTGGTTATCATTTATACTTGCCAAACGAAGGAAACAGGTTGTATCAATTTCCAGTATAGCAATAACAAAATCACTTTTGAGTTTCAGTCATTTTTTAAACAATGGTACAAATATGTTTTAGATAGATTCCTTTGCATTTTGAAACAATCCAGTGATCGGAGCTTGAACTGAATCAGAACGTTCAAAATTAAAATAATGAAGTTGGTGAGCATTGGTAGCAAAACAAAGAAGGAATGAGCTTACTTTACACATTGGTGCTACAAGTATCACTCCATCCCAATTATCTGGCTCCTTCAAATGAACTTTCAGCGAAACTGCCCCTCCCATTGACTGCCCCAACAAAAATCGTGGTAATTCTCTCATATCAGGTCTTGCTGTTAATTGAAATACAAAAGCATGATCAACAACATAGTGTGTTTTTATTTGATAAATAACATCAATTATCCATAAAACACCATCGATACTAAAAACCTATGTAGCACTGACACTCAAGATTAAAGGCGTATTTGGTGTCTAAGACCTGTCAATATTGGACACTGACACACATGAATATATTCAATCACTTCAATTTTCTCAAATTATTACAGGTGACTATGTGTCAGTAAGTATTTTTCCCGGTGTCTGTGTCAATGCGTCATAGTTAAAACTAGATGAATAGAACGAACCTTTTACTTGTGTATAATGCTCTATAACATCATCAACTAGATCATCAAAATTTGGAATGTAACCATGTAATCCTTCTGAAAGTCCAAAACCAGGATAGTCCATAGCAAAAACAGCATACCCAGATGCAGCAATTCTCCTAGCTATGCCTGAATAAAGATTCAAATCCACAACCAAATCAAACACAATGAATCACTAGCATACACATCATTCTCAAAGAAAGACTTTCAAAACACACAACAACAAACCTTCAAAGAAGAAGGTGCAAGTATCACCATATCCATGACAAAAACACACAGAAGCCTTAATTGGAATTCCAGGCTCTGGCATCCAGCTTTTACAGAAAATTTCCAATCCCCTCGAATTCCTTTCATACCACTACTTCACAAATAAAATTAAAACAGAAAATAAATAAACTTCCAGACCGATCTAACAAAATTATCGAATTGAAAAAATTTACAAAACATCAACATAGTTCTAGAATTTTTCAGAAATAAAAAATAGTGTTTCAGCATTTTCAAATTAAATTTCTAAAAATAATAGATCCGTTTTAATAAAACATGAACATTAAAAGTAAAGGGTCACTTACTTCTTCTGTTCTGATTCCCGCAGGAGCATCCTAGCAACAAGAGATCAAAACATCAGTCAAAGTCTGATTCTTCAACAAAGTCAAAATTAACCAAATAAACAAAACCAAAAAATTACAAGAAATAAAAATAATTAAAATAAAAAACTCTAAATGTGGAAAATTGATTAACGGACGCCTTGCATTGATCGTGATCAAAATTCAAAACTAAACAAACCTTAAACAAGCAATGATCAAGCTGTTGTTGAACTTCAGTAAAAGCAGAACGAACCCTTCTTCGAGTATATGCAAAGTCAAGATTATAAGAAGCTATATCGTTCAACTCTTCGCTTACCCCTTCAATGGGTGCTTTTCTCTTTGCTGTTACTGTTAGTTTGGTTGTCTTAGATTTATTATTGATGAGTTTCGTTGTAAAGGGTAGTTGATTCTTCAAAGGGTTGTTTATAGGAGAGAAAGGTATGAAGGATGTGAGGTTCTGTGATTGGAATCTAATGGTCTTTGATAGCTCCATGATCAATAAGCTTGGTGGGGTGTCAGAAATATATTCTATTTCATGTATCAAATATTTTGTTTATTTTCTCTTAGATAAACTACAAATTCTTATGTAATCTCACATATATAATGTCTACGAATAGAGCATACCTCATAATTCATATAAAAAATGTAAAATTAAATTTTAATTCTTATATAGCTCTCACTGTCTTGAAATGAATGTGGCACGATCCAAATCCCAATACGGTGAAAAATCCTATATATTGGTAGACCACAGTCCATGTTGCCACCACAGTTCCACTTTTATTAGATCGTAATAAGTGCGCCGTGGAAATGGCACGTGTCTAACGTGCAAGTTCTTACTCTTCTTTTTTATAGGTTCCATTGTAATTCTCACTGTGTCCCAAAACAATTCGCTCATTTCATATTTATTTATTAAGAAAAACATATTAATATATTTATTGTTATTTTTATAGATGTTTCTCTTATTAATTCTACTATTTCATTTTAATAAAAGATAAAAAAATAAATTAGACAATAGATACATTGATGTATAAAAAAAATTAAGAGCACAAACACATTAAATTAAATTTTTATTTTTTTAATGAGTAAGAAATACAAAATGTGTATGTAAATAAAGATAGAGACACAAAATATAAATACTTACATATTTGAACCTTCACTAGATTGTAATAGTTTGGATTCTTCTAATTGACTCAACTTCGTTTGTGTGCAAATTTTTGCTTGTTCATTTTTTTTTTCTAAAAGTTTTAAGTTTATCAACGAAACTCATTTAACAAATTAATAAAGATTGAAAATCTCAAATTTGTTTCGCAACTCAGCTTATCAAATGTGCATGCAAATTCTTACTTTACTTTACATAATAATAATAATAATAATAATAATAATAATAATAATAATAATAATAAATATATCTTTCTTTCAAAAGTTATGGTACCATTATTGGAAATGACATTCAAATATTGGTTTTAGATATTCTCAATAATTAGAGATCACTTTAAGATATTAACAGAACCTTCAGTTTTATTGTTAAAAATTAAAAATCTATTATATATATTTAAAACAGACTTCGAATGCCACATCACTCTCAAATACCACCTATACAAATATTTTCCACATCAGTCTTTTGACTGATGTGGACTTCTCCTCCTTTCTTCCATCTCCATCATACTCTCAATACCTAATCTCCTTTAATCCTACTCTATTTTTCCTCTTTCTTTCACAATTTCTTTCGTACCTCCAAAATCTATTTGATAATATTATTTATAATAAATTTATATATTATAAAATTATTTTACAATTATTTATAATTTATAAATTATTTTACAATTTGATAATAATTTATAATTTATATTATTATCAAATTATTTTATAAGTTATTTTATAATAAATTTATAAATTATATTATAAAATTATTAGTCATTTACCAATGATAATAATTTATATTATTAATTATTAAATTTAATACAAAAAACCGACTAATCACTCCTAAATATCGACATAAATGCTCTTTATATAATAATATTATTTTATGATAAATTTATAAATTATAAAATTATTTTACAAATAAAAAAAACCGATTAATCACCTCTAAATATCGATATAAATGCTCTTTATTTAATCTTTTTTTATGGACAATTATATTATTCCACTTATGGTGATTATGGTGAGTAATGATTTTATACGTTAAAAATTCAATTACTCATTAGTGTCAATTCATTTATAATTTCTTTCTGTCAATCTATTTTTTTAGTAATATTTTATAAAATAAAAACATATTTTTTATTTGACAGAAAATATATTTATTAAAAATAATCATAAAATACGAATATATGAAAAATTGTTAAAAAAGTTACTTCCAATTATTAAAATATATAATTTTATTTAAAATTATAATATATATATAT
>JBBPBS010000635.1:246124-261397 GCA_037974835.1 Cicer judaicum | reverse complement strand
AATCCACAATTATATTATTCTACTTATGGTGAGTAATAATTTTATACGTTTAAAATTCAATTACTCATTAATGTCAATCTATTTATAGTTACTTTCAATTTATGTCAATCAATTTTTTTAGTAACTTTTTATAAAATAAAAATATATATTCTATTTGACAGAAAATACACAAATTTATTAAAAATAATCATAAAATACAAATATATGAAAAATTATTAAAAAAGTTACTTCCAATTATTAAAAACTATTACTTATTATATATGGTTTCTTTACAAACTCTTGATAAAATATATTCAATAATTTTGTTTTACAACAACTTCTCATGCTCACAATTAAAATATCATACTAATAAAATAAATAAATTTAGACTACGCTACAATATAATTCAATATTTTAAAAAAATATTAAATAGTCAATCATATTTTTAAATTTTTACATCTTATTTTTGGATTTGTATTTTACATTTTATTTCATCAAATAAATACAAGTAAAAAATGAATTAACAATCATAGTACAATGAGTCAAACAATTATCCTATATAATAAATTATCACACGAATTTTATAAAATATTTTAAAAATTAAATTAGATGATTGTGATAAACATAATTTTCTATCATTTTAATGTTCCTAATCATATTCATTTATTACAAATCAATAAAATAATATTATAAGATAATATATATTTATAATACATAAAATATTACTTACAAAATTTATAAAATTAATTAATATCTGCGCAGCGCGCGGGCCATAATCTAGTTACTCTTAAGACCAATTAGCTTGTGTAATCTGGTCATGAAGATAGTCATTAAAAACCTATTCTCCCATACATTATTGATGGGGAGCAATCAAGTTTTGTTAAAAGGTCGGTTGATTACTAATAATGCACTAATTGCAATGGAATGCTTCTATTGGCTTAAGAAGAAGAAAAAAGGGAGAAAAAAACAATGATGGCACTTAAATTGGATATGTCAAAAGCCTATGACTGAAGTGAATGGCCATTTGTTCAAGGAACTTTAAAAGCTATAGGTTTCCCTAAAAGACGTGTAAGCTTAATTATGAGATGCATTTACACGGTTTCATATCAAATCCTTATAAATGGTTAACCAAGCAAGTGTTTTTTCCCATAAGAGGATTGAGACAAAGTGATCCCCTCTCACTATACTAATTTATATTGTGTGTTGATGTCTTATCTAGGTTAGTGAAGAATCAACAACAGCAAGACTAAGCGTATTCAAAATGCTATGCAAGCCCCAAAAATATCACATATCCTTTTTGTAGATGATAGTTTACTATTTTCTAGGGCAAACAAGTATGAGGCAAAAAAGGTACTAAGAATCCTTGTTGAGTATCAACAAGCCAATTCTAGACAAGTGGTTAATTTTGAAAAGTCTAAGGTATCCTTTAGCCATGTGTGTGATGAAGATATATAAATTATCTATAACAAAATGGGAGTAAATATTGTGGATCCCCATTCTAAGTATTTAGGCTTGCATATGATATTTGGTAGGTCGAATAAGACTATCTTTTCACTTTCCATTGACCGTGTCTTGAAGAAATTGAAGGGATTGAAGGAGAAATGGTTGTCAAGGGCATGAAAGGAAGTTCTAATCAAAGTTATGGCCCAAGCAATCCCTAACTACATTCCTTTATCACTGAGGCTGCTTGAAGATAAATTGATTTCGCACTATGAAAAATATGGAGAGTACTCAATAAGATCAACCCACCATTTGATTAAACAACATGAATTAAGGGACAAGTACGAACAATCTAGTTCTCAAGACTATAGACCATGGAGAGAGATTTGGAGAGCCTTTATACCCACAAGAGTTGGAAACTTCCTTTGTAGACTCGCCAAAAGTATCCTACCCATAAGAGAAAACCTTTCCAAGAAAAGAGTTCTATTTAGGATCCTTACCCTCTTTTCCTCCTTACAATATAGTCAACTAACCACTTGTTCCTACATTGCCACTCAACTTACAAGTTTTCATCTCAACTTGGGATCCATGCCCCCCAAACAATGTGTATTAATATGTGTCTACTATAGGGCCTCACATGTGATGCACTAATTGGTGCCAAATTATTGTGTTATACTGTGGAAAATTTGGAGAGCTCATAATTAAATTGTTTTCAACCATAAAGTTATGAACCAATTGAGATAGCTCAAACAACTATGGCATTTGTACAAGAAATCAATTCAGATTCTCCTAATAAAAATCATGTGATAATTCAAAATTCCCAACATGCTATGTCAAATATGCCAACTACGGAAAACTATATTTTTGTTGATGTTGGTTGCTTTTTAGGTGGATCAACACGTTGGAGAATGGTTACATATAACCAATTTAGGATTGTACAGTTTTCATCCTTCTAAAGAGAGTTTATTGAAGTTGAACATATCATGGCAAAAGCTCTTGGAGTCCAATGGTGTTAAGAAATTGTTGTGCAACATGAACTAGTGAACTAAGTTGTTTGTTTTTATGCGTAAATAGCCCTTAATTCTAATCTAGTTGTGGTTGCCATTGATCCAATAGTTCAAGATAGTAAAGGGTTGATGAGAGAATTAAGAAAAGTTATTGTTGAAGTAGAAATATCTATCACAAGGAAGGTGGTTTGAATTGTGGTCCTTTTTAAAAATCTTAATACTTGATTTTAATTTAAATTAACTCAAGATCAATCTTTATTACAAAAAAATCCAAAATGTTCTGGGTAAGTTAAAAATGAATAAAACAAATTATTTATAGATGATATGTGATTAGTGATGACTCTTCATCATATGCATATCTGTTCATTGTTTTAGTCTTATTTATCTTCAATCATTAGTTAAATTAAGGAGTTATTTAATATATTTTGTTGATTTTTGTTCTTTGAGTTAATAAAATGTTTGTGTTTTTATTTCATTGATTAAGTAGGGATTTTTTCGTAATTTTACATTGCGTTTTGTTTTAGCACAATGCTGAATTTTGGTAAGAAATCAACATGACCTATGTGGAGTATTTCAGCCATATCTGGAGTTGTAGATGTCCAATTGGAGTCAAACCAAATGCAAATGAAAGCTACGATCCATAGCTACAACTTTCATACGGACACAGGAACCTAATTCAGAATCAAAAGAGGAGACAAATCCAGTATAAGTCAGATAGCAAATGTTGTGCGCCTGAAGCGCAACAGTCGCGCCTGAGGCGCATTTCTTGCCTTTCAGCACTTCCAATGCGCGCCTGAAGCGCATTTTCTGCGTATGGGGCGCGTGGACACAACAACATTCATTAAAAATGCAATTTTTCTCTTTTTAGTGATCCTTTTTTGACTATTGGAAAGTTGGGAGACTTGTGCCCTAGTATAGAAACTCAAAGACGATCTTTTCTAACACCATTGGAGTAGTTTTATCAAGAATCATCCATGAATCATTCTTGTAATTCTTCTTTAATCCCTATCTTTTGTATCTTTGTCATGAGTAACTAAACCCTATTTGTTAGAGATGAGTGTAACCAGATGAAACCCTTATTTTTCTGATTTGATTTCTAGTTATATGAATGAGTTTAATGAATTATTTTTCTCATCTATGTGCTTAATGTTTTTTATTGCTTGATCAACATTAAAACGTTCTATGATTTGTATTTTGAAACGGAAGTGGATTTTACAAATGCCTGAGATGAGAAATTCATGAATTTGTAGTCTAGGGATAGATACAGGTCATCAAACCAATTAAATTAGTTGCAAAGGCAATAGTTTAACAAGAGAATTCATGTACGGTAATGCTTAATTTTAATCTTAAATCTACTAAAGAATTAGGGGTTACTTTGGAATTAAAGTTCTGTCACTAAGACATTAGAGCAAGAATAATAAAGAGAATTCGGTAACAATTCAATAACGGAATTCAGTAATTAGGATCAAATTAAGCACCAAGGTTGAATTCGAAGTGAAACTCATCCCTGATATTTTTCTCATTATAAAGGATCAATTTTATTACCATTGTTAATTTTAAATATTATTTCAATCAACTTGAGAACCTTTTGTTCAATTGTAGTAATTAAATATAATTCAATAGTAAAACGCAATGTAGCCAAATATCACTGATAGGGAGGTTGAATAGGGATTTTGCTATTAAAAATAATTTTCAAGTGTTTTAAAAACTATCCTCTCGCTGAGGATGGTACGCCCGGGGATGGGTTTTTCAAACCTTCATATTTGAGTTAAGCAAATGAGTGAGAGAAAAATATGAGAGAGACTCACACAATTTTTAACTTCACCAAGCTTACAATCAAGTTTCAAATATTTCCAAGTGTTTCTCACGTGGAAATTACATAGTGATATGAGAGAGATTGATTCTAAATACTATCTCAAAGGATTTTCAAAGATCTAATGTAGGATTATAGAAAGTATGAAGAAAGGATGGGTATTGCTCTTGATAGCTTTAACATGCTTGATCTTTTTTATGCAATATTGTTGTGTGATTGATGATGAAGAGCTTGCTATCTTTTATAAAAGTCTTATGATATTCCTTCCAAGCTCTTTGATGACCGTTGGAATTCATTACAAAAAGATCTAAGATTTTTCATCATAATTACAGACTTGCCATCCAACTGTTCTTGGACTAGCTAAGTCCATCCTCGCACAAGAAGATTAGCTTCCTTGAAACTTGATCTTGATATGCCCTTTTCTATTCTTTTTCTTCAAAGCGTCTAAGACTGTTTCTTTGACTATGTGAGCTACACCCTTTTCAGAAATTTGAAGGACTAGATTTATTACAATTTTTAAGAGTGATGTTGACAAGAGAGAGCCACCCTCTTACATAGGACTGCCATCCTCCAGTCCGAGGATCAGATCTGCTTTTAACATGTGAAGTCTTCTGTTTTTGGCTTGTTTGTTGTTGCCTTTCTATAACTTGACTTCTTCATGTATTCATTCATGTAAGGACAATAAATGGTCTGATTTTATCCTTTGCACATGTTTAATGAGTTGCTTTCAACATTACTGAACCATCCTCCAGCCTAGCACTGTCATCCTCTAGTCTAGATCTGGCCATTATCGTCCTTTTCCTTTGACCTTCTAACTTCTTTATGTCCAATGTTTTATTTATTCATTATTTCATACTTATTTGTATTTCATTAATGAATAAAAAAATTTGTTCTGGTGAGGACACGTTTTGTTCAGATTTGAATCTTCATTCCCTTTGTGAGGCCATCCTCAGGAATTTCAATCTTCCATTTTTAAATCATATTTTTCTCCTTTTTGCCTTAATGATTAATAACTTATTTTCTTATATAAATTCGCTCAAAAAGACATATTAGTTATTAACCACAATCATAATCCCTTAAATAATTTTGTTATCATCAAAATCATTTGAGAGATTTTGTTTCAACAATCTTCCCCTTTCTGATGATGACAAAATTCTTTAGATTATGATTTTAAATAAGATAAGTTCATGTGATAAAATTTTTATGCTCCCCTTCAATCATATGTGTAATAATTTTTAAAACTAAAAAAACATTACTCCCCTTGAATATATGCCAAAGTTTTGAGATAATAAAATTTTAACCACAAATAAAACTTCATAATAATAAGACAATATTCCAAAGGTTTGTTCAACACAACATAAACATCAAACACGATACATAGACAACAAAACAACTTAACAATTAGTATGAAAAAAACAGCTGCTGGATAAGCATCATCGTTCTCTCCCTGAATTTGGTAGCGTCAAGAAAAAAGAAAGAACTACAGTGTTAGTCAGATGAGGATGGCTCGTCCGATTAGGATGAAGGAGATGGAACAACAGAGGAAGGTTGGGCTGGTAGCTCAGCAGGATGATCTCTAGGAGCAATAGTAGGGGCCAAGTGTTTGGTAACCCATTCAAGAATGAGACCAAATTGAACCAAAGAGTTCTGAAAATGAGTGAAATTGTGGAGGATTTTCTTCTGATCCTTCCTAATTGATTTGAGAAGTTTCATGTGCTTCCGATTCTTGTTGTCCTCAGTCCTCTTTCTAGGAATCGAGTCCTTAGGCTGATCATTTACACTAGAACTCTTATTTTAGGAGCTCCTAGCTTTGTCCTTAGAATAGTTATGAGTCGTGGTAGTAAAAAAGGAATCAAGGGAATTGAACAAACCTGTGACCTGAGGGAGAGGTTGAGCAGGTTCTTCACTATTTGCAGCAGGAGGAATGGGAATTGGTTGCGAAAGATCTAGTTGTGGGAGCACATCTTCTTCCACTAGCACAATTGAAGGAGAAGCCATAGGCACATCTGTAGAAGAGGGAGGATAAGACAAATTGACTTGACTTCTTCATGTATTCATTCATGTAAGGACAATAAATGGTCTGATTTTAGCCTTTGCACATGTTTGATGGGTTTCTTTCAACTTTACTGAACCATCCTCCCGCCTAGCATTGTCATCCTCTAGTCTAGATCTGGCCATTCTCGTCCTTTTCCTTTTGCCTTCTAACTTCTTTACGTCCAATGTTTTATTTATTCATTCTTTGATACTTTTCTGTATTTCTTTAATGAATAAAAACATTTGTTTTGGTTATGACACACTTTGTTCATATTTGAATCTTCATTCCCTTTGCGAGGCCATCCTTAGGAATTTCAATGTTTCATTTTTGAATCAAATTTTATCCTTTTTGCCTTAATGATTAATAACCTGTTTTCTTATATAAATTCACTCAAAAACACATATTAGTTATTAACCACAATCATAATCCCTTAAATAATTTTGTTATCATTTAAATCATTTGAGAGGTTTTGTCTCAACAAAACGCAATCCTTGAGTTCGACATTCGGTACTACCATTTTATTATTACTTGCAACGATTCAGTACACTTGCTGAAACACTATCAATTAGTGAGTGAGAAATAAATAAGGATAGAGATAAGGAGATCACATAATGATTTATCCTAGTTCACCTAAGGTGGGCTACGTCTAGTCCTCACAATTTGTGAGTTTTTTCCACTAAGGTGTGTGACACAATAACATTCTTGTTTTCACACTATCTTTCTTGTTCACTCTCGATTAGTTTACATAATTCACCTTTCAACCTTTAAATGATATTTACAGTTACCTTTCACTCCATAAAGGATTTTTATAAGTTACCTTTTAATTACTAAAGGGATTTTTACAACAAACTCACACTATCTTAAGAGACAAACTTGAGTTTCAAATGATGTGTATGATAAAAGGTTTTAGGATTAGAATCTACTCAACACTGGTTTGTGATTGATTATCAGCAATAACTCAATGAAGAGATTCTTGAATATAATAAGAGAAAGCTTGAGTTTTGCTTGAGTAAAGAGTTTTGTTACTTGATTATGATTGATTGAGTATTGGAATGATTGCACTAAATACTCTTACTATTATCTTCACCTTGATGTTACTTTTATATATAAGGAAAAGTTCAGAAAAGTCTCACTATAGTCGTTACAAATCTAGAGTAAAACGTTTGTTCAGAGTTTGATCTAATAGACATGTGTGTTATTTCATCTAGAAGGTTCTTCTTCAAAATCAGCTGGTGGACTTGTCAAAATTTGTAGGATGTAGAACTTGGTACAGTTGTATTCCTAAATGTTGCCACTATGTTGGCTTTATTCATGTACTTGATATGCCTTTGGCTAGTTGAATGGAATTTATCTTAACTTTATAAAAACAAAAACTATATATATATATGAATGGAATTGGATTATTGAGAATCCACTAGATTTATCAAGAATCCAATTCCTATGATAAGCTTTATTCGGCGTAGACGAAATACCTTGCACATTCCATACAATTCATCACAGTGAGCGTACACATCTTACTATCTCCACCTTGTGAAACAATAGTTCACCACAAAATGGAGTTAATCCTGCTAGAACCAAGTTGGCTTTACATTTAGAGTTTAGATGTTAACAAAAGTATTTTATGAGAACAACATATTTGAGTTCAAAGAGTATGAAAGAAGATTCATGTTTTTGAAGGAAATCTAAAATAAGATAGGATTCAAATTGTAATTGAAAAAAAAAATCTAAAATTAGATTTAACTCAAAATTATAATTGATGGAAATCTAAACTATGATTTGATTCAAATTTATAATTGAAGAAAATCTTTGACCAAGTTGAAAAGAAAATATGGTCAAGATTTGATTAAGATTTGAAGATGATTTAATTAAGATTTGTAGAAGATTTGATCAAGATTTGAAAAAGAGTTCATCAAAAATTGAATAACTTTTAATTAAGTATTGAAAAAAAATTTGATCAAGATTTATCTACATAAAAATATGAACATAATTAATTTGAAGAATTTACAAACGCAATCTGAATAAAATAAAACAAAATCAATCTGAATAGTTTACAAACTCAATCTAAACAAAATAGAAATAAAATCAATTTGAAGAATTTACAAACTCGATTTGAACAAAATACAATTGAGAATTAAACAAGAACTAAATTGAAGCTCAAATATTCACTATAAATAGACACTCAAGACTAAAGAAGAAAAGTTGAAAAGAGTATAAGAACTCAAGTTCAAATTTTTCAATTCATCTTAGAGTTCAAAGAGAGAAACACTTGTTCATGTTAGAAATATTTTTTGAGTGTTCTTTACATAGAGTGTGAGAGTTATTATTATTATTATTATTATTACTATTATTTTTATTTTTATTTATTTATTATTATTATTATTATTATTATTATCAGCTTTAGAATCTACTACTCAAGTTCCAATCTTTTGTATACATCCCAATAGTGGTTTAGTTCCTTCTTCAATTTGTGGTTGTCAAGTTATTAGGAGAAGATTTGGCTTGTATGGTCAAGGTGGTTAGTTAGTAAAAAGTCTTGGGTTGTTAGGCTATTTGGGAAGACTGGTTTGGAGGGTAAGGTATTTTGTAATTCAAGTAATTGAATTAGTGGATTAAAGCCTTCTAAATAAGGAGATTGAATATAGCCAAGTTAGTGGTGAACCAGGATAAATTTATGTGCCAAATTATTTACGTTTTCATTGTTTGCTACCTCTGAATCTAATTGCTTCTTATCCAAGTATTTCATAAAAACAAACCAGTTGTTATCAAATTAGCAAAAAGTTATCAACTTTGTCGAACACAATTCAACCCCTTTCTCGTGTTTCCACCTTCAATTGGCATCATAGCTCGGTCTGAAGGATGAGCACTTTACCGTGTTTGAGGAAAGATCCAATGGTTCAACATGTCTTGATTTAGTAAATAAACAGATCAAGAAGAAATTAAGATATTTTCTAAATTTATTGTATCTAATTTAATTACTGCTATAAATAATCTTTTAAATAATAATCACAAATTGTCTTTAAAATTGAAAACACTTAGGAAAGAAAATACAAATCTAAATGATAACGCTAATGCATTAAAGAATCAAAGTGTTGAATTTAAATTAGAAAATGCAACTCTAAAAACTAATATTATTGAACTTAAAACAGAAAGCACAACTCTAAAAACTGATATTTTTGCACATAAAATAGAAAATGTAACTCTGAAAACTATTATAACTAAACTTAAAACAGAGAATACAAATCTGAAAACTAATATTATTGAACTTAAGGGTGAAAATTTAACTCTAAAAAGTAATTTTAGTTCAACATCAATTGAAAATACCACATGTAACTCTAATAAGCATGAAGAAGTATAATTTAAAGATTTTCTTGTTAATGGTATAGAAAGAAGGACATATGCATCTATGACTTATAGTGTTAGTAGGAATGGTAAAAGAAGAATAAGATTTCAAGAAAAAGTAATTGAACCTAACTATGTTTCCTTTAATGATTTATGTACAATTTTCTATAAGAAAGGTATCACTAAAATATCTTCTCCTATGTTAACCACATGGTAAAACAAACTTTAAGAACTAAAAAACTAGGACCCAACCAAATTTGGGTACCAAAGGATTAAATTGTTTATGTTCTAGATATTCAAATAAACCAAATGGAAACACCAGTCATTGTGCTTGGTCAATGGATGCTTGCAATATATGAAGGGAAAAAGGTCTATGTTCTAAGACTTACCAAACAGAAGTCAATTGACTCTGGTGGAAGAAGGACTGGTCATCACAATACCTATCAGAACCAGAACCATATGATGAACCAGAAATATCATAAAAATATAGAGTATCAATATAATCAAATCTGGCAGAGAAATCACACATATCAATAGAATTGGAACTACCAGAAGAATCATAATTACCATCAGTTCCAAAATTACCAGAGAAACTTGATACATTAGTAGAAATAGAAGTGTCATATTAACAATCAAAATCAGGAGACTTCTTTGAACACTCCAATCAAATTCATCAAGACTACAAACCTATATGGAAATTCAAATTCCTTCATCCAGACTCTTTAATTAGAGAATATGCAAACTCAAAATCTGGAAACCAGAAAAGAAGAACTAAGAGGGTTTTCAGAGTGAAACTGTTAACATATAGGTTATATCTTTCTTTAAATTGAAATATTGTATGATATTATGTGATAACAAAAAGCTTGATCTTAAAAATCAAAGCTAGATAAGTATTTTGTAGGTTCTCAAAAATTTAAAAGAACAAGGAAATCCACATAATCTGAACACTTTAGCAGAAGTAGCATACAAGTTTGGTTTCCAGAAACAAGTAAAAATCACTAGAAACATTATAGATATTTTGGTTATATAGATTTTATTCTTCAGTTATCTTATTTATATTAAGTTATATCACAAACATCTTGACCTTAAAAAGTCAAAGCAAGTTGAGGATACTTCAGACAAACCAGAAGAACCAGAAAAATCAGAGAATACAAGTAATTCAGAAAATGACAAGTCTTTAGAGGATGAATATGATCAAGTTAGAAATAGTCAAAATAATTCAGAAGGAAAATCTGGATGGAAGTACAAGTCATCTCATCTCATTGGAAGTGCAAGTGATCATTTGAGGGTCAAATCAACGTTAAAAGATACCACTTTGTTTGGTTCACTCTCATCAATTAAGTTTACCATTGTTGATGAAGCATTGACAGATAATGGAAAGATTCTTGCAATTCAATAATATATAAATGAATTTAAAAGGATGATGTTTGGGATCTAGTACATAGACCAAATAAGAACATTATTGGAACCAAGTGGGTTTTCATAAACAAGCTAAATGAAAAAGGTGAAGTATTCTGAATTTCTAATTCATGTTTTTAAACTTAGGAAATCTTTGTATGGTCTAAAACAAGCACCTAGAGCATGGTATGATAGACTTAGCAACTTCTTGCTTAAAAATAACTTTGAAAAAGGACAGGTTGATAATACACTATTTAGAAAATAAATAGGAGATATTCTTATTATTCAAATTTATGTTGATGACATTATTTTTGGATCTAATAATGGCACTTTTTGCCAAGAATTTTCTAAATTGATGCAGCTTGAATTTCAAATGAGTATGGGGAGAACTTAAGTTCTTCTTAGAGATACAAATTCAGCACAGTCAAAACGGTATATACATTCATCAAACTAAATATACAAAAGAGCTTCTTAGGAAGTTTAAGATGGGTGATTGCAAACTTATGGCTACACCAATGCACCCTACTTGTTCATTTGAAAAAGATGACTCAAACGACAAAAGTGTCCGAACACCCTATACAAGAATGATAGGATTCCTACTTTACCTTACCACTTACAGACCTAACATCATGTTTAATGTATGTCCAAGATTTTAAGCTGACCTTTAGGAATCACATTTAACTAATGCTAAGAGAGTCCTTAGATACCTATAAGGAACTACCAACCTTACGTTGTTCTACAAGAAATCTCCCAAGTACAAACTTAGTAGATATTGGGATTCTGATTATGTTGAAGATAAACTTTATGGTAAGAGCACTAGTGGAAACTACACCTTCTTAGGTGACAACTTAATATCTTGGTCAAGTAAGAGACAAAACGACATTGCAATGCCAATAAAAGAGGTTGAGTATATTTCAGCAACTGCTTGTAGTTCTCGACTACTTTGAATGAAGCATCAACTTGAAGACTACAAAATCCTAGAATTCAACATTCTCATCTATTGCGATAACAGTTAAGCCATTTGTCTGACCAAAAAACCTATCTTAAACTCTAGAGCTAAACACAAAGAGATCAAACACCACTTCATTAGGGACTTTGTTCAAAAAGGGGTACTAAGCATTAAATTTGTAGAGACTAAACACCAATGGACTTACATATTCATCAAACCACTACTTGAAGATAGATTTGATTTCATCAACAAAAATCTAAGTCTTACCTTCATACCTGATTGATGTTGTGATAACTTCAAATTAGCATCAAATCCTTACACGTAAAATAATTTTCATTTTTATCGAGTATTTTCAAAGTAATAGACTCATACTTGTTCGATAAAATATTCCACCACACAACATCACCCTCTTGGAGAATACACCACTTCCATTTGGAAAGAAGTTGAAGGTGCTAGAAAACACAAGAAATTCGGGATTTGAATTGTGTTTTGTCATTTTTTAAAATTATTTGAGTTGTTAAAACAAAATGATGTGTACTTTATCAAATCATTCAACTTGTAATTCTAAAGTAGTTTAAGTGAAATAAAGTTGAATAATAAATAACTTAGATTACATAACATAGTGAAGATAGAGAAGGGACACATGTATTTTTTATACTAGTTCACAATAAATTGTTGATACATCTAATTCTCTCCTAATAGAGAGATTTTGCCTCAATACAGTTGATGACTTAATCCATTATTTAAACAGTAGCATATAAGTATTATTTACTCTAACTCTTCAAGCTTTGATTATTTTTCTTATGCCTCTCTAGGTTGTCACTGTTAGAACTCTTCTCAACTTTCTCACAAGCTGCCATTGAGATTCCTAAATATTCTCACACCTCTTATGAATGAAAGATTGTTGCCACTATCGGGATGAATTACATTGGTTTTAGTTTTTGTCTAAATTGACACAAAGTTGTTTCTACGATTTTAACTCTCATTGGGAGAATATTACATTTTAAATCTTATATTAATTCAAGTGCATCAAACAACTTGATTGATTTACACCAATTCTAATAACTCTCTACTAAGAGGATTTTTATTTAATTATTTTCTTTTGGTGTGTTCTAGACTTTTACATAAATCTTCTTGGATCATTACCTTTTTCATTATCAATGTATTTTTTCATATTGATCGATTTCTACTTAAATTTTTATGAATGTATCGGTTGGGGATATTACCATTAAAGATCTTGAATCGACCTTTAAAGCAAATAAGCCTTTAAGACATGTCCATATATATCTTCATAGTTAATTCAACGTATCTTAATTTAAGAAGACATATCTTAGAGGATGACACTTTCAAAGGATGTCATGCGCTTTTTCAGTCAGAGGATAAGTCTATCTTTAGTGAGCAGAGGAAGTTGACTTCTCCATGGTTTTGGGTTCAGATGATTGACTTAAGAAGGTTGACTTTTTATAAAACATTGATTTTGTCAAAGTGTTGTCTTTATCAAAGCTTTATCTTGACAAGTTGACAAAATTATCAACTTGTTTTTTCATATTTATCAGACGCAAAATAGTTAGAGCGAGCTTTTATAATTAGACTTTCAAAGGCACACTAAGAGTGCCTGTATCAGTGTTAGAAACATATTTAATGGATTCTTCAGAGCATCCGTGCATTTGCCTTGAGTAATTAATTCTTTTTCTTTAAATATTGGAGGATTTGCTTTTTAGAGCATTGATTCAAACAAACTTCATTCAAGACTTTTTTATTTGGTCTTAAGTTAGATGATAAATTAAGCTCTTGCCTCTTAGTTAAATTTAGATAGAGGCAAATGATAATTGTAACGTTATTTTCGCTTATGATCAAATGGTCAATCATTGACTTGTTTTTCTTTATCTTTAGTGTTTTGACTCGATCTGTATATAACTAGATGCTTCTTAAAATGCTTCTTACAACTTATATCATGATTCTCTCTATTAGTAAACATAATTACTTTTTATTAGTTCATAATATTATGTGTTAATGATACTTAAACTATTATCTCTAAATTATCAATAGGTGTGTACTTATTCAAAATTAGACATCAATAGTTTTTTCAAATGATTGACTATTTAACACAAAGTTATGATAAAAAAGATTAATATTCATTATTTATAAAAGATAAATAAAGAAAATAAATTAAAAAAAAGAATCAAAATGAATATTTAATAAAAGATAAAATACCAAAAATATATTTTAGATTTTTTTACTCAATAAGTTCATTCAATATAAAGGATATTTTAGAAACTTCATATACAAACAAACACATTAAATACAATATCTAATATTCTACATTTGCATTAAAAATGTATTTGATCTAAATTTTTTATTTATATTTTATTTTAAAAAGGATTCCAAAACAAATTTATAATAAAATACAAGATAGTACGTCGTAAGAATTAATGATAAGAATTCAATTTGTAAAAGAAAAGACAAACTGAAATTAATAAAGATGGTTGGAATATTTTATATAACAAACTTATGGAAAGATGTTGGAAAAAATGGTTTGTTTGGTTTTATTTTATTCTTTGTTATAAAATGCACTTCATTTTTTTCTGTGAATTGGGTATTATCTCCCAAATTGAGTGATTTATTTTGTTCTAGTTTCTATTATTTTAATATTCATTTTATTTTATTTATTAATTTGTTGCCCATTTTTGATATGTTTTGTTGTTATTCTATTCTATTTAATATTTCTTTATATTTTATACTTTGTTGCAAAATTCTACTCATTTAGTTCTTGTTCTATGCTGTTTAATATTTCTATTTATTTTCAATTGATCGAATCACCAACACGTTATTAATAGGAAAGGTGTAAAAGTATAAAGATGAGTAAAAGTAGCGAGAAAATGACGTACAATAAATTTTCTTTATTAATTCTTGATAGAGAAGGGGAAATGGGACAATAGGAAAAGAAATTAGTCATAAATATTTAGACACATCAATTAAATACATAATACAAGTATTTGGACACATCATTTAAATGAATACATACAATCATTTAATTATTTTAACATTAGACATTATTTAATTTTTTTCTTAGGTTTCCTTAATAGAAAATATATTTATTCCTTTTTATTTGTAAGATACAAAATTAGTAAAGTGATTAAACTCAAGTATTTAAGGAGTTTCATACTAAGAATTTGAATTTAAATCTGAACTAAAATATTTTTTAGTTATTTTATTTATTTTTCGATCGACTCTTAATTACTAAAGTCTTATTTTTTAAATATTAAAAAAAAATTAAAAACTATCTTTTCACTAAAAAAAAATAATTTATGAA
>JBBPBS010000635.1:228391-243113 GCA_037974835.1 Cicer judaicum | reverse complement strand
AAATGAAATAACATCATAAGTAACAAATTTTAGTGATTGAATTGATACGTGTAAAAAGTAAAAAAAAATAAAATGACGGATAAAAGTAACATAGAGAGTAGTTAACTTTTATTTATAACAATATGTATGATTTGAAACGTTTTTCTTATTACTTCATCGAATAAATTATTAAAATTATGAAAAATAGTGAAATATTAAATGAGTTCATTACTTATATTGTTTAACAAATTTAACTTTTATAAGAGATTTAATTTTATATTTATAGTAGTATTTATTACGAATTGCAAGTGAGGATGTAATATAAGTAAGTGTATATTAATGTTGTTTTTAAACCTTAATTTAACAAACAAATATTGTTAGATTAAAGTCTAAATTTGAACTTGAGTAAATTATGGAAAAATTTACTACATTTTCTAAAATTAAAATAAAAAATTTATATTAACATTGCAAATATTATTATCAAAAGAAATTCAATGATTAAGAACATTATAGAAAAAGTAAAATAATAATATCAAAATTAGCAAACTTTATTGATTGATATGCTATTTATAAAATGTAAAAAAAGGATAATGAAAAAGAAACCGATTTTACTTAATATATTGTACAATATTTAGGATTTTTTTTAATTTTCTAGAATAAATTATGAAAATTATGAAAAATAGCAATAACATATTAAATATATTCATTATTTATATTAATTGTTTAATAAATTTAACTCACTACAAGAAAAATAATTTATTTGCGGCAGTTGTAAGGCACATCTGCGGCGGTTATAACCGCCTCCAAAAGATGATTGCGACGGTTCTGCAACTGTCGCAGATCCGTGCGTCGCGAGGCCTGTTTGCGACGGTTCCTAAAACCGTCGTTCCAACCGTCGGCAACATTTGCGACGGTTCCTAACCGCCTCTATCGTCAATTTGTGACGGGTCCTAACACACTTAAGCTTATTTGTTTTTAAAAAATTGCGACAGTTATCAACCGTCGCTATATGTATTTGGAGGCAGTTTGAACCGTCGCAAACCTAATAATTTAAAATAATAATTATTTTCCTATTTTTTATTAATTAAAATAGAAAATATTCATAAATATCATCCACATAATTTAAATACATAATTATATAACAATTGTACCTAAATCCAATTTATACAAAATAACTTTTTTCCTATTTTTTATTAATTAAAATACAAAATATTCATAAAATATCATCCACATAATTTAAATACATAATTATATAACAATTGTACCTAAATCCAATTTATATAATTTTTTCCAAAAGAATTAACACTAATTCATACATTGAAGTTAATTGAAACAATAAATAAAGTTTTTAACTATTCCAAACATTAGTGGAGTGACTAAACATACAAAATAACTCCATCAAACATAGAAGTTTATCCAAATATCTAAAAAGTTCGTAATGATGTTGTTCCACGATCATCAGGTTGGTGGCTAGACGCAGATGAACGTCTACCTTCTATTGGCGATTCTATGTCTGTTGCCTGGAAAAAAAAAAGTATTTATCAACCTCAATGAATATTGATAAATATTGTCAAATACTAATTAACCGAATTTCTTATATAGCTAGAAATAAACATTACACAATCAATATTTTTAACTAAGGACAAACAGTTCTCACATGATTTTTTAAATAGGTTTGCTATGAAAACAAATTTACCTGTTTTTCTCTAGAATTTTGCATTTGCAACAAGAAAGCAATTTGCTCCTTCAACATATCAACTTCAACATCCCTTTTCTTTAGCCTATCGATTTCAGCTTGCATTTTCTCCATCTTTTCATTAGCTTCCGAGGAAGACATTGATCTTACAGAGTGAGAAGTAGATGTAGTAATTTGAGACGGTGTTATTCCAAGTCCCATACAACGAACATATCCTAGATGTTCTTTTCCAAAAACATTAACAAATGCTTCATTTGGAGAAGGAGTTTTCCCAATTTCAGCTTGCAATTGTTCCTGCGCAAACAGATGAAGCAAACTAAATTCCTCTTTGCAACATAAATGTCTAACTTTGCAACTCACTATTACCAACCAAATAAGAAACTTTATAGCTTTGCAACTCACTATTACCAAAATTAACAGTTGCATCTTTGATTTATAAAGTGGTCAATAAGAAATAGTTACAATCACATAACACATCTATTATTTACACTTACAGATTTTTCCTTGGCGTCATCACTAACAAATGATCCATCAGACTTTTTATGACAAATTGAATACATTTCACCCCTACTGTATTTTCGACCATCTCTCAGTTCCTACAAGTAAACACATGGAATAAGTACTTGTTCAATTAAATATGTAATCAATAGTAGATTGAGTGAAATCCTACCAACTCATCTCTCTTCCTTGCAAGCGTCTTAGAGCCTAATGTATGAAGGATTGTTAGCTTTTCTCTATTTGCAGCATTTTTATCAGCTTTCTCCTGCAATGATAACAAATGACATCAAAAATCTAAACAGTAGAAATAAATGACAATGTAACAAAAGAATGATTACCATTGTATCCTTCTTACGCCTGTATTGGACAAAAATAGTCCAATGGTCTTGATTAATAGAACGTGGATAATTTTGTAGGTTTTCCTCCAAAGAAAGATCCCACTTATAAAATTTCTTAAACAACCTACATCGTGCATCTCGCCATTTCTTTCCAAGGCTCGTAAGGATATATTTTTTGTTGTCTCCATCGTCAACAACAAATTTTGACTAGAATAATCATTACAAAAAGTTAGCTTACAATCAAAACAATAAATAAAGAATATTCAATTGTTTATCATTGATACTTGTATTTTATCCTTAAAAATTTCATCTTTTCTTTTCGATGGAACTAGTTTCCAATTGTCGTACATTATAGGAAAATCCTTAAACTTCCTTGCAATTTCACCCAAAAAACCGCCTAACAAACCAGCAGCTGATCCTACTGGTTGCCCAGTTGAATTCCATCTAGTTATTATTCTACAAACATTTGGAGCAGCTACAAGCACGTCTGATACCCTTAAGTGCGTCTTTGAAATATGTCCTACCTCATCTAACACATAATTCAAAGAAATATGTCATATCATAATCAAGTAAAACAATTAAATTTTATAAATATAATTAGACATTAGATAACGTACTAATAACTTCTACATCCCAATATGCAGAATTCCGTTTTTGAGAAATTTCTGGCTCATCTTCTACCACATCTTCAGAGTGAGAGGATGTTTCTTGGAAAATTGTTTCTTCTATAGTTGGTGGTGTTGTCAACGGATAATGATGTGGTTCTATCATTTGCGCTTCTGGCAATGTTGTTGCTTGAGAAGGTGGGGCTTGAGAAGATGATGGATTTGTCGGTTGCACTGCAGTTGGTGGTGCTGTCATGGGAGATGATAATGGTTCTATCGGTTGCATTTGTGGCAGTGTTGTCACTTGGGCAAGTGGCAGACTTGTCGTTTGAACTGTTGGTTGTAAACTATGTCTCTGCAAGTGCTTCATTTTGGCTACTTCAAGATCTCCAGGTAGTATAAGTCTTGAGCGGCCCTTCTTGAAACGCTACAATAATTTATTGTCCATGTAAATAAATAAAAATGAACACATACGAATAAGAAACATCTTAAATTGTTAGTATTTTTAGTTATTACTAACCGGTGAGGTTTTTGAAATGGTAGAAGAAGATTTGTGAAGGGATTGAGAGAGATGAGTTAGATTGAGAGCCTCCATATTTTTTTTTATTCTCTTCCATTATTTTGCGCCGAATATCCTCGTATGATGATTCCATTTTGTTCACAAGATTGAGACTCCAAATACACTTACACTGTAAACATTGATGACAACCAAGTTAGAATGATGCAAATAGCTAAACAAATAGGATTTTCAAAGATGAGTGTCTTAATTATGCATAACACAAAAACAAACATAATAACAAAAATGAGCACATTAAACACATTAATAAAAAAAGTAGTAAAAAAATAACATAGATTGAAGAATACCATATCATAAACAACAAACTAGGATTATTAACAATCATAAATTCATATCATGATTGTTGTCATCAAAATCGTCATTAAAAGTTGAAGTTTCAGGATCATCATCTGTAGCCATTCTTGCCAATTGTATATGTGTGGTTTCATTAGAAAAAATTTGTTCCAAATTTTGAGATGGGTATGGTTGAATGGGTGCCATAATTTCATCATCTCCACCCATGTCATACAAGTCTCTTGGCTTTAAATGAATAGGTATGCTCCATCCTTTTTCCTTTTCATCATCCACATAATAAACTATTTGAGCTTCTGACGCTTTAATATATGGCTCATCATCTTCATGCTCTCCAGTATGTATTAGTCTTGCAAAATTTATAGAGGTAAAACCCAACTTATCCGTCTTAATGCCTCTTGGATTTGTGGTATTCGCCCATTTGCATTTAAACATGGGTACTTTGAAGCCATCATAGGAAAGCTCAATGATATCTATCAATCTTCCATAGTAAGGCACCCCTCCAAATCTCATTTGGGTATCACTATTGCTTGAGTAACTTCGTGTGCCGAACATGCCAAAAGCTCCACTATTTTGAGTTTTTAATAAATTGTCTCGTGCCAATGTTCGAAATTTGAATCCATTGACATTAAATGCAGTGAACCTTCTAACTTTATCAGAAGGACCTTGAGCAAGACTAACGAGAACATTTTTATCAGATCCACTAATGTTGTCGAGATTGTTGCAAATCTAAACACCATAAAATATACAATTAGTCACATTCTTATTAAAAACCAAAGGAACTCAATCACCAATTTTGTCATGAACACTAACACGATTGCAAAACCAATGAGGAAACTCTCTATGAACCTTCTTGTCTACCTCAGAAGCACTCCTTGCACCACTCCTCATTTGGCTTCGAATAATACTTCTATATTGCCTATTTGGTTCTTTAAAATTAGATGTATAGAAAAAAAAACTTATTGGTAAATAATACAAATAGAATAAAATTACTTACCTTAGATAGTAGTCAACTATGATGTAGTTTGTTAAAACGTGTCTATGAGCCTGTAACTTTTCAATTGGCGTAAGGGTGTAGTATGAAGATCCACCAACATGTTTTCCAACTCTAGGAAATAATTCGGCTACACGTGAGTCACTTTGTATCTCATTAATAGGCTCATCATCTACACGACCAAGTTGATTCCATCTAGTCTCAATGTTTTCTAGATATCGTGAACAAAATGTAAGAATCTCTTGTACAAGGTATCCTTCTGCAATAGACCCTTCTGGTCGTGCTTTATTACGTACATACGATTTAAGTTGTCCTAAGTACCTATTATTGAACCACAATAATATTAGTTAGAACAAAATTGTCAACTACTAATTATTGAAGGAACAAGATCACACATATTTTACCTTTCAATAGGATACATCCATCGATAATGAACAGGACCTCCAAGTTTAACTTCTTCAACAAGGTGAACAACCAAGTGAACCATAACAGTGAAAAATGAGGGAGGAAATATCATTTCCATGTGGCATAAAGTAAGGACAATATGACTTTGCAATTTTTCCAAATCATCAACATTCAATACTTTACTACATAATTGTCTAAAGAATGAGCAAAATTCAATCACTATAGTTGAAACATCATCAGGTAATGTTGTTCGAATGGCTAACAGTAAAAGTTGTTCCATCAATATGTGACAATCATGACTCTTCAACATTCCATTCAACTTAAGGTTTTCCATGTCAATGCATCTTGAAATGTTGCTCGAATAACCATCAGGCACAGTGATATTCTTTAAAGTTGTTAAAAATCTCTTCTTACCATTAGTAGTCAGAGTAAAGACTGCTGGAGAAATTCTTCCATTTTCATTGGGCCAAAGATCAGGTCTTATGCCCATAGCTTTAAGGTCTTTTCTTGCATTAAGATGATCTTTACTTTTTGTGCTATCATTTAGCAAAGTAAATATGATATTATCACACACATTTTTCTCAATATGCATCATGTCAAGATTATGGCGTAGAAGATTATCCTTCCAATATGGCAGTTCAAAGAATATGCTTTTCTTTTTCCATTGTTGATTGACACATTGTGTAGGTCGTCCACCACGTGTTCTTTTTCCCGACCTTTCTTTCTCTGGATTTCTACCAAATGTTACATTAATGTTTTGAACTTGTTCAAGAATTTGAATCCCAGATAACATTTTAGGTGGATCACGCATATCTTGTTGACCATCAAAACGAACCTTGTTCAATCTAAATCTATGTCTCTGATCAAGAAAACGACGATGACCCATAAAACACCATTTTTTGCTATGAGGAAGACGACGAGGAGTAGAGTCGATGTTACATGATGGGCAAGCAAGTCCGGTGTAAGTGTTCCACCCAGAAAGTGTACCCAATCCCGGAAAATCACTAATTGTCCACATCAAAGTTGCATGCAATGTGAACATCTCTTTTTTGAAAGAATCGTATGTATCGACACCTGTTTCCCATAACTCCTTTAATTCTTTGACTAGAGGTTGTAAGTAGACATCAATATCATTTCCTGGCATTTTTTTACCGGGAATTATCATTGACATTATAAAAGATATATCTTTCATGCACACCCATGGAGGAGTATTGTATGGAATGAGAATAACTGGCCAAATACTATAATTTGTACTCATCATACCAAAAGGATTAAAACCATCACTAGCCAATGCAAGTCTCACATTTCGCGGGTCTGACGCAAACCAAGTGTGTGTCAAGTCAAAATGTTTCCAAGCTTCAGAATCTCTAGGATGCCTCAACACTCCATCATTCTTACTATCGATTGCATGCCATCTCATATCCTCGGCCGACTTGGATGACAAAAATAATCTTTGTAACCGTGGTTTTAATGGAAAATAACGAAGAACTTTTGCAGGAACTTTCTTTCGATTATTTCCATCACTAGACACTCCAATTGCACCAACTTTTGCTTTTGATTTCCATTTGGAAGTGTTACAATTATTCGGACAAACAAGGATCTTTTCATAATTTAAACCAAGCTTTGTGATTGTTTTCTTGGCTTCATAGAATGAATTTGGTATATTTGCAAATTCAAATGCATCTTTTAATAACTCTAAAACCATTGTCATGGCTTTATCAGTCATTCCACATAAGCATTTGATATGATACAATTTTACCAAAAAAGACAGTCTTGAATATTTAACACACCCTTCATACAAAGGTTGTTCTCCCTCTCTACTTAATTCATAATACTCTTTGGCCTCTTCATACCTTTGCTGACTTACATTTGGCACTGTATCTTCATTCTGATCAATCTCTGCATTTGATTCAATGGGTACTTCGTTTGCTGGATCCTCGACTCCTAAAGCATCATTGATCATGTTCTGCATATGATCATCAATGACAACTGTGTCTTCAACTATATTTGAAACATTACTAGGTGGGATATTACTAGTTTCTCCTATGGACTCTCCATGATGTATCCAAATGGTGTATCCCTTTGGAAATGGTTTGCACTTTAAGTGATCGTACATTACACTTCTACTTTGTGGTTTTTTGAAACCACAACATTTACAAGGGCATATTATTTCACCATTTTCTAATTCATCTCGAAAGGCAAAAGTAATAAATCCCTTTATCCCTTGATCATATTCAACCGATGTGTGTGGCTGCTTAATCCATGACTTATCCATTTCTTCAAAGAAGATTCACATATGTTATTTTGACATACAAATAACATAATTCAACTTATACTAGAAAAGAGATTAACCTTAAACAGAATAGTTTCACTATGCATAAAGGAACAAAACATGCAAAAGAGTCATAAAGCAGATTCACAAAACAAATGTCCTTAAAGAAGAACAAGTCTAAATAAACATAAAAAATACAACAACAAAAAAAAGGAAGATCATAACAACCTTATACACATACATAAAAAGTTAGACTAACCTTAGGAAACTATGAAAGTTTATAACCTTCAACAATACTCACTTCTAAACTGAATACCAAATCTTTTTAGTAGTTGTTTTTCCAAAGACTCGAAACAACAGTATTCTACCTGCAACATTAATTAGTGATGAAATAAGCTCCTAATTCAAATATTTAAAAATATAAAATATTAAACATTTATAAATGCATTATAATGACATTACTACTATTCAAAATCATTACTAATTGGTTGAAAGTGCATAGTTTAAAGTGCAGAATTTAAATTGCAGAATTTAAACTTATGTTTATATGCCTAACTTATGTTTGGCACAAATTGTTTTGAATAAAAACTGAAACTACAGAATTTTAAGTGCAAAATTTAAATTGAAGTTAGAATACATATGCAGACTTTAGCACTCAAACAGCTATATTTCATACACACTTCATGACTCAAACAACTATAAGTGGGCTAAGTTGGCTACTCCAAATTCATATATAATGGTCCTCTTCTCTATAAATAATATTATTTTGATAAAGTTAATGTATACAATTTATTTACTAAACTTCTATTTATATCTCAATTACATTTAACCTTAAACATTAAAATATCACAGTATCACAACTCCTTCATATAACACTTTTATTTGGAAGAAAAACATGGTAGTTTAATTTGTTTTGTGTTTTAACGGCAAAAACCATAACTTGGGGGATAATCGATTGCTTAGAATCTGTTTTGAAAATGAATATGTTTTTCTTAAAATTTTGAAAATCGATTGCTTAAAATTTTGAAAATGAATCTGTTTCTATTCTATGATTGCTCTTAAGAACTTGTATAAAGACTGAAATATATATATATATATATATATATATATATATATATACCTGTATCATCTACCCCTGATGGACTTCCAACCTTTTCAAGAAGCCGGTGAAGATCTTTCAGGTTGAATCCTTCAGGTGGGGAGTAGTTTTCACAAACTGCAAATGCCTCTGCAAAGGTGAACAACTAATAATTAGCACATATTGTATTATAAACCACTTCCTTGGCATAGTCGTCGAGTTCAAAAAATTCAAGACTAGCTCCGAGACTTGGACACCTGTAACTGCAAGGTGTTGGAGCGACAAGGATACTTCACGAGTGTTATATTCGAAGTTCATATACATTGTTATATGATACATAGATTTCTGTCACATATAGAGTGGCATGACTACCAATTCCTGTGCTATGGAAAATTCTCCCGAAACAATTCATTAAGAAACTATATAGAGCTGAAAAGGTATGCTTGCAAAAAAAAAAAATAGTAACAAAGTGGGAAACTAAAATCCTTACCTATGCTGGAATTAAGACTGCTTTTAGGTTTTGCGAAAGTCACCACAGGGAAAAATAATTTTAGCTGCAAACAAAAAAGGCAACATAGTATAAGGAATTATGATATTAGGATTCAAAGACTATGGTATACTTTCGCCATTTTCCCCTTATTTATGAATCATCTAGCAGAAATGTAGAACAACACAACAGTTTCACAAGTACAACAAAAAATTTAGATACGGCTATGAGTGGGTTATAAGTTCCAAATGAACAAAAAGTACTCTACAAGTACATAATCAGTTCATAAAAGTTGTCTTTATTTAAACCTACAAGTGTACTTTTTATATTTATCAAGAGAGGAGGCTCTTCTTTTCCTTCAAAGTAAATTGCTTTGTTAGCAACCAATTTGGTTCATTGTGAGATTTGTAAAACTCTAGAACTTTTCGATGGTATAACTTTCAAAGTTCTAATTCTTAGTGGTATTTGTAACTGTCATTGATAAGGTTTACTTTTACATGACTCTATAAAACAGGTCCCACAAACATCAGTTTTGAAACGAATTCTAAAATTAGGATTTGGATTGATTTATAAATCAATTCTTTTTTTTTACAGCAAATAGATTTCAAATAACAAAACAAAAGCCTTTGCAAAAAATAGAGTAGGAAGAAATTATTTTAACACATAAGAAAGACAAATATGAAAAAGGATTCAAACAATAGAGTCAGAATTAACTAAGAAGCTCATAAACATAACAACAACACAACAACAACAGAATAGTTGATTGCAATTCTTATAAGCATACAATGTTATGATTCTTATAATGGTTTAGAATTGATTCCCAATAGAGAGCATTACGAGTATCAAGAGATAAAATGAATTATCACTAACCTGTAATCTTACCCTTTCCTATTCCAGTCATTTGAAAACAGTAAGTATCCGTCTTCGATTTCGTTTGTCTCCAAAAAGTTTGGCTTTAGAAGTTTTAGGGTTTACAGAGGTTGAGAGATTTGGGGGTTTTCAAAAATTTTAGGGTTGAGGACGAATGTGCGCGGTGCTAAGAAAGGAATACACGCGGGAGTGACAAAAGAAATTACAAAATTTGGAAAACGAAACACAAGAGAGGTTTATTGCCATATACGACGATGGTTGATTAAAACCACCCCAAGAACCGTCGCAAACTTGTGGTGGTGAAAATTGCGTACCTTATATAGTGGGATGGTGGCGGCGGTTGACGAAAACTGCCCCAGAAACCGTCGCAATGTGGTGGTGAGGGCGGTTATTTTAGAACCGCCGCAGGCCAAGTATCGCAATCTTCAAAAATTCTTGTAGTGACTTTTAATAATATGCAAGATTGAGACATTTTTTATTACTACATTTAATAAATAAATAAAATAATGAAAAATAGCAAACATATTAAAAATTTTCAATATAAGTATTACTTATATTGTTTAACATATTTAACTTTTTATAAGAGATTTTCTTGTATTTAATTTTAATTTTTTTGTAGTATTTGTTACAAATTGTTAGAGAAGATGTAATATAATTAAGCATATATTAATGTAGAAAACATTATTATATGAAAGAGTTAAATAATTAAGTACATTATAGAAAAAGTTAAATAATTATAACAAAATTAATAAACTTTATTGATTGTTTTGGTATGTGTAAAATATTAAAAATAATAGTTAATTTTTAATTACAATTATATGCAAAATTTAAGACTTTTTTTTATTACTTCATTGAATAAGTTATGAAAATTATAAATAAAAAAAAAATAGAAATAATATTAAATTTGTTCATTACTTATATTCACTGTTTAACACATTTAACTTTTATTAGAGAGATATTTTAATTTTATTTTTATCGCAGTACAATTATAATGTTCAAGATTTGATATTTTTATATATAGAATTTATTATGCTTTTCATCCGTGTAATATAAGAGAAATACAATTTTAGTTTTTCTACAATTTTTTTTTTAGATTCTACATCTATAACATGATATTATTCTTTTTTTAGTCTCTTGTTGAATTTTGATTTTTCTAAAAGTTAATTAATGTGACATTGACACATGAAAAATCTTATAGTGAGGTGGAATAATAATTTTTTACACTATTTATTTACAATTTATTAATATAAATGAAAAATAATTTTTAAAATTAAAAATATAAAAAAAAAAGTAAATTAATTTTAAAATAAATTAAAGAGAAACCGAAAAAAGAATAAAATATCATGAAACGTAAATTATACTGCCACACGTACGTAAATTTAAAACAATTAGTTTGTATGAGATTTCATCCATGCATGACCAAATTGAATCAAACCATCACATGAATTTTTGTGGTTTAGATGTATTTTTTTTAAATTGGGGCTTAACCATTGACGTAGTTGTTATTAGTTATTACCGCAAAGGTCAACACACATCCTTTTTTCTTCATTAATGCATATTTATTTGAATTATAACCTCCAATTTTTTTAATGAGTTTGTTATTCCTTTCAAGCTTTTGATTGAATTATTTTTCAAAATCCCATGATAAATTAGAGCTAAAACAATAAGAGAATAAAACTTTATAAATAAATAATAGGTCTATAAAACAATGAAAAAGAAACTCACATGCAAAATTATAACGCCAAGGAAAACGATACCGTGAATGAGGCGGCGAACATATAAAGAAGCTAAAGAAGAAATGTATTTCTATTTTTTATTTTTAAAATTATTTTCATTTATATTAATAAAAATGCAAGTAAATAATAACAAAATGTTAGTCCACCCAACCACAAGTTTTTCTATATATCAATGTTATATCAGCTTTTAGAAATAACAAAATCCATTAGAGACTAAAAAAGGAAGAATATCAAGTTACAAAGAAAAAAAAAATAAAAATTTACAAGAACTAAAATTATATTTCTCCTATATTAGAGGATCCAAAAGCACAATAAACCCTTTTATATATAATAGCGTGCAATATTTGAAACTTTTTTTTTTATGATGTCTGTGACACCCTAAATCCCAAAATATATATGATAATTTATATCCTATTCCTATAAAATTTGATTCAAATTAAATAAGTAAAATACAAATTAAAACTATTATTCCCGGTATCACCTATCAGAACAGGGTTCCTCCCAAACTTGAACTTCAAGACTCATTAACCTGTAATAACTGCGATTTCGCAAACGCAGGGCCCAGCCAGTCAAACACAAACAACGAAAGAGGTGAGTTTTGAAATCATGTTAATAGTATAATATGAGTAAGAAGAACACACAAACAATCATAATAGAACCGTATCATAATCACTTTACGATATATCAAAATATTTAATTAAATAGTATCATACTATAACATCAAAGTCACCCAAGTAAAATAATCATCTCATTATAATATGCATCAAATCATCTAATTAATATTACCTTTGAAACACATCAATCACAACAAAACAATCACAAGGAAATGCAATGCTATGCATGAGCTTAGACTCTACTTCACAATGTGGTACCATTCTAACTCTGAAGTACTTGGTTAGGAGGCCATGATACTATTCCACTACAAGAGTAGATGGACAATTCATGAATGACCAAGTCCTCATAGATCCCCTCAACTCAACCCGAGACACATATACGCGACGGTTGGGGTACTCTTGTGTTGCACGGTAGCTCCCGGCCTTAGGGAATAACCCACTAATCCACTTAAGAATTCTCCACTAGGTGTACCCCCAAGGTCTATCAGTCTTACTTTACAGTTCGACTGTAGCCCTCCACGATCAGGCTCATTCAGTTGTACTTCCCCAGAATCACTAGGCTTGTCAGGCCTTACCTATATGATGACCAAATAATCTTCACTTCACAAATTCACAATATTTATTTTCTCCTCTCGTTAGCTTAGACTACTCCATTAAGAGCACCATATTTAAGAATCATCACTATCTCATCAAGTATGGGGTACTTCAATATTTTCATCGCAATTTTATAATATCATTAATCATAAATAATCATGATCATCGTATAAACTCATCACAATTTTATAACATCACTATCATCAATCAAAAATCATCATTATCATCACGTAAGCATATATCAAACCATGCATCCATATTTTATTATCACATCACATAATTTAATCGAAGCAAACATGTACACATAATTTCATTCAACATCCAACATCATAATAATAACAAATATCAACTACCACACAAGTATCGAAAATTAAATCAATCAACACCTTATGAAAATTTCTATTTCACATTTTAATCTCACAATTCTCATATTTGAAATTAATCAATTTAGCTCTCAAAGGGCTACTGCCGTACGTAGCAAGCCCCGGATGAATCATTGGGAAATACGGTTTTCCCGTTCATCTCACAATATATTATACTCATGAATTCAAACGCTCTCTCACCCCTTACCTTATTTTGAAGCTTTCACACACGAATGCGATTCCACGAGTAAACAACCTTTGTTCATTGACTCTTTGTCCTTCAATCGATCTAACTCGATAGTTTATGAGTAAACGTTAAAAATACTTTAAGAGGAGATATTCTAAAAAACTAAATTCTAAAATCGGACAAAGAAAATTACCATAAATCAAAAAACCAATCAGTGGATAATATAGCCACTTTTCACACGGTCATTTTGGCATTGGTTTCACTCAAATCGGACTTACGGTGAAGGAGAATGGTGCAAAATAACGAATTCTACAAACGAAGAAGTTAAGTATTTTAGAGAGAAATTGGGGTTGTTAAAAATATGGAAAATTATGTTTAATTGACAAGTTAAATGAATGAAATACCATACTCAAATTTGGATGAGAATGGAGAAGCTTTTACGGAACAGTTATCGATCACCGGTGTAAAAAACGATAGGTTTGTTTTGTGTTTACTCTTTGGTTCTACGGCTTCCCATTCAACTCCTTTCCCTTTTCTTTGTTTTATTTTATTTTAGTACAAATTAGGTTCACAAGGTCTCTTTATTTATATTTTTGTTTTGGAAAGCGTCGGATAGAAAACAAGCAGCAAAACCTAACAAACTCATCTAAATATTAGCAAAACCTAACAAACTCATCTAAATATTAGCAAAACCTAACAAACTCATCTAAATATTTGTAAAATTAGTTAACAGCCATGCCTACCTAACAAATTCATCTAAATATTTGTAAAATTAGTTAACAGCCCATGCCTACCTTACATATATCAATCGGATTCTACCATTTAGCTTGTCCTATATATTTTAATATATCATTATTATTTATTTATCTATTTATTTAAAAAAAAAAATTATATGAATATTTATTTATTTATTTTTAATAATATGTTTAACTAGGTTTTATTCGTCTATATGGATCTAACCCATAAAACACATTTTTATAATAACTATAATTATTACTATAATATTTCTCAAAATCAACCCATAAAAATACTATCATCTTTATAAAATAGTCAAAACGATTAAATAAATATAACATCTATCAAACCAACACATCATAGAAAGCATCCTTATAACAAAAATTACTCACGAAATTTATCAA
>JBBPBS010000635.1:171473-223142 GCA_037974835.1 Cicer judaicum | reverse complement strand
ACTTTTAATTGAGACTATTTTCTGATTATTCTCATTTTGAACTAAAGCAGCAAAGGTTTTAAAAATTGAGAATGTCTCACTCTTGTGAGTCAGAAAATATGTCCATGTGAATCTAGAATAATCATCAACTAATACAAATCCATAAAGGTTGCCACCAAAACTCTTCACTTGGGAAGGACCATAGAGGTCCATGTGAATCAGCTGTAAAACCTTGGAGGTTTTAACTGAATCTATAGGGGGAAAGGAAGTCTTAACAAGTTTGCTCTTCTCACAAGAGTCACACAGCCTATCTTTGGTAAACTTCCTATTTGGGAGACCTATGACAAGCTGCTTGCTAACTAGTCTATTCAAATGATCTATAAGTGTTATTGAATCTATTACCAACCAATTTCATACCTTCATTCTCCTTATGCTCTATTATGCAGGACTGAGAAGTAAAGTTTACCTTAAAACCTTTATCACATAACTGGGTGATACTCAACAGGTTATGTTTGAGTCCTTCAACATATAATACATCTTTGATAACAATAGTTGACTCATTACCTACATCTCCACTGCCACAGATTTTGCCTTTATTATTGTCGCCGTATTTGACGTAGTCGCCATCTTTTAGGCTTAGAGACAAAAACATAGTTTTGTCCCCTGTCATGTGCTTGGAGCACCCACTGTCCAAATACCATAAGTGGGTCTTGGATGCCAAGCACACCGGCAAAAATAGATTAACGTTTGGATTCAGGTACCCAATTTAACTTGGGTCCTAGGGGGTCAGTTACTAACTTTGGTGTCTTGACCTTCCAAATCTGTCTACACCCTCTGTTGGCAAGTTTTTTAAATTTGCAATTGTGCACAAAATGTCCTTTTCTGCAGTAGAAATGACATGTGACAACAGAGGAGGCATACTGTTTTGGTTTAGTAGAGACACTATGCATATGACCAAATTTAGCATACTTCAGGTTATGTTTAGCAGTTCTATATCCAATACCATGTTTATTGTGATTTTGTTTAACATTCACATTGGGCATATAACCAAGTCCAGACTTTTCATTTAAATTTCTCTGGTTTCCAAGAAGCATATCTAGCTTGGTTTTGCCACTGTTGAATTTTTCAATATCACAATGCAATGCATGAGTTTCCTTTTTCAGTTTTTCATTCATGTCTTTAAGAGACTCATGCTGCAATTTCAATTCATCATAACAAATGCATTTTTCTTCTAATAGTTTCTTAGTGCTAATTAACTGTTTAATAGTGCTAACATATTCATCATGTAGTTCAGTAAATGCATTTTGTAATTCATCATATGAAGGATTAGATGAACTAACCTCGCTTTCGGAATCCGAATCTGTTTTGGCCATGAGACATAGATTTGCTTGTTCTTCTTCAGAAGATGAGGAGGAATCGTTGTCATTATCATTCCATGCAACATAGGCTTTTCTGGATTTTGGCGCTGGTTCCTTGCCTTTGTTCTTTGCAGTTCTATTCTTGTTTTGCAGTTTGTAACATTTAGACTTTATGTGGCCAGTTTTTCCACACTCATAACATGTTATGGTCTTGGTGTCATTTGTCTTAGAACTTCCTGGTTTTCTGAATTTGTTATCTTTCTTATTCAGAATCTTTTTGAACTTTTTGACAAGTAAACCAATTTCTGATTCTTCATCAGTCTCACTGCTTGACTCATCTGAGCAGCTTTCTTGTTCAGCCGTTGATTAATGTGCTTGGGCTTTCAAGGACAACCCTTTTCTTTTTCTGTCAACTTGCTCAGTTTCACTTAGCCTGTGGAGTTCCATTTCGTGTTCTCTTAATTTCCCAAAGAGTGTAGCGATAGACATTGATCCAAGATCCTTCGACTCCGCAATTGCAGTAATCTTCGGCTGCCATTCCCAAGTTAGACATCTCATTACTTTACTAATCTGCTGATCGCTTTCAATCTCCTTTCCAAGTGCGTGCAAGTTGTTGACAATGTGCGTGAACCTGGTTTGCATGTCATTGATGGATTCTTCTTTCTTCATATTGAATAATTCATATTCGTGCATCAATGTGTTTATCCTTGCGCGCTTTACATCTGTGGTGCCTTCATGAGTTTGTTGCAAGGTATCCCACATTTCTTTTGCAGATTTACAATTTGATACCCTGAAAAATTCATCATGACTCAAAGAAGATGATATAATATTTTTAGCTTTAGCATTATAACCAACTTTATTTTTGTCATCTTCAGACCAATCAGATTTTGGTTTCAATATTGCACATTCACTAGTTCTAGCTAAGGTTGGCACAAACGGTCCATTTTCTACAGCATCAAGAATGTCAATTCCACTCGCTTCAAGAAAGATTAACATACACTGTTTCCAATACATATAGGACGCACCATTAAAAGCAAGGGGCCTTGCAAGTGAAGCACCTTCACCTAAGAATTCTACAGAAGTCATGACTTATATGAGAGTTTTCTCTAAAATAAGTACAGACTCTTGATGCCAATTGTAAGGAAATATGACTTCTAAATGCAAGAATTATGTATATGGCAGTACTTCTAATGCAAGAATTATGTATGTTCAATTTATCAAGCAATGACAAAACGGAGCATGTATCAATATTAAACAATCAAACAATTAAGTAAAAGTTAAGGGATAGAAGAACGATACTCATAATTTTATCCTGGTTCGGTCGTCTGTAAGACAACCTACATCCAGTCCCAAGATCAACTTGATCTTAGCCTTTTTCACTAGAATCTTCTATAGTAGTTTTACAGATTGTCCAACTAGCTCCTAGCCTATTTATCCAACTATCTTGATTCTAACATACATCCATTGCATCCTTTGAGTTATTCCAGCAAACTCACACAAGATCGCAATAAGGTTCCTTCTTGATGATCACAAGCATCAACGAACGGTAACCACCAGTGTAGCTACTGGATTTTTACACAATTTGGTTTCAATGTAATTTTACAGAAATTGATAACAAAGAAGATCAAAAGATCTTTCTAACAAAAGTGACTTGATCACACAATGATGTTCAAACTATAAGTGTTTGCCAAATGGTTAAGTTTTCTCAAAGTATTGTGTGTATCAAAGTTCAAAGTCTCAAAGGTTCTGTTTTTGGAAAGTTCCGAATTCTATGTCAAATCAAAAGTTATGTTCATTCTTTTTGAAAAACAGTTTTGAGACAGTTTTTATATGTTTCAAAAAAACACATATAAATCGATTTGTCTATCGATTTTATAAAGCATAGAAACACTCCAATCGATTTGCCAATCGATGCTCGTGTTTCTTGTTTTTCTTGGATCTTGAAAACATATGCATCAATCGATTTCTCAATCGATTGTGTTAATTCATAAATCAGAAAACTGAGACAAGTTCATATCAGCATCGATTGAGTAATCGATTTTGAATGTTTTGTTCCAACATCGAGATCAAAACAATCGATTCCACAATCGATTGATATTTTATCATAATCGATTTGGCAATTGGTCTATAATTGAAACAATTACTCCAATTGATTTGTCAATCGATTGGTTTGTTCTCTGGGACTTCAGAATATTGCACGAATCGATTCGTCAATCGATTTTCTTTGTCCCAGTGTTCCAGTTGTTCAATTCCAATCTATTTACCAATCGATTTGAATTGTTACTGGGACTTAGCCATTTTTAAAATATTGATTTGTCAATCGACTAGGAACTTGGTTTCTGATATATGATAAAACATTTTCAATACCCAATCGATTTGTCAATCGATTGGTATATGTCTTGCAAGTCAAGAAATAAACTTCAATTGATGTCTCAATCGATTGGATTTGTCACAGAGCTACTAACTTAGAAAAACTTTTGTCCAATCGATTTGCCAATCGATTTGGTTTATGGATTTTTGTCTATGTGTCTCATTCAATTGATTTATCAATTGATGTTCCAATCGATTGTTATGTTACAGAGGTTAAGTTAGAAACAAATTAAGCTCGAAATCGATTTTCCAATCGATTTATAATCTTGTGACTTGCCCCTGTAACTCACACAATCGATTTCCCAATTGATGCATGAATCGATTGTCCAATCGATTGCTTTGCACCCAGAGTTCAAGTTTCACTGCTATCCTTCACAGAATCGATTTACCAATCGATTGGATCAGTGATAACTTTACTCCTGAGTCAATCAATCGATTGCCCAATGGATTAGCAAATTGATTAGTCAATCGATTTTGTTTTCTAATTTCAATTTAAAAACATTTTTATCTTGGCAACACTTAAGCATGACCTCATGTATGATAAGTCTAAAGCCTAGTATACACAATCACTGAAGACACAAAAGCATAGTTGACTTTGTCCTGCACATGCTTCACTTCAAGCTTGATTCATTGCGTTCCAAGCATTGTGTCCATATGTTTAGTGTGTGTGTTTCTACCTAAAATGCAACTTGATTCAAATAGTTAGCTCAATCACAAGACATTGTATGTTTGTTTTTTATGTCAAAACTAAAATCAGGGGAACTTATGTCCAACAATCCTTTGATGGTATCCTTTGGTGGTTATCTTCTAGTCGCTTTCTCTAATTTTTTTTTACATACTTATTGAAGTTAAATTTTTCATTCTTATAAAATAATTTTTCTAACATTAAAACTTTAAGTATTAAACCAACTTGGCTCCAACAATCTCTCCCTTTTTGATGATGACTAAACTGTATTTTTTATACAACTTTCTTTTATTATTGACTCTTTCTTTCTTATGGTTCCCCCTAAGTCTAAATATTTTTTATTATCTCCCCACATGTATACATAAACAGATCAAACAACAAATGCATACATAAACATATCCAACAAGAAATTATTCTCAAATATATTTCTTCTCTTTTTGTAATCAGACAAAAAGACTTGAAAGTGAAACTTTTTTTCTCTTAAAAACTGAATAGAACATAGCACATATCGTGAGCATAAAATATAAGACTTATCATAAGATGAAACTAAAATACTCTAAGGTCGGCACAACAACATCTAGGTATAAAGGTTGGCACAACACCAATGATATGGCCTTTTTTCTTTCCTCCAAAAGTCACTATGCCTCCTTTGCGCAATGTTAGTTCCTAGAACATATTCTTTTCTCTCTTCATATGTTGCAAACATCACTATCCAAGTACCATATTTGGTGTTTTAACTTGGTTGTTGAGGGCATCTACAACATAAATAATTTTATTCTTAGGTACCCAAATTTGGTTGGTCCTAGTTTGTTAGTCTTGAAAGCTTTCTTATCTTTCCTTGTATTTAACATGTGATAAAATAATTGAGTGACCTTTCTTAGAGTGGACATTGCATAAAATATCACAGGGAATGGGTTTAGGTTCAATTACCGTTTCTCAAATCTTAGACATTTTTAACCATTTCTACTAACTCCATAAATCATATAAGCATACTTGCTTCTTTCCATACTATTAGCTAGAAACTCTTGAAATTTTTCTTCATGTTTATTAGAATCACATGTTACATTTTCTAAAGGTTTTGAAACGTGATTGTCTTTCAATATTTTATTTTCATCTCTGACCTTAACATATTCAGTTTTTAAAACACTTATTTCTTGAGTTAATTTAGCATTTACTTTCCTAAGTGTTTATAATTTAAGAGACAACTTGTAGTTCCTGTGTAAGAAGTCATTTATAATAGTAGTTAAATAAGATCTAGTTAAATAGGAAAATACCTCAATTTGTTTATCAAGTGATTGACTTCCGTAGTTAGAATAAATGTTGGATCCAAATTCAGAGTTGGTATGAGTCATTAGAGGCAAATATGCTTGCTCTTCATCATTAGAGTATTCATCAAAATCATCACAAGTAGACATTATAACCTTTTTCTTGGGTTTAGAATCCTTCCTCTAATGTTTCCCTTTTTTCAAGATTTGGACATAATTAGATTTGACATGTCTAGGTTTATTACATCGATAGAATATGCTTTTCTTGTAGGATTTTTCATCTCTTCCTCTGTTTGACTGCCTATAACATATTTGAGGAAATTGTTTCTTCCTGTTGTGCCACATCTTCTGAATTATTTTGGTTATGAAAACCAATTTCTCTTCCTATAAATCTCCATTCTTATCCTATGAATCATTATCCTATGGTTATGCTTCTAAGGCTTTTTATTATTTGGATTATAGAGCAAAAGTCTTGTTCTTTTTTGGCTCATCTTCTTCAAGCTCAATTTCATGAGATCTTTGAGAGCTGATTAATTCTTCCCTTTCTTCTTGAATGACAGTGATCTTAGGTCTCCACTTGTTGGGAAGACTTCTTAGGATATTGATGACTCTTCATCAAATGCATATTTTTTTTTATTGTTTTTAGTCTTATATATCATTTATTCATTAGTTAATTTAAGGATTTATTTGATATATTTTTTAAATTTTATTTTTTTTAATTTAATGAAATTTTTATGTTCTTATTTCCATGATTAAGAAGAGATTTTTCGGAGTTTTGCGTTGTTACTTTGCTTTAGTGCAATGCAGAATTTTGGTGAGAAATCAACATGACCTATGTGGAGTACCTCAACCATAATTGGAGTTTTAGATGTACAATAGGAGTCAAACCAAGTGCAAATGAAAGCTAAAATCCGTAGCTAAAAATTCCATGAAAACACCAGAACCAAATTCAAACTCTACATAGGTGAAAATGTAGACAATTTCAACGAGAAGAAGTTGTGCGCCTGGAGCGCAAAAGTTGCGCCTGAGGCGTATTTCCAGTATGTTGCCACTACCAAGACGCGCCTGGAGCGCATAAGTTGCGCCTGGGGTGCAAATCCAGACTAGTGACTTTGTCCACACGCGCCCGGAACGCCAACCTAAAATTTGATTATGTTTATGAATTTAAATTTATTTATTTCTTTATAAATTTCTCAGCCTTATAATACAGTATGAAAATCTTTCTCTTTTAGTATTTTTTGAAACTCTAATAAAAATATTTGGATCATATTGGTGTGTCAGCATATACCCAGGGTTGACCTTGAGGATGATCACGATCATAAAAAAATTTTATAACTACTTCGACAATTATTCCTTCAGACTCTTGAATTTGAAAAAGGTGTGAGGAAAGAAAGTGACAAAAATATTTATAATTAAAAATAGTTGTACTCTTAAAAAAATAAAAATCGTTATTCAAGTCATATATTGACTACTAGATTCAAGTAAAAGTATTTATCTATCAAGTTTATTTTATTTAACTTATGTACAACACATCGATGCTTAACTAAAAGTAAAAAATATTTCAAATGTTTTAAATGCAAAATTATTTATTAAAATATTTTAATCAATTTTGTTCAATAATTTTCAATTGATAATATGAAATCAATCTATTCAATATTTGTTAAGACGTTATTAATTTTCAATAAGATTTTATCATTTTTTAATTATTAATAATGTGAGATTGCGGTCACAAATGCAAAAATAAAACTACAAAAAGCATTTTTTTTTTGTGGTGAAAAAATCATATTCAACCCAAGTCCAATTTCTAATTTTAACCTAGTATGTATTTATATTGGTAGAGTCAAGGGTTAGGTTGTTCTTCGATACAAGTACATCCCTAAAAATGAGCCGTCGTCCTCCCCCTCTCCGCCGCCCTTCCCGTTCCGCGTCCCTGCTCCTGGATCAGTCCTCGCCCCGACCTCGCCTGGGGCGCGCAACGCACATCATCATTCATTAAAATGCATAATTTTGACTTTCTAGGTCTCTTTTTGACTATTGGGAAGTGGGGAGACTTGTGCCCCAGCATGGAAACTAAAAGACAGCCATTTTTAACACCATTGGAGTCGTTTTATCAAGAATCATCCATGAATCATTCTTGTAATTCTTCTTTAATCCTTATCTTTTGTATCTGTGTCATGAGTAACTAAACCCTATTTGTTAGGGATGAGTGTAACAAGATGAAACCCTTATTTTTGTAATTTGATTTCTATTTATATGAATGAGTTTATTGATTTATTTTTGTCATCTACAACTTCCATGAAGACACCGGAACTAAATTCAGACTCTACAGAGGTGAAAATGTAGACAATTTCAACGAGAAGAAGTTGTGTGCGTGGAGCGCAAAAGTTGCGCCTGAGGCGAATTTCCAGTATGTTGCCACTACCAAGACGTGCCTGGAGCACATAAGTTGTGCCTGGGGCGCAAATCTAGACTAGTGACTATGTCCACGCGCGCCAGGAACGCTTATCTAAAATTTGATTATGTTTATGAATTTAAATTTATTTATTTTTTTATAAACTTCTCAACCCTATCATAAAGTATGAAAATATTTTTTTTTAGAATTTTTTGAAACTCTAATAAAAAAATTTGGATCATATTGGTGTGTCAGCATATATCCAGGGTTGACCTTGAGGATGATCACGATCATAAAAATGTTTTATAACTACTTCGACAATTATTCCTTTATACTCTTGAATTTGAAAAAGGTGTGAGAAAAGGAAATGAAAAAAATATTTAACATCAGAAATAGTTGTACTATTAAAAAAATAAAAATCGTTATTCAAGTCATATATTGACTACTAGATTCAAGTGAAAGTATTTATCTATCATGTGTATTTTATTTAACTAATGTACAACACATCGATGCTTAACTAAAAGTAAAAAATATTTCAAATGTTTTAAATGCAAAATTATTTATTAAAATATTTTAATCAATTTTGTTCAATAATTTTCAATTGATAATATGAAATCAATCTATTCAATATTTGTTAAGACGTTTTTAATTTTAAATAAGATTTTATCATTTTTTTATTATTAATAATGTGAGATTGCGGTCACAAATGCAAAAATAAAAAAAACAAAAAGCTTGTTTTTTGTGTGGTGAAAAAATCATATTCAACCCAAGCCCAATTTATAATTTTAACCTAGTATGTATTTATATTGGTAGAGTCAAGGGTTCGGTTGTTCGCCAATTCAAGTACATCCCTAAAAATGAGCTGTCGTCCTCCCCCTCTCCGCCGCCCTTCCCGTTCCGCGTCCGCGCTCCTGGATCATTCCTTGCCCTCGACCTTGCCTGTGGCGCATAACGCACATAATCATTCATTAAAATGCATAATTTTGACTTTCTAGGTCTCTTTTTGACTATTGGGAAGTGGGGAGACTTGTGCCTTAGCATAGAAACTCAAAGACGACCATTTTTAACACCATTGGAGTCTTTTTATCAAGAATCACCCATGAATCATTCTTGTAACTATTCTTTAATCCTTATCTTTTGTATCTCTGTCATGAGTAACTAAACCCTATTTGTTAGGGACGAGTGTAAAAAGATGAGACCCTAATTTTTGTAATTTCATTTCTATTTATATGAATGAGTTTATTGAATTATTTTTGTCATCTACACCAAAACGAAATTCAGACTCTAAAAAGGTCAAAATATAGAAAATTTCAACGATAAAAAGTTGTGCGCCTGGAGCGTAAAAATTGCGCCTGAGGCGCATTTCCAGTATGTTGCCACTACCAAGACGCGCCTTGAGCACATAAGTTGCGCTTGGGACGCAAATCCAGACTAGTAACAATGTCCACGCGTGCCTGGAACGCATATGTAAAATTTGATTAATTTTCTAAATTTAAATTTATTTATTTTTTTAGAAATTTCTTAGCCCTATAATACAGTATGAAAATCTTTCTCTTTTAGTATTTTTTGAAACTCTAATAAAAAAATTTGGATCATATTGGCCTGTCAGCATATATCTAGGGTTGACATTGAGGATGATCACGATCATAAAAAAGGTTTACAATTACTTCGACAATTATTCCTTCATACTATTGAATTTGAAAAAGGTTCGAGGAAAGAAAGTGAAAAAAATATTTAACATGAAAAATAGTTGTACTCTTAAAAAACTAAAAATCGTTATTCAAGTCATATATTGACTACTAGATTCAAGTGAAAGTATTTATCTATCAAGTGTGTTTTATTTAACTTATGTACAACATATCGATGCTTAACTAAAAGTAAAAAATATTTCAAATGTTTTAAATGAAAAATTATTTATTAAAATATTTTAACCAATTTTATTCAATAATTTTCAATTGATAATATGAAATCAATCTATTCAAAATTTGTTAAGACGTTATTAATTTTAAATAAAATTTTATCATTTTTTAATTATTTATAATGTGAGATTACGGTCACAAATGCAAAAATCAAAAATACAAAAAGCATTTTTTTTGGTGGTAAAAAAATTATATTCAACCTTCGCCGATACAAACACATTGCTAAAAATGAGCCGTCGTCCTCCCCCTCTCTACCGCCCTTCCCGTTCCACGTCCCCTCTCTAGTCCCCGCTCCTGGATCAGTCCTCGCCCCCGACTTCGTCTGGGGCGCGCAACGCACATCATCATTCATTAAAATGCATAATTTTGACTTTCTAGGTCTCTTTTTGACTATTGGGAAGTGGGGAGACTTGTGCCCTAGCATAGGAACTCAAAGACGACCATTTTTAACACCATTGGAGTCGTTTTATCAAGAATCACCCATGAATCATTCTTGTAATTCTTCTTTAATCCTTATCTTTTGTATCTCTATCATGAGTAACTAAACCCTATTTGTTAGGGATGAGTGTAACAAGATGAAACCCTTATTTTTGTAATTTGATTTCTATTTATATGAATGAGTTTATTGAATTATATTTGTTATCTAGAACTTCCATGAAGACACCGGAACCAAATTCAGATTCTACAGAGAAGAAAATAGAGACAATTTCAACGAGAAGAAGTTGTGCGCCTGGAGCGCAAAAGTTGCGCCTGAGGTGCTTTTCCAGTATGGTGCCACTACCAAGACGCGCCTGGAGTGCATAAGTTGCACCTGGGGCGCAAATCCAGACTAGTGAAACTTACCACGTGGGCCCAGAACGCCAATCTAAAATTTGATTATGTTTCTGAATTTAAATTTATTTTTTTTTTTTATAAATTTCTCAGCCCTATATTACAATATGAAAATCTTTCTCGTTTAGTATTTTTTGAAACTCTAATAAAAAAATTTGGATCATATTGGTCTGTCAGCATATATCCAGGGTTGACCTTGAGGATGATCACGATCATAAAAAAAGTTTTATAACTACTTCGACAATTATTCCTTCATACTCTTGAATTTGAAAAAGGTGGGAGAAAAGAAAGTGAAAAAAATATTTAACATTAAAAATAGTTGTACTCTTAATAAAATAAAAATCGTTATTCAAGTCATATATTGACTACTGAATTCAAGTGAAAGTATTTATCTATCAAGCGTATTTTATTTAACTTATGTACAACACATCGATGCTTAACTAAAAGTAAAAAATATTTCAAATGTTTTAAATGCAAAATTATTTATTAAAATATTTTAATCAATTTTGTTCAATAATTTTCAATTGATAATATGAAATCAATCTATTCAATATTTGTTAAGACGTTATTAATTTTAAATAAGATTTTATCATTTTTTAATTATTAATAATGTGAGATTACGGTCACAAATGCAAAAATAAACATACAAAAAACATTTTTTTTTGTAGTGAAAAAATGATATTCAACCCAAGGGTAGAGTCAAGGGTTCGGTTGTTCGCCATTCAAGTACATCCCTAAAAATGAGCCGTCATCCTCCCCCTCTCCGCCGCCCTTCCCGTTCCGCATCCCCACTCCACTCCTCGCCCCCGACCTCGCTTGGGGCGCGCAACGCACATCATCATTCATTAAAATGCATAATTTTGAATTTCTTAGTCTCTTTCTGACTATTGGGAAGTGGGAAGACTTGTGCTCTAGCATAGAAACTCAAAGATAGCCATTTCAAACACCATTGGAGTCGTTTTATCAAGAATCATCTATGAATCATTCTTGTAATTCTTCTTTAATGCTTATCTTTTTTATCTCTATAATGAATAACTAAACCCTATTTGTTAGGGATGAGTGTAACAAGATGAAACCCTTATTTTTGTAATTTGATTTCTATTTATATGAATGAGTTTATTGAATTACTTTTGTCATCTACAACTTCCATGAAGACACCGGAATCAAATTCAGACTCTACAGAGGTGAAAACGTAGACAATTTCAACGAGAAGAAGTTGTGCGCCTAGAGCGCAAAATTTGCGCCTGAGCTGCATTTCCAGTATGTTGCCGCTACCAAGACGCGCCTGGAGCGCATAAGTTGCGTCAGGGGCGAAAATCCAGACTAGTGACGCTGTCTATGCGCGACCGGGACGCCAATCTAAAATTTGATTATGTTTCTGAATTTAAATTTATTTATTTTTTTATAAATTTCTGAGCCCTATAATACAGTATGAAAATCTTTTTCTTTTATTATTTTTTGAAACTCTAAGAAAAAAATTTGGATAATATTGGTCTGTCAGCATATATCTAGGGTTGACCTTGAGGATGATCAGGATCATAAAAAAGTTTTATTTCTACTTCGACAATTATTCCTTCATACTCTTGAATTCGAAAAAGGTGTGAGGAAAGAAAGTGAAAAAAAAATTTAACATTAAAAATAGTTGTACTCTTAAAAAAATAAAAATCGTTATTCAAGTCATATATTGACTACTGGATTCAAGTGAAAGTTTTTATCTATCAAGTGTATTTTATTGAACTTATGTATAACACATCGATGCTTAACTAAAAGTAAAAAATATTTCAAATGTTTTAAAGGAAAAATTATTTATTAAAATATTTTAATCAATTTGGTTCAATAATTTTCAATTGATAATATGAAATCAATCTATTCAATATTTGTTAAGACGTTATTAATTTTAAATAAGATTTTATAATTTTTTAATTATTAATAATGTGAGATTACGGTCACAAATGCAAAAATAAAAATACAAAAAACATTTTTTTTGTGGTGAAAAAATCATATTCAACCCAAGCCCAATTTCAAATTTTAACCAAGTATGTATTTATATTGGTCGAGTCAAGGGTTCGAATGTTTGCCGATTCAAGTACATCCCTAAAAATGAGTCGTCGTCCTCCCCCTCTCCAGCGCCCTTCCCGTTCCGCGTCCCCGCTCCTGGATCAGTCCTCGCCCCCGACCTCGCCTGGGGCGCACAACGCACATCATCATTCATAAAATGTAAATTTTGACTTTCTAGGTCTCTTTTTGTCTATTGGGAAGTGGGGACACTTGTGCCCTAGCATAGAAACTCAAAGACGACAATTTTTAACACCATTTGAGTCATTTTATCAAGAATCATCCATGAATTATTCTTGTAATTCTTCTTTAATCCTTATCTTTTGTATCTCTATCATGAGTAACTAAACCCTGTTTGTTAGGGATGAGTGTAACAAGATGAAAACCTTATTTTTGTAATTTGATTTCTATTTATATGAATGAGTTTATTGAATTATTTTTGTCATCTATGTGCTTAATGCTTTTTATTGCTTGATCAACATTTAAATGTTCTACAATTCGTATTTTGAAACAGAAGTGGACTTTACGAATGCTTGAGATAAGAAATTCATGATTTTGTAGTCTAGGGATAGATGTAGGTCACGAAACCAATTAAATTAGTTGCAAAGACAATAGTTTAAAAAGAGGATTCCTGTACGGTAATGCTTAATTCTAATCTTAAATCTACTAATGAATTAAGGGTTACATTGGAATTAAAGGTTATGTCACTAAGACATTAGGGCAAGAATACTAAAGAGAATTCGGTAATAATTCAATAAAGGAATTCAATAACTAAGATCAAATTAGACACCAAGGTTGGATTCGAAGTGAAACTCATCCCTGACATTTTTCTCATTCTAAAGGATCAATTTTATTATAGTTGTTAATTATAAATATTATTTCAATCAATTTGGAAATTTTTTGTTCAATTGCAATAATTAAACATAATTCTTTAGTAAAATGCAATCCTTGAGTTCAACACTCGGAACTACCGTTTTGTTATTACTTGCAACGTTTCAGTACACTTGCTAAAACTCTATCAAGTTTTTGGCGCCGTTGTCGGGGATTGCCATATCACTATTGAATTTAATTTATTTACTTGGTTGAAATTTTTTGCTCTGCAATAAAATTTGTTTTTAGTTTAGTTATTTATTTTTCTTTATTTTAAAACTCTTCATTACTCACAATTTCTCTAACCTTGTAAGCGAGGCCAGTCCTCATCTAAAGTTATCTTTGACACAAAATTTGAAAAAACCGCGAAAGCACATCGAAAGGTAACTCGAGAAAGGAGACAAAGGGAAATACATTTAGTAGTGGAAGAAGAGGTTTTGGGTGATTTCATCATATTCATTGAGTTGCCCGATCCACAACCACCAGAACATACTCTTGGCGAGTATGGGAATTGTAATAGAAATCATGCTTGATTGCCCATCCATAACCAACCAGTTACAATCAATAATTTTGAAATAAGTCCCGCTCTATACCGAGAGTTGAAGGAGATTCATTTTGCTAGTAAACATAATGAGGACGCCGATAGACATCTTAGAAATTTCTTTGAATTATGTGAAACAGTGAAGTTGGAGGATTGTTCTGAAGAAGGCAAGATGTTGAAACTATTTCCATTTTCATTGAAAAATTATGCTAAGGAGTGGCTTAATTCCTTTCCTGCCAGTAGCATCACCACATGGGATGACCTTGAAGATAAGCTCTTGGAACAATACTTTCCGCCAGCTATGTTCGTTAGAAAAAGGCAAGAGATTTCAAGTTACAAACAGAAAGAGGGGGAATCTCTTCGTGACACTTACAGGAGATTCAAGAGTTTACTAGCAGGATGCCCAATCATGCTTATGACGACACTGCTCAGATGCAAATACTCTGTAATGGTTTGAGACCTAGCACTATAATTATGTTTGATGCCACACCAGGTGGTTTTTTGAATTACAAGACCGCAACAGAAGCACGAAAAATTATTGAGATCATGGCATCAAATGAACAATTGATGTTGTATGAAAGAGGTGGTGGGTTAGCAAGTGGTATATTGGAATTGAACGTTATGGATGGGTTGACTCCAGGTAGGCCGCTCTCAAAATAGATACAAGAGGTTATCACCACTGAGATAAAGAAAGGGGTGACAACTCTAAATATACAACCCCAAGTGGCCCCTGTCAAATTATTAAAGTACCCTAGTTGTAAATTTTGTGGGGGAGCACATAAAAATGGATCTTGTGAAGCACTAGATGGTAATGAGATAGAAGAAATAGAAGAGGTGAATTTTGTGTGTAATAACGGGAAGCAGAATAATCTCCACTCTAGTACGTATAACCTTGGTTGGAGAAATGATCCAAAATTTTCTGGGAGAGATCAACAAGGGGGGTCTCAAGGTCAACAAGGAGCTCAAACAAACCAATTCCCACCTTGAAAGGCTCATTGGCAAGTGCTATAAAGAAATTAGTAACAAGCACAAGTTCTTTCATTGAAGAGTCAAGAGCCATCCACAAAAATCACTCGGCACCAATAAAGAATCTTGAGACTCAAATGGGTCAACTTGCTCAACAAATGGCACAAAGAACATCTGGAAATATGCCTAGGGTCACAGTTCTGAATCCACGAAATGATGTTAATGCAGTGACCACGAGGAGTAGCAATGTGAGTGAACAAGTACCACCTGAATCCAAATAGAGTGGAAGTACTCTGACTTCAACCCACTTGGAGCAAATGGTCACACCAACATTCGTTGAAGAGCACATCGCTTTTGAAAAGGGGGAAGAACCTATGGTACAAAAAAGGGAACCACTGCCAAAACAAGAAATTCGACTTTCATTCCTCAAATATTAAGAAAGGAAGAAATTGAAAAACAATTTGGTAAGTTTCTTGATGTTTTTAAAAAATGACAAATTAACATTCCTTTTGCAGAAGCACTGGAGAAGATGTGGACATACGCCAAGTTCATGAAGGAGATTATGTCGAAGAAAAGAAAAATCGGCAGTGAAACAGTGATGCTTACTGAAGAGTGTAGTGCTAAACTATAGAGGAAGCTGCCATTGAAGCTCAAGGATCCTGGAAGCTTCTCAATCTCGTGCACTATTGGAAATAGAAATTTCAATATACAAAAACCTGAACATTCGAAAAGTCAAAGACACGCAACTGATGTTACAGTTTGTAGTTTGCTCAATGAAACACCCCTATGGAGTGGCGGAAAATGTGTTGGTTAAAGTGGACAAGTTCATTTTTCCAGTGGATTTTGTGGTACTAGACATGGATGAGGACAGTGACATTCCTTTGATTTTGGGAAGAATGTTCTTAGCAACAGGGCGAGCTATGATTGATGTGGCAGATGACACCTTAACCTTAAAAGTAAATGAAGAAACTATCACTTTTAACATTTTAAAAGCCATGGAACATTCAAAAGAAAGAGAAGGGTGCAATGGAATCGAGATCTTATATGCGATGGTCAACGAAGAAATGAAGCATCAAAAACCCAATTTACCATTAGAAATAGTGTTATGCCTACCCCAAGATGCTGTTGAAGAAAATGAAAGGGAAGAGGTCTTGGCCATGTTAGAAGCATCACCATCTTACTCCCCCCGTTTTCCTACTAGATGGGAGGAGTTGAAAGGGAATGAAGACAAGCCCTCGAAGAAAAATACACCATTGATTGAACTCAATTCGTTGCCTCATCACTTGAAATATGTATCTCTTGGTGAGAAGGATGATGTGTTCTTCCTGTCATACATGCCACCTTGACAATAGTTGAGACGTCAAGTTAACGACTTTAAAGAAGTGTTTTGTGGGAGATAACCCACATGTAGAGGTAACTTTTATTTTTTGCAATCTTATTTTTGTTATTTGAATTTGTTTCTTTCTAATTGTGTGTAAACGTGCACTATGTTGAAGAATTATTAACAACTTGCATTTGGTCTTAAGTTTTCTGTTTGGGATTTTGAAATTTAAACTCTATTTCGTTGCTCAATTCGATAAGTTTCACTAATGCATGCATTGTTGATTACTCCTTGATTGTCAAACTCCCAAATTTTGTAGTAGCATGTTTGGCATTATTTTGATTGTTCATACTCTCTCTTATTATTCTAGCTGTGAACTTTTGGGCCTAAACACTTAAATTCTTTGTTGTGTGATTATCCAAACATGTGTTATCCCTTCAGAACTTGGACTAATTCAGACTTGCATCACTTGTAATTTATGCAAACACTGAGACAATTTTGTTTGGTCGCTTGAGCCTTTCTAACTGCCCTATAAATATTTTACCCTTTGCTAGCCCATTTGAGCCTTGCCCTTTTATTTCGGTTACTAGCCACATTGTAACACCCTAAATTTGATAATAAACTATTTTATTAATTAAATAGGATTTTAAATAATTAATTTGATGTTAAAATTATTTTAGAATATATGTTGATAAATTTTGTGAGTAATTTTTGTTATAGTAATGTTTTCTGTGATGTGTTAGTTTGATAGATATTATATTTAATGAGCAATATAAATAATAAATATTTTACTTTATTATTTTATATATTTTTATAAAAATAAAAGTATTGTAGTGTAATATTTTAAAGAACAAGATTTTATATGATTTTAAGTGTATATGTGAGTTGGTTATTGATATGATATTTTCTTATATGTTTGACTAATATTAAATGTGTACATATTTATATTTTAATCATTTTTAAGTATATCTTATTTTAATTATTTTTAAATATATCTTATTTTAATTATTTATTCTATAAATAATTATATTGAGATCGTAGTAATATTGTGTTTGATTTTCTTTGTTTTTATATATTCATTTTGAAATTGTGATTATATATATATATATATAGTTATATTTCAATTATTTATAACTATTTTCTATTTTTAGTTATTTTCTTTAAAAATATTTATCTTGAGATAGAATTGATATTGTGTCTGATTTTGTTTATTTTTATATACTTGTTATGACATTGTGATTTTATATATATTTATTACGATTTAGTAATTAATATAAAATATTGATGTTATATTTATTTATTTTATAATTTTGACTATTTCCTAATATTCTGGTATTATTATAATGTGAGTATTTTGATAAATAAGTATAATTGTAGAGATTATTTTGAATGTGAATGTTTCAGTCATTAGTAATATATTTTTTTATATATTGATTATTTTGATTACTCTAATTTATAAAATATTAGTAACGTTTGGAAAACTAAATGGTGCTTGGAGAAATATTAAAAAGGAAATTAAACAAATATTAATTTTATTTCCACAAAATAAAAATAATAATAGTAAAACAAAAACATAAATAAAGAGACCTTGTGAACCCTGATTTTTATTAAAATAAAATAAAACAAAGAAAAGGGAAGGGAGTTGGACAGGCAGCTTTAGAACCAAAGAGTAAACACAACAACAACCTATCGTTTGACACTGGTAAGCAATAACTGTCCCAGAAAAGTTTCTATGTTTTTGTCCAAATTTCAGTATGTTGTTTTACTCATTCATCTATTCAATTAAACACAATTTTTCAGATTTTTAACAACCCGAATTTCTCCCTAAAATACCCAATTTCTACGTTTACAGAAATCCTTATTTTGCACCGTTCTCCTTCACCGTAAGTCCGATTTGAGTGAAACCAACGCCAAAACGACCGTGTGAAAAGTGGCTATATTATCCACTGATTGGGTTTCTGATTTATGGTAATTTTGCTTGACCGAATTTCGAATTTAGTTTTTAGAGTATCTTCTCATAATTTATTTTTAACGTTTACCCATAAGCTGTCGAGTTAGATCGATTGAAGGACAAAGAGTCAATGAACAAAGGTTGTTTGCTCGTGGAATCGTATGCGTGTGTGAAAGCTTCAAAATAAGCTAAGGGGTGAGAGAGCGTTTAAATTCATGAGTATAATATATTGTGAGATGAACGGGAAAACCGTATTTCCCAACGATTCATCCGGGGCTCGCTACGTATGGAAGAAGCCCTTTGAGGGATAAATTAATTAATTTACAAATATTGAAATTGTGAGATTAAAATATAGAATAGAAACATTTGTAGGGTGTTGATTGATTTAATTTCATTGAATGTATGAAATTGATATTATTGTGATATTGGGTGTCGACTTAAATTTATGTATATATATATATATATGTAATTAGATGAGTTTATGTGATGTGATAACAAAAGGTGGATGTGTTGTGGTAGTTTTATGTGATGATGATGATGTATGATTAATTATTCTGATGTTATAAATTTGTGAGAAGTTTATGTGATGATGTTTGATTGATGATAGTGATGCTATAAATTTGTGATGAGTTTATGTGATGAGATATGATTAATGATAGTGATGTTGTGAATTTGTGATGAGAATATTGAAGTAACCCCATAATTGGTGAAATAATTATGATTTCAATTTGTGTTTGAGATGACGGTTTTAATGGAGTATCATAAACCAACGAGGGGAGAAAATAAATATTGTGAATTTGTGAAGTGGAGATTATTTTCTCATCATATAGGTAGGGCCTGACAAGCCTAGTGATTATGGGGAAGTACAACTGAATGAGCCTGATCGTGGCGGTCTGCTGTCGAGCCGTAAGGCAAGATTGTTAGACCTTGGAGGTATTCCGGTGGGGAATTCCTAGGTGACTTGGAGGTAGCACTCCAAATGTCGGGAGCTACCATACAACACACGTTTACCTCGACTGTCACGTATATGTATCTCGGGTTGAGTTGAGGGGATCTATGAGGACCGGGCCAATTTGAATTATCCGTCCACTAGGAGGTGGCATAGTATCATGGCCTCCTAACCAAGTACTTCAGAGTTAGAATGGTACCAAATTGTGAAGTAGAGTCTAAGCTCATGCATAGCATTGCATTTCCTTGTGATTGTTTTGTTGTGATTGATGTGTTTCAAAGGTAATAATAATTAAATGATTGATGCATATTATAATGAGATGATTATTTTACTTGAGTGACTTGGATGTTATAGTATGATACTATTTAATTAAATATTTTGATATATCGTAAAGTGATTATGATACGGTTCTATTATGATTGTTTGCGTGTTCTTCTTACTCATATTATACTATTAACATGATTTCAAAACTCACCTCCTTCGTTGTTTGTGTTTAACTGGTTGGGCCCTGCGTTTGCGAAATCGGAGTTATTACAGGTTAATGAGTCTTGAAGTTCAAGTTTGGGAGGAACCCCGCTCTGATAGGTGATACCGGGAATAAGGGTTTTAATTTGTATTTTACTTATTTAATTTGAATCAAATTTTTGTATGAAAACCTTAGAAGTACTAGTAAGTTTTTAGAATTAAATCAAGTAATTGTACTTAAATCAAGTTTATTGAGATTAAATTGTTTTATTTGATTAATAAAATTTGAATTGTTGCATGTGTATTTTGAGAAACGTGATATCCTAAATTAGTTACAAAAGTTTTTAATTTCTTGGAAATATAATTGTATTTATCCGTTGCAAATTATATAGAAATATGATACAAATTATTATGTATATTATTTTGGGATTTAGGGTGTCACATTAGTGGTATCAGAGCAGGTCTGTCCTATCAGGCCGAGTGGGTCAAATGTCGATTTAGTGTTAGTCGAGTGTCGATTTAGTGTTAGTCGAATGTAAGTCGTGTCAATTGTGCTTTCTTGTGTAGTAATTATGTTCACTATGATTGTTTTCCTATTTTATTATTGTATTAAGTGTTATATGCTTTTGGTATTATTATACATATTTTTGATATTACTAATTAAGGGTCTAATATTTGCTTCCTCTAATTGTGTTATAGATTCTACATTCCTACCTAAATGGGTAAATAAAACATGAAATTACTTGTTAAGATTTGAGTTAGCTTTAATTGTTAACAAGATTATGTTAGTTACTTGTTGCTTATTGTTTGTCTTTTGAACTATGATTTTTGCGCTATTGTTTTATATGAATAGTTGAAAGTAATAATTTTGATTGACCAGCTGTATGTTTCAAGTTACTAATCTCATTCAGGTAATCTTAGTTATCAAATGTCATACCTCACTAGTTAATTGTTTTAAAGTTCGACTTTCACCCTTAACCAATTTAAAATATTTAGTTTTGACATGTATTTGTTTAATGTGTTTGATCTAATAACTAATTGATTGAAACATTGATTTCCGTATGGATTATATGTTTAAAACTTCAAGTGTTGACTTTTACTAGGTACAAATTATTATTATTATTATTATTATTATTATTATTATTATTATTATTATTATTATGTTGAAACTCAATTTAGAGATAAAAGAATGTTTTGTTCTAAACTTTGAGTTAGATAGGAAATATGTCTCTTACGTTTAAAGTTTAAATTTTGACTATAAATTTATTATTTTTATTTTATATTGGTTTGTGTTAAAAAAAATGATTTTAAATCGTGAATGTTAACTTTAAATCATTTGAAAGTGTTGATGGTTGTATCTAGATGAGTAGAGTTTTGATATTGGTTTGAAAACAATTTAGAATATTCGTCATGATTTAGATAGTATGAAATTCATATTATTAGCAATATTAATTCTTGAATATTAGAGGTTGGTAGAACTTAGAATTTTTTAAAAAAAACGACATTTTGAAGGAGTTAATGTTTCTTTATTTTGTATGATGAAAATAACTTTTGTTTGATTTAATCTTGATTATTTTAAAGAAATTAAATTCAGTTGAATTTTTGTTGATTTCTAAAATAACAATAATTATATGTTATTGATTTTATTTAATGTTTAAAACAGTTTAAAATTAACAATATGTTTTACTATATTTTGTTTCTAAGAAAATTAAAAAGAGTTGTTGTTATCTTAGTTAGGGGGCTGGTGTGAATATTGAATTGTGAGGGTGTTGGGATATTTATTTGAAATGATTGATTTTCTTGATTATGATATTATGAATTCATTAGAGTTTGACTCGATGTTAGAATTTTAAAGTTTAAGAACTCTTCAGTGATTTACAATAGTACTAATGATAAAATGTCTACTAATTGAGAAAGAGAAGAAAAAAAAACATATTATTATTATTATTATTTTATTGAAACACAATTTAAAAAAAAAATATGTTTCTTTCTAAACCCTACTTGACTAGAAAACATATCTCTTATATTTAAAGTTTTAATTTTGACAAAAAAAAAAAATTCTAATTTTTTTATTTTGAATTGATATCTGTGGAAAAAAATTAGATCTTGTGATTGTCTTCATTCATATTGTTATTGATTTTAAGATCATGTGATAGATATTATTGCCAATTAAAAATCTCGTCTTGAAAAATAGTTATGAAATTTAAAAATTCAGTTTTTATATGGGCACGTAACTTGATTTTATCAAAAGTGAAAATTACTTGAAAATGTTGATGGATGTACTTAAATGATTAAAATTTTGACATTAATTTTGAAATCAATTTAGGACATTCATCATGATTTTGAAATAGTATAAAATTCACATTATTAGAACTAGTAATTCTTGAATAATGAGGTTTGGTTGAAATTTTATAGTTAGACTTTTAGAAACAAAAATTTTGAAGGGATTAAATTTGATTTATTTATAAGAGGAAATATTTTATGAATGAATTATTGTTGACTTATTTTAGAGAATTAGATTGTGTTGGAGTTTTGTTGATTCTTAAAATAATAATAAAAATATATATTTATGATGATTTTATTTAAAATTTAGATTAGTCACACAAGAGAAAAATAATTTATGCCAAGTTTTACTATGTGCTATTATTTTTAAGAATAATAATAATAAGCTAGAAGATTTGTTGTAAAAATAGTTTTTAGAAATTAGGAAATAAAAAATATATAACTATTTTAGAAGTCTTGAGGAATTAAAAAACTTTGTATCTAATTTTATATACATGATTTGATTTCAAAATATAGGTTAAAAAAAAATATATGTTAAGAGTGCTTAAATATCTTGAGAGGTATTTTGGTGGGAAGGATATTGGTGAAATTTTAATAATCTTATTGATTTTTAAAAGTATTTAACAAAAAAAAATCGTAAGATTTGTTAAGAAGTAATCCAAGGAAAAATTGAAATTATGAAGAAAAAATTATTTTATGGTATTAAAATATTAGTGATCCTTTTAAAATAATTTAAGTGTTTGCAATCAAATTTTAGAGTATTGATTAACCACTAAAATAATTTATGTACTACGAGATTTATTTTAATTTTATGATTGTTATATTAACTTAGAGTAAAAATAGTTACGTACTTTACCTACTAATGGAAAAATATTTATTTCAATCTTTTTTGTTAAATGATAAAAAAAAATTGATTAAAAGAAAAGTTAATTAATTATTTATTTGTGATCAATTTGTAAATATTGAATCGGTATGAGAATATTCTACATCATGATGCCAATTGATGAATTAGTTATATGCATGTATATGATTATGTGAATATGAAATTGTTTGTGTTTCAAGTGTTCTAATTTTTGAGAATAAGTGTATAGAGTTAGAGTAGTCGGGAGCATTTAAAAGTGGAATAGTTCTATATTTCTTCAATCGAATTATTGAGTATATATTGATGTTATTGTTCTTTCTTTTGTTGTTGTAGCTAGTTGTAAATTACAAATAAATTTTGTGAACGTGTAATTATGTGTGTTTTTAACTTAAAGTAAGGAGTAGAAGTTGTGGCGCCGCCTTCGCACTCCTGAACCACGTTAAAGATACTTTTAATTATCCATATTTGAATTTGAATGATTGCAGTTATAGTTCCTTAAGTAGTTGACTACATGAGTAGAAGGGACTAGCTACTCCGATGACTCATCGTCAATAAAAAAGACAACGATAACTCATTATTTTGTTAGAAGTATCTTTTAATTTTATTTTTAAATAATTAAAAAATATGGTCATTGCTTATATCAATTGAATGAATTTAATTATTAAATATATGTTATTAGGGAATAGTATCTCTCTCATTATTTTTGCCTTGATTATATATATAATAAGTTTTTATAGAGTAATTGATTGTAATTCTATTATAGTGTTATTAAGTTGTTAGATGTATTTAATATTTTAAAAAGTTAATCTCTTTGTCAAGCCTAAGTTAAATTTGTTAAATGTTTTGTGATATGATTTAGACTTTATATTAAGGAGTAAAACTAGTAATATTTGGTTTGAAAGAAATAGTTGAAATTGACAACGTACTTGGAATATGTTTCATTTAACCAAACTAAGTGAACTACGTTATTATTGACAAAATCTATATGTAAATTACAGTGAGTAACTCTTTGGTATTTTATTTCATAATTGAATGACAAATGTGATAGAAATTTTATTTCATAATTGAATGATAAATGTTGTGTTTAATTGATTTATTTTGTCATGTTAGTCTATCATGCTATGTTAGTTGATTTTCTACATGTTGTGCTTAATTGGAGATTGAATGTCTTAAATATAATTCTAGACTAAGTTTGAACCTTGAGGGTGGTAAGTTAAATATTAGTTCACTCACTACAAATTTCGAGGACGAAATTCTTTAACAAGGGGAGAATTGTAACACCCTAAATTTGATAATAAACTATTTTATTAATTAAATAGGATTTTAAATAATTAATTTGATGTTAAAATTATTTTAGAATATATGTTGATAAATTTTGTGAGTAATTTTTGTTATAGTAATGTTTTCTGTGATGTGTTAGTTTGATAGATATTATATTTAATGAGCAATATAAATAATAAATATTTTACTTTATTATTTTATATATTTTTATAAAAATAAAAGTATTGTAGTGTAATATTTTAAAGAACAAGATTTTATGTGATTTTAAGTGTATATGTGAGTTGGTTATTGATATGATATTTTCTTATATGTTTGACTAATATTAAATGTGTACATATTTATATTTTAATCATTTTTAAGTATATCTTATTTTAATTATTTTTAAATATATCTTATTTTAATTATTTATTCTATAAATAATTATATTGAGATCGTAGTAATATTGTGTTTGATTTTCTTTGTTTTTATATATTCATTTTGAAATTGTGATTATATATATATATATATAGTTATATTTCAATTATTTATAACTATTTTCTATTTTTAGTTATTTTCTTTAAAAATATTTATCTTGAGATAGAATTGATATTGTGTCTGATTTTGTTTATTTTTATATACTTGTTATGACATTGTGATTTTATATATATTTATTACGATTTAGTAATTAATATAAAATATTGATGTTATATTTATTTATTTTATAATTTTGACTATTTCCTAATATTCTGGTATTATTATAATGTGAGTATTTTGATAAATAAGTATAATTGTAGAGATTATTTTGAATGTGAATGTTTCAGTCATTAGTAATATATTTTTTTATATATTGATTATTTTGATTACTCTAATTTATAAAATATTAGTAACGTTTGAAAAACTAAATGGTGCTTGGAGAAATATTAAAAAGGAAATTAAACAAATATTAATTTTATTTCCACAAAATAAAAATAATAATAGTAAAACAAAAACATAAATAAAGAGACCTTGTGAACCCTGATTTTTATTAAAATAAAATAAAACAAAGAAAAGGGAAGGGAGTTGGACAGGCAGCTTTAGAACCAAAGAGTAAACACAACAACAACCTATCGTTTGACACTGGTAAGCAATAACTGTCCCAGAAAAGTTTCTATGTTTTCGTCCAAATTTCAGTATGTTGTTTTACTCATTCATGTATTCAATTAAACACAATTTTTCAGATTTTTAACAACCCGAATTTCTCCCTAAAATACCCAATTTCTCCGTTTACAGAAATCCTTATTTTGCACCGTTCTCCTTCACCGTAAGTCCGATTTGAGTGAAACCAACGCCAAAACGACCGTGTGAAAAGTGGCTATATTATCCACTGATTGGGTTTCTGATTTATGGTAATTTTGCTTGACCGAATTTCGAATTTAATTTTTAGAGTATCTTCTCATAATTTATTTTTAACGTTTACCCATAAACTATCGAGTTAGATCGATTGAAGGACAAAGAGTCAATTAACAAAGGTTGTTTGCTCGTGGAATCGTATGCGTGTGTGAAAGCTTCAAAATAAGGTAAGGGGTGAGAGAGCGTTTGAATTCATGAGTATAATATATTGTGAGATGAACGGGAAAACCGTATTTCCCAACGATTCATCCGGGGCTCGCTACGTATGGAAGAAGCCCTTTGAGGGATAAATTAATTAATTTACAAATATTGAAATTGTGAGATTAAAATATAGAATAGAAACATTTGTAGGGTGTTGATTGATTTAATTTCATTGAATGTGTGAAATTGATATTATTGTGATATTGGGTGTCGACTTAAATTTATGTATATATATATATATATATATATATGTAATTAGATGAGTTTATGTGATGTGATAACAAAAGGTGGATGTGTTGTGGTAGTTTTATGTGATGATGATGATGTATGATTAATTATTGTGATGTTATAAATTTGTGAGAAGTTTATGTGATGATGTTTGATTGATGATAGTGATGCTATAAATTTGTGATGAGTTTATGTGATGAGATATGATTAATGATAGTGATGTTGTGAATTTGTGATGAGAATATTGAAGTAACCCCATAATTGGTGAAATAATTATGATTTCAATTTGTGTTTGAGATGACGGTTTTAATGGAGTATCATAAACCAACGAGGGGAGAAAATAAATATTGTGAATTTGTGAAGTGGAGATTATTTTCTCATCATATAGGTAGGCCCTGACAAGCCTAGTGATTATGGGGAAGTACAACTGAATGAGCCTGATCGTGGCGGTCTGCTGTCGAGCCGTAAGGCAAGATTGTTAGACCTTGGAGGTATTCCGGTGGGGAATTCCTAGGTGACTTGGAGGTAGCACTCCAAATGTCAGGAGCTACCATGCAACACACGTTTACCTCGACTGTCACGTATGTGTCTCGGGTTGAGTTGAGGGGATCTATGAGGACCGGGCCAATTTGAATTGTCCGTCCACCGAGATGGTGGCATAGTATCATGGCCTCCTAACCAAGTACTTCAGAGTTAGAATGGTACCACATTGTGAAGTAGAGTCTAAGCTCATGCATAGCATTGCATTTCCTTGTGATTGTTTTGTTGTGATTGATGTGTTTCAAAGGTAATAATAATTAAATGATTGATGCATATTATAATGAGATGATTATTTTACTTGAGTGACTTGGATGTTATAGTATGATACTATTTAATTAAATATTTTGATATATCGTAAAGTGATTATGATACGGTTCTATTATGATTGTTTGCGTGTTCTTCTTACTCATATTATACTAATAACATGATTTCAAAACTCACCTCCTTCGTTGTTTGTGTTTGACTGGCTGGGCCCTGCGTTTGCGAAATCGCAGTTATTACAGGTTAATGAGTCTTGAAGTTCAAGTTTGGGAGGAACCCCGCTCTGATAGGTGATACCGGGAATAAGGGTTTTAATTTGTATTTTACTTATTTAATTTGAATCAAATTTTTGTATGAAAACCTTAGAAGTACTAGTAAGTTTTTAGAATTAAATCAAGTAATTGTACTTAAATCAAGTTTATTGAGATTAAATTGTTTTATTTGATTAATAAAATTTGAATTGTTGCATGTGTATTTTGAGAAACATGATATCCTAAATTAGTTACAAAAGTTTTTAATTTCTTGAAAATATAATTGTATTTATCCGCTGCAAATTTTATAGAAATATGATACAAATTATTATGTATATTATTTTGGGATTTAGGGTGTCACACACATTACAAGCCAAATACATGAGTTTAACTAAATCACCTTACTTGGAGTTAGGTAGAAAAAAATTTATTATCTTGACAAAGTTCTAAGTTTGGGGTTGGTCATGGGATAACAACCTTTTATGTTTGGGGTGGTGATTTGCTCAAAAAGAAAAAAAAAATTTAAGTTTGTGTACTTTGATAAATAATATCTTCTTGGTTCTTTGGTCAATATTTGAGAATCTACACAATGAAAAAGTTGGAAAAAAAAAGTGGTAGAATATTTGAAAATGTATGCCTAACTCCAAGTAGTAAAGCCTACTATCCCATAATGTCATACCCTTACCTAATCCCCATTACAACCCAAAAGTCCTCCAAAGGTGTATGTGTTTGCTACATTGTGATTGCTAACTACAAATTATTCAAGCCTATGGTAGTGTGATGCATGTTCTAGGATTTGAGTGATAAATTCATAACCCTTTCTAAACACTTGAGAGAAATTTTGGTGAGATTGTGTGAAGAGAGAGTTGAACTTGATGGATGAATGCTAAAGTGTACAAATTGTGTTATTTTTTGCAAGCAACCATAAAGCATGATGAATATTTTGTAGTAGCTAGAATTTTGAAAATTGAGTTTGATTTGATTAGAGAAATTGAGTTTAAGTTTGCTTTTAACTGCACCAAATCTGAAATTAATTGTTATTTGGGGACAAGAAATAGATTAAGTTTGGGGTTGTGATGACTCTTCATCATATGCATATTTTTTTATTTTTTAAATTATTTTTAGTCTTATTTATCTTTAATTCATTAGTTAATTAAAGGATTTATTTGATATATTTTGTTAATTTTATTATTTTAATATAATGCAATGTTTATGTTCTTATTTCCTTGTTTAAGTAGAGATTTTTCGGAGTTTTGCGTTGTTACTTTGCTATAGTGCAATGCTGAATTTTGGTTAGAAATCAACATGACCTATGTGGAGTACTTAAGCCATATATGGAGTTATAGATGTCCAATTGGAGTCAAACCAAGAGAAAATGAAAGCTAAGATCCATAGCTACAACGTCCATGAAGACACTGAAACAGACTCTAAAGAGGTTACAAATGCAGCAAATGTCAACAAGAAGAAGTTGTGCGTCTGGAGCGCAAAAGTTGCGCCTAAGGCGCATTTCCAACATGTTGCCACTGCCAGGACGCGCCTGGAGCGCAAAAGCTGCCATGGGGCACAATTCCAGACTAGTGACACTATCCATGCGTGCCCGAAGTGTCAATCCTGCGCCTGGGGCACGCGACGCGCATCAGCATTCATTAAAATGCATAGTTTTAACTTTCTAGGTATCTTTTTGACTATTGAGAAGTGGGGAGACTTGTGCCCTAGCATAGAAACTCAAAGATGGCCGTTTATAACACCATTGGAGCCGTTTTATCAAGATTCATCCATGAATCATTCTTGTAATTCTTCTTTAATCCTTATCTTTTGTATCTCTATCATGAGTAACTAAACCCTATTTGCTAGGGATGAGTGTAACAAAATGAAACCTTGTTTTTCTATTTTGATTTCTATTTATATGAATCAGTTTATTGAATTATTTTTCTCATCATTGTGCTTAATGATTTTTATTGCTTGATCAACATTAAAATGTTCTACGATTCGTATTTTGAAACGGGAGTGGACTTTGCAAATACTTGAGATGAGAAATTCATGAATTTGTAGTCTAGGGATAGATGCAGGTCACGAAACGAATTAAATTAGTTGCAAAGACAATAGTTTAAAAAGTGGATTTCTAATCTTGAATCTACTAGGGGTTACTTTGGAATTAAAGGTTTTGTCACTAAGACATTAGGGCAAGAATAATAAAGAGAATTCGGTAATGATTCAATAAAGGAATTCAATAACTAGGATTAAATTAGACACCAATGTTGGATTAGAAGTTAATCTCATTCCTGACATTTTTCTCATTCTAAAGGATCAATTTTACTACAGTTGTTAATTTTAAATATTATTTCAATCCATTTGGAATTTTTTTGTTCAATTGCAGTAATTAAACATAATTCAATATTAAAATGCAATCCTTGAGTTCGACCCTAGGTACTACCGTTTTATTATTACTTGCAACGATTCAGTACACTTGCTGAAAAGCTATCAGAAATTCTTGACATGATCAACACTTGTATAGCTCTTTTCAAGCACCTTTAATCTTGAGACCAATGTTTGGAAAACATTGTTTCAATGTCTTCATCTTCTTCCATCTTGAATAACTCATACTTTTTGACTCTGAGTTTGGCCTATGCTTCTTGAACTTGTTTCCTACCTTCATAAGTTAGAACTAAATTGTCATTAATGCTTTTTTCTATTTCTTTGTCAATGCACTTATCAAATTCCTTGAAGGTGATTGCATGGATCATGAAAGTTCTGGACTTATGATGCATCTTGTATATCTTTATTTTGTTTAGCATCCATCATTTTCCTTAAAATTTTAGTACCATTATAATTTGTTTGAGTAGTGTATCCATCTTCCACTAAGTCACAAAGTTCAGGATCTTTTGAGATAAGGAAACTCCTCAGCTTGTTCTTCCAGTACTCAAAAAGTTCTCCATCAAAACCGGTTTCTCTTCTTCTAAATTTCCATTTTTATCCTATGAATCATTATCCTATGATGATGCCTCTGTTTGCAAGGCTTTTTGATGCTTGGATTATAGAGCCAAAGTCTTGTTGATTAATTCTTCCTTTGCTTCTTGAATGACAATGATCTTAGCTATTCGAAGTGTGTCAATATTTAAACAAGTGGTATATTTTGACTATTTTCAAAATTTATTTTTGTAATTTTAACGATTTCAAGACATTCACATAATCATTTAACGTGAAGAAAACATACGAACAATATTTCATAGATTAATTTGCAAGCTAGGCAACACTCAGAATAATTTTACAAATAATAACAAATAATGAAAATGGTAAATAGACAAAGTACTTCTCAACAAAGTGTAAAACTCAATTAAAATGATCAAGCTCACGATGGTTTGTATATGTGAAATCTTGTTCTCAAAAGTGTACAAGTTCACTTAAAACTCATTTTTCACTAAGAAATTCCACATACAACAATTTTGATCAATTGTAAACTTTATGAAGTCACTTTTTATGTTCTAAAAAGGATTCAATGATTTTGTATTCATCGTAAAGTTTTAAGTGACTCTAAACAAAACGTGTAAGTCTACTAAAACTAAGAAAGTATAGGAGAGAAAGTCTCATATTTGTAAAGTGCAGGATTTGAGAAGGTTGTCTTAAGAATCATAGTGAAAATATTCACAAGAGTGACAATTGAATGTAGTCAATTGGTGAAATAGTATAATTTCTTTGTGTGATTTTGTAATCCTTAATTTATATTTTATTGTGAACTAATACTTTAGAATATTTTAAAGCTCTTCATTTTTATTATTTCCATCTTAAAAACTTGAGAATAAACTTTCTTAAGTACAATGAAACCTCTATTTATTACGACAATATATTCTACTTGCATAACTAGTAGCAAATCACAATGTCATTCTTAGGTTTAGTTAACCTGTTGATACTCCATAGAGTTTTGAGGTTGTAAGTAGTAGTAAAAATAAAAAGCCAACTATAACACTCCAATTTTTATATTAAACTATTTTATTAATGAAATAAGATTTTAAATAATTAAGTTGGTGTTAAAATTATTTTCAAATATATATTGATTAATTTTAGGATTAATTTTTTTTATATGATATTTTAATCTTGTTCATATTAGACTAAACTAGTGATATAAATAATAAATACAATATTTTAAATATTTTTCTGAAAAATAATAGTATTTTAGTGCACATAATTTAAACGATTTTACGTCTATATGTGTGCTCTTAATTGACGTGATATTTTCATCTGCGTTTGATATTTGTTAAGGGTGCACATAGTTATATTTTATTTATAACTATTTCCTATTTTTAATTATTTATTTTATATATAATTATGTTGAGAGATTTATAATATTGTGCTTGATTTCTTTTATTTTTATATATTCATTGTGATTATATATATATATACATATATATATATATATATTTATTACGATTTAATAATTAATATAGAGTATTGATGTAATATTTATTTATTTTATAATTTTGACTATTCTCTAATGATGGTAGTATTTTAATGTGATTATTTTATAAAATAAGTATAATTATAGTGATTATTTTGAATATGAGTCTTGGTTATTAATTTATTTTAAAAGATTAATTACATTAATTATTTTATTTAAAAAAATATTGGTTTTGAAATATTAATAATATTGTGCTTAATTTCTATATATGTGTGCTTGTCAAGTTGTGCCTATTTTATATATATTCAAATGATTTAGTGGCTTATATAAAATATTGATGTTATATTTTTGGCTAAATTACATATGCGGTCCCTTAACTTAATTTCAGGTAACATTTAAGTCCTTTATCTTTCTTTTCCCCGGGTTAGTCATTTATTTTAATTTTAAGTGACAATTTGATATTTTATGTTTTAAAATGTCAACAATGTTGTCCTTTTTTTTTACAAAATTCAAAAAAATCATCAAATTTTTCAAACAAAACCCATAAAATTCATTATCATCTTCAATAAAATACAAATTTAATCTAATTTATAACTTAAATCTTGAAATAAATTCATATTTTCATTCTTTATTTGATGTTGTTGGAGATGAAAATATGAGTGTATTTGAATATTTGAGTTATGGATTTGATAAAATTTGTATTATATTGAAGATGATTATTAATTTTATGGATTTTGGTTGAAAATTTTGATGATTTTTTTGAATTTTTGTATAAAAAATGATAACGTTGTTGAAATTTTAAAACATAAAATATCAAATTTTCACTTAAAATTAAAATAAAGGACCAACTCGGGAAAAAAGAAGGTTAAAGGACTAAAACGTTACCTGAAATTAAGTTAAGGGACCACAAATGTAATTTAGCCTATATTTTTTTATTGTAATTTTAACTATTCTCATAATATAATAATCTTTTAATTCGATATTTTGAAATATATTATTTTAGTGAAAAATAAATAAATAAAAATAAATATGTAATTAGTTGGAACTTGAGAAAAAAATAAAATAAAATGAAATTAAATGAGATGGGTTAACAATAACTAATATGTTAAAAAAAAAAATCAAATATACCATAACATACTATGAAAGCGTAGAAAGTTATTAGAAAGAGAGAGTTTGTGACATTGGATATTGAGAAAAGGCTGATGCCGCACTAAGAGAAAAAAAGAAGAAAATCAGTTCCAACTATCAATAATTGTCGAGAAAAATATCATCTATTTTCATCCAAATTTCAGTATGTTATTTAATTCATTGAGTTAGTCAATTAAACATAATTTTTTTTATATTTTTAACTATCCTAATTTCTCCATAAAATAACCGAGGGATAAATTGAGTATAATATATTGTGAGATGAACATGAAAACAATATTAAAATATGGAAATTGTGATTGATTTAATTTTTATGGAATTTTATGTTTGATTAGATGAGTTTATGTAATGTGGTAATAAAAGATGAATGTATTGTGATAATTATATGTGAGATGATGTATGATTAATAAATGTGATGTTATAAATTTGTGAGAAGTTTATGTGATGAGGTATGATTGATGATGGTGATGCTATAGATTTGTGACACTTTTATGCGATTATGATGATGTATGATTAATTATTGTGATGATATAAATTTGTGATGAGAGTATTGAAGTAACCCCATAGTTGATGAAATAATGGTGATTCTAATGTGTGTTTGGGATGACGTTCTTATGGAGAATCATCGGGCAACGAAGGGAGAAAACAAATATTGAGAATTTGTGAAGTGGAGATTATTAATGAAGACTCATATGGAATGAGTCTGATTGTGGCGGTCTACTGTTGAGCCTTAAGGCAAGATTGTTAGACCTTGGTGGTATTTGTGTGGGGAATTCCAAAGTGACTTGGAAGAAGTACTCCAAATGTCGGGAGCTACCATGCAACAAAGGTTTACATAGTGGTGATATTCATTTTGATGTTACTAACTGCATGATGGAACTTGTAGCTTCTACTAGCCTCCTCCACCAAGGGACTTACTCGAGTGTTAGAGTGCTTACTTGTATCACCTTGTAACACCCCAATTTTTAAAGCACAACTGCATTTTTTTTAAACAACTTAATAAAAGTAATACGTCTTGACATAAAACGTTAAGAGTCATAAATGATGACATCATATATTTGAACAAACTAAGATAGTTTTGGGGACAATAATACAAAGTATACAACTAGAAATACGCTGTGGCTCTAAGACCTATCATACATCACTCATGCCCCTGGGGTATTCTTGACAAACACTTGCATAGAAGTACAACACCAAAAATATTATCCCCCCGTGGTCACGTCAAAAAAATGGAACATGGACCACAAAAAAGAAATCAACTATCTAGGTATGTCATAAATACATCATCTCGAAACCAAATAAGTACAACCACCAAAAGAAAGATACTAAGACCCTATACAACCAAAAAATAATCTGATCATCCACTAACAACTACAGTAACAAGGATGACCTCCACATATAGCACATGTTCATTCTAACGAAATATCTTTCCTCGAAGTAACCTCTTCCTCTTCATCAGCCATAGAGGGATCAATCTCGTCAAATGTCAAGTCCACTCAGGAGATAGGTGGCTTCGGGGGCATATGAATCTCAAAACAACTAACTACTTCAAAGACAGTCGGTAAAGGATCAAGGTACAAGCGATCCATATAAAAAAACCTGGTCCCCGACCAGTCTAGACGGTCCTACAATATCTTCTCCTGCCAGCCCCCAATCCAAGCAGTGCATCCCCGTGCTCCTACGACTGCCTCCGTCTCACCTCTAACTGAAGTATCATATGCATCTTCCCATGCTTCATTCGCGACGAGTACCATTTCCTAAGGGTATAGGATAGTTGATCATCTCGTGAGTGAGCTCTACGTGAAATACTTCCTCATCTCTCCTACTTGTCCTCACAACTCTCCTCGTATATTTAGCCCTACTTGAGATGGGGTTGTATACTCAAGTAGTCGGCGAATGCTGATAGGGAAGTCTAACGATGTTTTTGTTGTCAGGGTAACAATCGATAAAACGAACTCAGGTATCATATAAGGGACAACCCAATTTCCACAATAATGTAAAGGGTCACCAATCGAAATTAACAAATAACATTTAACAAATATGTCATGAAGACAAACAATAAACACTTAGCAGTTATGAAATGATACCAAACAATAATAGAGCATATATATACATATATCATATCATAACAAACATGAACCGTGTGCCAAACACCCTAATGCAATGCTTATATGTCAGTGTAAATGATTCTGAAATTTCCAAGCTCTCCTCGAAGGACGTAAATCAATAATGTACCGCCTCTCACATATCAGTACTAATTATCAAGGTGCCACCTATCACATATCAACACGATTTACCAGAGTGAAGTTTATTACATACTTACACGACCATAAGTCCTCGTAAGGATAAGATGGATCAATCAACTCATGGAACCATCCTGTGGCCCATCACAATCAACATAAACTACGAAGTGCATGAGCATACTATGACTCTTTAACAACAATCATTATGTAAGTGTAGCTATTAAATGACTCCCCTTTTAATACTCATTACACACTAAATTTTTTCTCATACTTTTCACATACCATACTCAAAACATATTATCAACAATAAAATTCATAACATGTAGCAACCCATATTATCAATCATGACTGCATAATCGTGAAAATATAAACTGTCACATATTCACGCATCAACCACACATATGGTCCCTATGTGCAAACTAAAAATTGCAAGGAGTCCTTGCCTCAATTATAACTTTTTTTTCAACAATTATCACTACACAATCAAACACAACAGAAATCTCACCCATGCTAACACCTTAAATCAAATAGTATTTGACTTAGTCATATTAATCCCTGAGACTTTAACTACCTTACAAACCCTTCTCTTACTCCCAACCCTCTTAGAGAATATTTTACTAAAAGAGTTTACAACGAATAAGGCCTAAGAGTACTATGATCCAAAATACACATTCTTAACATATAAAAACATATTATTTTTTGTTTCAAATAACTACAAGTTTGATCAACTAAATTGTTAAAGACTAAATATTCAATCAAAGTATTTACCTCATAGCAACATAACCACACAACAAAGCTTGTATTTTAATTCATGAAACTTGGAATCTTAAAAAAAAAATGAAATTCTAACTCAAGACTTTAACCTTTACTTAATAAACTTGAAACTTTAATTAAAATCATGCAAACTTTTCTAAAAATGAAAGTATACATATTAAAACTTGAACCACACCATTCACTAATTTTCCTTTAAACACAAGTTTGAAGATTTGTTAACCAAACGTATACGTTCACTACTAGAAAAACTGAATTTAGTGTTGGCCAAAACCCACACTAATAGGTACAAAGTCGACACTAATGATGATTTAACGTCGGATTAGCGTCGATGTAGAGCCTAGACTAAAAAGGTCGAAGCTAATACATAGCACCGACCAAGTGCCATCTAATGCTATATTAGCTAGACCCACTCTAAGTTGCTGCTACCACTAATTATTGAACATTCTACGCTAGTTATATTCGTTGACACGATATTTGCAAAAATTATGTTGTGCCGGACGGTCCATGCTAAAGTCAACTAGTTGTAGTGAACAAAAAAGTTAGCGTCGGTGTCACCAACACTACGACCAAATAGTATTTTATAATACAACGTCGGTTTGGCTGACGCTAGTGGGTCAACAATGATAAGTCAACAAAACAATTAAGGTAAAATATTCCAAATATGACACATAAAATTAAAAAGATCAATGTTTATGCTAATGCAACATGAAACTATTCAAAACTAAATTTGACAAAAGTTGTTTTTAATTTAAGAGAATATATTGTCACAACAAGCAACTTTTTTAAGGGGAAGAAGTTGTGCACTATTGGTGCTATACATGAAAGAAAATTGATAGGGGCTGCAGTTTGAATATATATATATATTAGGTTTGTTTGTATTGACAAAGGAACAAAACTAAGATAGTCATATCCAACCATACCAACTTCTTTTGAAAAGGGATAAACTAAGATAATCATTTTCTTTAATCACCACAACAACGTTGATATTTCAGAGTTTTCTCCATCTCTAATTTGGTATCAACTGTCTAGATTTCTTTTTGAGACTCAAGGAACTAACTAAGTAAACATAAATATTTAAAAAAAAAAATTTTTGACCACCAAAATTTATCTAACTACATCATAATTTCAAAATTAAATCTCCTTCACACACAAAACTTTTAAAACCAAGTGATACATTATTTATTTAAAACAATAAAAACGAATATTTTTTTAACCACACATAGACAAACTCGACAATTCAAATCTTTATAAAAGAAAATCTTTTTATCTTTCAAGTTCAATTACTTCAACCATTAGGCACAAAAATTTGAGTTACTATTAAGTACTATAAGCTTCTTCTTTAAACTCAGTTCAAAAGTAATTAAAAGAGTAACATATTAATTTAATAATCGAACTTTTTTCTCAAACTAGGTAATATTTTAACTTTTTCACAACTCTAAATTTTTTTGTAAAGTTTCAACTTGATCTCAAACTCATTCATTTGAAAACAACTCATTACATAATTCAAACACATCAAAAATCAAATTCTGTTTTCTCAAATAATTTTCCTTGAAAGCTTCACAATGAAGAGGGGAAGGTAGCATCACCCCAACTCCAGGTACGAAACATCGTTCAAGAATCAGAATCTGGGCGCTTCCATCTTAGTTGAGTTCGGATCAACATTAATGTCAAGTTGAAGATATTGACTTGGAAGTGATGCAAATAATAATATTAATTAGATGATGTAGTTTGAAAAAATTATTAATATTGCTTTGATAATTGAAAATAGTTGTTTATTTTCAATTTTTTATAAATGAATCACTAATTATGGAACAGAGAAATTATAATGAACCAAAATGACACATACAACACGTAAGGTATATATTTACAACACCTTGAAGTTCAATCAAAATGTCAACAATTATCTTACAAGTTAGAAGAGATTTATTATTCACTCTGCTTTAATCAATAATACTCTGTCTAACTCTCTAAATTATTAGTTGGTAGATCGGTTAGTTAGTAAAAGATTGAAAGTTTGAAAAACATTGAAGTTTCAACTTGAGAGGGTTCGCTACGGCTGATGCACTATACTATAGAGGATCCACATCCATTTTAATAATTTAATCTCAATTTCATGATGAGACATAAATATTCAACACCCACTTGAACGTAATACTAGTCTTTTTAAATTACATGTCTCGAGTTGAAATTCTAAAGAAATAGTAGCATTAAAATTATTGAAAGAGTTTTTCTGTCCGAATTGTCTTACTTGACTTATGGATATTACAATACCGGATCTTAACAATGAACTGCCTCTATAACTAGCAAATATATTTGAACTGAAAAAAAAGTGAACACTGCAATATGCTTATTGGTCGGTAAGAGTTGGAGTACCCTCATTAATATTATTTCCTTATAATAAACAATTACTATTTTCAACATTTATCATCACACTTCTTCTTAAGATACTTGCGCCATATTGCGAATGCCAACATAACCCCTAGGACCCCAACCGCGACTCCAACAACGATGCCAAATGTTTTTGTTGATGATGAAGAAGATGAATTATCATACGATAACACATTTGACGATGAAGGTGGAGGCCATGACAGCGGCGCCGTTGGGTATGGAGGCGTAGGTGTATCAAGTGATGGTGGTGGAAAATAATTTGTTGACATTACTCTAGTGAGCAGTTTCTTTAGTTGGAAGTGTTTAAATCTTTGATATATATTGACAATCGAGGAAATAATTTTATAGGCAAATGACAATGTGAGCGACGACATTTATTTATTCTTCTTTTTATGACGAAGGTCATTTTTATATTCTCGAGTCTCTTTAATATTGCAACATGAAGGTAGGTATGGAAACAAAACGAAGGAAACTTCTTCACCAAAGATGCTTTAAGCCATTGGTTATTTTGTTTGTTATGTTTTATTAGGCAATAAATAATTCTATAAGTTTCAATCAATAGATAATAATTTATATAAAAAAAATCATCAAACCTATAATTGGATTGATCTATTGACTTCTTAATTTAATTCCCCGCTCTCTATTATACGGGATAAGGTTGCCTTCATTTGATTTTACATATACTTTTAACACTCACATTATTTTTGAAGTATGACATGGATTGTATTAATAATACTTATACATGGTTTGTTTAACTAGATTTATAAGAGAGATAATTAAGTATGAAAGATAGAGATGAGAGAGACATATCGTGTTTCTCTAGTTTGGGTGACAAGAGAAACAAGCAGAAAGACAAATTTTATATGGTGGGATCCAAAAAAAAAAAAAATTCTACCTACGCCAACTGGCGAGAGTTGTGTGCAAAATGCATGAAGAGTGGAAGTTTTTCTACCATACACTTCGTTCAAAGATATAGCAGTTTTAATAATAAGGATAAATTAACTACATGTTAACCTGCACTTTGTTCGGGTCGATTCAATATAATATTAATTAAGATGAATAGTTAAACTTGTCGATGAGTTAAATTCATTTTTTTAATAAGTTTTCAAAATTTTAAATGATCGACTACATTAGTCCTTTCTAATTTGTCAATTTAATCTCTAATAATTGTTTCTAGACACTAATGTTATTGAATATTTTCAAAATCAGTATCAATCTTATTTTCACATTTTGTTAGTTTCAACAACTATATTTACAATTTCCTACAATTTTTGAAGTTAAATGGGTGATTCTTTCATATTTTCTTATTAAGAAAAAATTTTATTTTTATTGAGTTAGTATATTTATTAAGAATCCGATATCTAAATTCATGTGATGTCACCGTGACTAGAAATTTGGAAGATCAAATAAAATTCAATATTTTTTATGAAAAAGAAGTAGAAAGACCATCTATTTTCGTTGGAGTAGACACAAAGAAGGGGAAATAAAATATATGATTTAAAAAGAAAATATTGTATTTGAAAACTTTAAGTTTGGAATCATTAATAATAGTGTACAATTTATACAAAATAAAAAAAATAGTAGTGTGTACACAAAGACACATTAAGTGATAATTGTTTAGAGAAAAATGACTAAACCAATCTATTTTGTTTATTTATTAACAACCACAATCTTATTAAGTTGAAGTGAGAAATAATATTTGTGAGAAATAATATTTGAAGTTTGTTATCATATTATATTTTGTAATATTCGTATATAATTTATTAAAATCACTTGTTGATTGAACTAGATTTCAATAGTCCATCACGTTGATATTTATATAGAGAAATGTTAGTTGATTTTATGTATGTGATTTGTTCATGAATTCAAAACACGAAGACATGTTAAGCGATAATTGGTTGGAAGAAAATGATTAAATTAATCTATTTTGTTTTTTATGAGCAACCACAATCTAATTAATTTCAAGTGAGGAAATAATATGGTTAGAGTTTATCATTATATTATATTTTGTAATATTTGTTAAAAAGACATGTTTAGTTAATAGTTGTAAAGAATATCAATAGAATACTGAGTTAATAGTGAATTAATTCCTCGACATTGCTTAGGAAAAATCTCTTTATAAATAGAGAACTAGATATAGCAATAGTTGGTATGAATTGGTAGAAAAATATTTGTGTCTCTTCTCTTTCTCAACTATATTATTTGATTTAAGTTCTTTATAATTCAAATTTATTTTATTAAAAAATAATTTATAATCATAAGTTAAATGTTTTGATAAAGAATACATCTTTCTTGTTAGCAAATGAATTTGATTTTCATAAATTATCAACACAATTCAACTCTTTTTTCTTGTGTTTTCTAACTCCTTCGATTGATGTCAGAGCTTAGTCTCTTTTTTGAGAATATTACGATGTAAGAGTAAATATTTTTTAATTTTGGAAATATTAGTTAAATGGTTTGACTTACTATATGTTTTTAGTTCAATCTTACTTTCAATTTATTTTTAAATTCAAATCTTTATTTTTTTCAAAACCATAGGTTAACAAAAACTATCGTTGTTGCATATTGAAATTGTTATCCAACTTTGTGGCTGCTTCTACACCTTTGTGAGGGCTCTTAGCCCTTTCAAAAACCTTGATTTCTTGTAGTGTACTAGATAATTTATTTCTCAATTAACAATGTAATCTGTTAACAAGAGTCATTTTGAAAAAAAAATTCTGGCGTTAAATCTTGCAGTTATAGTCATATTGTTTGTTTTTGAGTAGTCATTCTTCAATTATATTTTGAGGAGCATAATGGAATCTCTTTATTGAGATATCTGAATGCTCAAAGAGAGGATCATAAATGGAAAATGATTTTAACTATGTTCATTGAATAGAGTAAATTTTTTTGAATCCAAGTTTGAATGTGAAATATCATGTTAGATTCGATTATCTAAGAAAATATTTCATCATGTGATTAGTCTGCAATGCAATTGGAAACTCAATTGAGATTCAATTACTTGCGTACATATTTTTGAAATTTATGTTTGTATCTTGAAAGTCTTCAATGAAAGACTAAAGAATGAATATGTGCTTCAATGAAGCAGAGTAAATTAACTAGTGAGAAGAGTCATTAGGATAATACTAAAAGTTATCTCATAATGTATAGAAATATTATTCGCATCATAGCTTATTACCTACTGATCACACATTTAAAAGAAATAAAGCTACATTTATCAAAGCTGCATTTATTAAAACTACATTTATCAATCATTTTGAAAATTATCCGTCAGTTACGCATGTTAAAATTCAAGTTTTTATTTTCATTCTTTTCTTTTCTTATTTAAACTTATCTTCTTTTTAGTGTTTTTCAAAAATAATAATTTTTGTTAAAATCTTTTCTCTTCCAACCCAAATCCTTTTTAATCCAAGTATTAAAGATTTGATAAAGAACATATTTTTGGGTAAGCAATTAAATTAATTTTCAAAAATGAAAAAAAATTCAAACTCCACTTCTTATGTTTTCCAACACCTTTTATATCAACAAAACTACATGAACTAAGAATAGAAACAAACAATTATGCAGTTCAATCTTAGAGACCTAATACACATTAAAGGGAGTGCGAAACGATTTCACTATGATAAGAAGAAATACAAAATCAAGAATTTTTCCATAGAGTTTTCTTTGGTTCCTTGCAATCATCCTTATTGAGAAACAATTACAAGAATCCCTATGCTTAATTTCACCACTTCATTCTTATCCACCACTTTGTTTTTCTCGATGTCAATAATTTTCTTTTTGTAGTGAAGAGAGTTTTTTAAATGTCTCACACTTAGATTATACCTCACATAGAGATACCCTTAAATTGATAGAAAAACTCTATAAGGAGAAATAGTTTTACATGATCTATCAATGAACCTAACCTTGTTGATCACTTGCACCAGCAAGTAACACTCATAGTAATGTGAGATCGTTCGGATGGAGAACGACGTGATATTAATTGCAAGGCTAATGAAAGGGCCATAGGAATCAAAGAGTATGTTGTGTTAGATCCGTAAATCTTTGACACAAGCATTGTGAGGTTTGATATTGAGTTGCCCAATTTGAGTTGAAACTCATGATATTCCATGTGCTACAAGCAATTGGATTATTTGTGGAGGTTAATAGCAACATTAAGATTGCTGGTGTTCCTGATGATTGTTTTCAACTATGTTTGTTGCCTGTTCACTGTAAGATCCTAAATTTTGTAAATTCTAATTTATGTAGTTTTAGAAATTTTTGTCTTAAATTGTTTAGGCATTTAGTCCAAGTGAATTTTATTTTAGGAATTAAATATCAAAAATATATTTTATTATAGTTAATAATATATTTAATATTTATATATATTTTGAGACCCAATTAAGATTATTTGTCGGAAAATAATTTAATTATGTTACGAAAAATTTAATATCAGACAAGTTTTTAAAAAATGTCACTTATTGCTGAGAAACTCATCTGTCAATTGAGTTGCGGCAATAGTAGATATTTCTTTTTTAAAAATAATTTAAGAAATGATGTGTAATGATGTTTTTTTTAAATATCTATAAAGTTAGATATTTAGTAGTTTGATTTTAATTATAATATATATTATATATATATATATATATATATGAAACTAAGAGAAAGGAATTAGAAAGTAAAACAGAACACGTTCCCTCATCCTTGCGAAATTCCTTTCTTCTTCTTTCTCTGTTCTGTTTCAAAACTTTGTGTTGGTGGATTACAAAAATATACACATACAAATCCTCATTTTTCTTCGACTTCTAAGCTCCCTTTCGAGAAGTGACACAAGGGAAAGTTGCTTATTTCCACGCTACGGTGCTAGTGAGCTTGTTTTCGAAGCGGCGACACGAACGAAAATTTTACTGGAATTAATGGCAGTGTCTTAATCGCTTGTTAAAGCTACAACGGAGGTAAGGGCTCCTTCCAAACTTTTAGTTTGCATTTAGGACATTATTTGTGATTTTGTGGAAAAAAATTTGATGTATTTGATGTGTTTGTAGAAAATGAATTTAATGCGATTATGTGTGATTTAGTGGAATTTAAATTTGAGGTGTGGTTTGTGGTAATCCATATTTGATGTAATTTATATGTTCATAATTATTATTATGAATTTTTGAGATGTGATTATTTGCGGTTTATTTGGAAAATGTATTGATGAAATTTGTTGGGTTATGTGTAAAAATGTGGAGTTTTGAAATTATGTGAGTTATGTTTGAAATTTAATTGAAGTGTTATATGTGTGTTCTAGAATTGAATTGATTGTTGTTGGTGTGAATTGACGGTAATTAAATTTGATGTGTTTGAGTTACGTAATAAGTTATTTTCAAATAAATGAGTTTGAACTGAAATTGAACTTATACAAAAAAATTAGAGTTGTTAAAGTTGTGAAAAAGTTCAAATTTTAACTATGTTAAAGAGTTTGAGCAAAAAGATAGATTGAAATTAAAAATGGTTAGACTTTAAAATGTTATTCTTTTAATTACTCTTGGACTGAGTTTAAAAAGAAAAAAAAGTTTAGAGTATTTTATTAACTCAAAAATTTCGATGTTTTCATAGTCGAGTGTGTGTATATGAAATTTGGACAACATTTATTTTTGACTAAATAATATAGATTATTTAATTTTAAAATTTTGTTGTGTGAGAAAGATTTAATTTTAGGAATTTTGTTGTGGTTGAATTAATTTTATTGTGAACAAATTGTTATAAATATTTATGTTTATGTAGTTAGCTTGTAACACCCAAATTTCTCTTTACCTTATTTTAAATAGTATAATGATACAATACTATATTTTTATTTTATTTTTATATATGAGTGTTAATATGTGTTTTAATTGGTATCTTTAACACTAATAAAATGGGTTAATGATAGGAATAACTATAGTCATAATAATAATAATAAATAATAATAATAATAGTAACCATTACAATAAATAATAATAATAATAATAATAATAATAATAATAATAATAACTCTAGTAGTGAGAATGGGCAATGGCCACAAAAAGCCAATGTTTTCTAGCACGCCTTGATCACCAACCCTAAGTTACCCACATATATATATGTAGAAGTGATAGGCTAAATAGGTTTTAAAACAATTCTGCCGTGTTTTCCATTCCAATTCCCAAGCGTACTTTCCCTTCCAAGCACAGTGTTGTGCACACACATTGGTAATTACCAAAAACAAGCCTTATACATTGCTAATTTCCAAAAAAAAGAAGAAAGAAGGATTTGTTGTTGCCGTATTGCCTCCAGACTTGTTTCATTAACCAAATATCAGGTACACCTTCCCAATTCTATCAATTATTTTAAAATAAGGCACTTATATCAATATAGGGCTGTTAATCAAAGTATGGTAATATTGAATAGTATGTACATGGTCCTAGTTATTATATCGAATTATACGAGTACATAACATATATGCCGTTATTTCAATTTTTAGTAATATCTAAGCGTATGATCAGATCATCGTAACACTAAGCATGTGTCCCTTTATTCTAAATTTTAGGATTAGACATACCACGGAACTATGTTACTGAATGTATATTCAAAATTAACTTAATTTACTTATTTATTTACTATTTATTTATTCAATTACTAAATTATGTATTTATTTATTTATTTATCATTTATTTATTTATCATTTATTTTATTATTTATTTACTCAATTACTTATTTATTTTATTATTTATTTTGTTATTTATTTATTTATTTAATTATTATTTATTTATTATTTATTTATTAATTTACGTATTTATTTATTAGTAAATTTTTATTAATTCATTTTATTATTTAATTATTCATTTACTTATTTATTTATTTATTTACTTATTTATTTATTTATTCAGTACTTATTTATTTATTTATTCATTTACTTATTTAATTATTTTTTATTTATTTTATTACTATTTATTCATTTACTTATTTACTTATTTATTATTTATTTTATTATTTATTTATTTATTTAATTATCTATTTATTAATTTATTATTTATTTATTCGTTTACTTATTTATTTATTTTATTGTTTATTTACTTGTTAACGTATTTACTTATTAATTTATTTATTTACTTATTTATTTATTATTTCTTTATTCATTTACTTATTTATTTATTTATTTTATTATTTATTCATCTACTTATTCGTGGTTTATTCCCTAAGGCCGGGACCTACCGTGCAACACAAGAGTACCCCGACTGTCGCGTATATGTGTCTCGGGTTGAGTTGAGGGGATCTATGAGGACTTGGCCATTCATGAATTGTCCGTCCACTCTTGCAGTGGCATAGTATCAGGCCTCCTAACCAAGTACTTCATAGTAGAATGGTACCAAATGATGAAGTGTAGAGTATAGGACATGCATAGCATTTCATTATGGTGATTATCCTATTGTGAATGAAGTTGATAAATCGTTGATATTATACAATTGATTGTTTTCCTTGATTGTGATAATTGATTGCTTGCGTGTTCCCCTCACGTATTTATACTGTTACATAATTTCGATACTCACCCCTCGTTGTTTGTGTTTGGCGTTTGCGACGGACGCAGACGAGTTGTAAGTTGCAGGTGATGACTAATACCATCGGAGAGGCGGAAGCCGTCACGTCTTGGAGATTCTATCTATATGAATTGTATTGATGTTATTTTGAGTATTTTTATTTTTGGGAACTCCCGCTCTAATAGTGACATCGGGTTGGGACTATATTTGCACTGAATTTAAAACATAAGTATGTGTACTTCAAAAGGGATCCTGTTGTTTGATATTATGATTTCAATGTCATTACGTTTGATGGGAATTTTGGATTTATGTGACATGTCTGTGATTATGTGATATTCTTTATCTAAAAAAAAAAATTATTTGGGGTTTAGGGTGTCACATTAGTGGTATCAGAGCTGGTCTGTCCAATCAGACCGTAAATGTGTTATGTGTTCGCTAGGTTTCCTTGTGTACTCTGTTATGTATTTTGTAGTTATGGTCATTATTGTGTTAGTGTTGTAGAGCTAAGTTAGTTCCTCACTTCCCTAAGTGTCTCACTATATTCGATTGGCTTATCTGATTGATGTAGGTAGTGATGGCTAGTGGAAGGAATGATGCTGTGATTGCTGAGGCTCTAGAGTCCATGGCAGGAGTTACAGTGCAAGCTCTGCAAGCTTTGGCTGAATCTCAAGCTACTGCACAAGCCTCTGCGCAAGCTGCTACCCAAGCTGCACAAATTGCTGCTCAAGCTGTTGCTCAAGCTACTAGCTACAGGGGTGGCCAAGGAAATGTGCAAATAAATGAATTCATGGTGATGGATCGATTTCACAAGGCTAACCCCCCATCATTTGAAGGTCACTATAATCCTGATGGAGCTCAAAAGTGGTTACAAGAAGTTGAGAAAATTTTCAGAGGAGTGACATGTCCCGAAGGTCAGAAAGTGCATCTTGGTACCTTTATGTTGACAGAAGAAGCTGAACATTGGTGGGATAATGCACGCCAACATTTAGAGAATGCAGGGACTGTAATTACTTGGGCTATATTCAATAATATGTTTCTAATTAAGTATTTCCCTGAAGATATTCGTAATAGAAAGGAGATGGAATTTGTTAAATTGGAACAGGGGAATATGTCAGTAGCGGAGTATGCTGCTAAGTTCGAGGAATTATCCAGGTACTATCCACTGTATGTTGGAGAAGCAGGAGAAAAGTCTAAGTGCATCAAGTTTGAAATGGGACTCTGGCCAGAGATCAAAAAACAGACAAGAGTCCTATGCATCATAATAGAGGAAAACCTTACTCTTTCCCTCCTAGTAGATCTGGAAGTCGTTTGAATTATCAACAACACAATTTTTCAGCTGGAAAAGGAGCTAGTAGTGGTAACGGAAAAGGATATGGGAACAGTTATAGTTATGGGAGTGGTAGAGGAAACCCCAATGGACGAGGAGTTAGTAGCGGAAATAGTAACAACATGAGTCAAGTCTCGCGCAACAACAATGGTAATAATGGTTATCTAGCTACTCCTATCCGATGTAGTAGGTGTGGAAAGCAGGGTCACATGACATATGAATGTAGAGATGCTGGAATTACTTGTTTTAATTGTCATCTCCATGTGTTTTTAGGATTTCTAAAATTTAAACTTAGTTCCTACGGAATACAAGAAATATATATACCAAGACCTTTATAATTCTTATGAAGGTTAATATCTTAAAATAACTAGTATTTGAAAGACTAACTCAGTATAGACTTCAAAATGTAATCATACTCTACTTATTGACAATGCTAAAATATAATATTCTAGGATTACTATAAAATATGAATATGAACATCACATTTATCTCTAGTAAACAAGAATTCACTCCTCATATACTCTCTCCAATTATATCCCATAAACTCATATTCTTCAACCACTTCATCTACTTTTAACAACCTATACGGTACACGATTATATACACTTGAACTACTATACTCCTACATGGTCAAATCACAAGTTAGTCCAACTCTTTCCGAGTCTAAACCCCCCATACATCCATTTCGTATTGACAATGCTCTAGTCTTTTGAGACAACAGCTACAAGTATCATTTATCTCAAACTCCATTTACATATAGTGTTCATATCTTTCTTAGTTCGACGATTATATTTTTAAAGCTGCACATTATCTATTATCTAGGGTTTGATATGGTCATTAAAATAATAATGAAATAAACTAATCAAGGTTAACCTTTAAGGTTTCACGACTATTTACCTTAAACTTTATCGCAAAATAATGAAATTAAATCAATAAAACTAAAATGGAATCAATGTTACTTCCTAATCATAACATAGCTACTATATAATTCAGATAATAAGGGAGAACATATAAATTTATAGAATATTAATTTACCATATGCAATCAAATAAAATGAAAAATATTCTTAAAGTGTCTATATTCCAAAATAAACATCAGTTTCATTTCTCTCTGTTTTTTTTTTTACACAATTATAAAGATAAAAACAATATTGAAATTTAATTTTATCTCAAAAACCTGAACATGGCTAAGTTGCAATATTAACATATTAATTTAAATAAACCAAATATATAGAACAAATTATTGAATAAATAAAATATATAATATGATTAACACAAGTATAAAGTATATATAAAAGAAAATATTGATCAATTGAATAAATTTCATCTTCAGAGTTTATTTTCACTCAAAGCATCATAACTATTAATCTTCTTACTTAACTCCCTTAACAATTTGAGATTTCAAAAAATAAATCCTAATTTAAGCTTTGGTGTCCTATTCAATATAACCAAATACCTTTACAGTTCCTAGCAAAATTAGTTAACAAATTAGAAAAATAAAACATGAGTCTACCTGAAATAGAATGATCACAAATATTAAATTTTGTTTTTTTAGTCGATCAATAACACTCAATATAATTTTCTTAGGTGCCACTCTCTTATAAGCAAAGAATCAAGTTCATACTTTCTTCAAATAAAGAAAAATTTCTTACCAATATGAATGATATTAGTTTGAGCTCCTAAGAATCAACACTATGTCCTTCCCCCTTTTTTATTTATTTATTTATTTATTTATTTATTATTTTTTTTTTAACTCGCAAGTATGACTCAGATGGTTTCATACACCTATAATAAAATAATCTCAACTCTACTAGTTCAAGCTATTATCGTTACTATGGTTTTCGCGTTGGACTCAACAAGAACCATACTCATAAACCTTTAAGATAAAAATTAATAGTTCATGTTCCTTCTACTAATCTTAATTTAAGAGTGTCTTTTTATCTAATATATTACACAATTACATGCCTTAAACTTGAACAAATCACAAATTTCACAAAGATCAACAATACTAAAATAGGACAAGTCTACCTTCCTAGTGATAAGGTCACACATAGGTAAATACATGTAACACTCATGGAGTATAAAAATATCATGACAATCTTACTTCTATGATGCTATTAAAATCTCCCTTTTTTTTTTCTAGGATCATCTAAGCCTTGCACTACTTATTTCGACTACTTATCAAAATAACCCAACATATTTATTTAAAAAAATAAAAAACTTAACTTTAATATCTCTCTAAGAATAATCTCTCCATTGTAACAGTTAATACTTTTACCAGTTCATAAATAAGAGGAAAGTATAGATAATGTTAGGCATCCGAAAAACATAGCTACTTTTACAAAAAAAAAAAAAAAAAAAAAAAAAAAAATGAAAACAAGTAAAGCTTGACTACCAATGGCTTCAACATTTCTAGTCACAACACCATTGTTCCACCAATCAATGATCCCAACCAAACTAAAATTGGTTAGCCTACACTTAAACATAGTGCCAACATGGAGACGAAAACAATCCACATGAAATACCCATAATATGTTTGCACAACAAGTAGCTCTCTTATAACAAAGTCATTGCAGAGTAATAGTAAAATAAATAAATAAAAATTAAAACAAATAAACAATGAACAGAGTAAGCATGTAAGCACAACGAACATATCACCCACGGTCTGATTAGACAGACCTGCTCTGATACCACTAATGTGACACCCTAAACCCAAATTGAAATAAAAAGTGAAATGCACTAGTTTTGAAAGAGATTTGCAGCGGTTCCAAAATAGAGTATAATTTTTTTTTTCTTTTAAACTATAAGGTTCAAGATGTGACATTCACACTTACACAAAATGCTTGCATAAAAATTTTCAATAAAAAAAAATTCCTTTAATATTGAATATAGTTGAGGTTTATTAAATAAATATTACCCTTATAGAACAAGTTCTAAACTCAGAGAAAATTAATTACCACCTTTGAATAAAAGATAAAAATAACACAATTTGATCGATCATATTTACAAAATTCGGAATTAGTTCAAAACTCAACAAAATACAAAAATTACTCCCACCTAGTATCACCTATTCAGAGCGTGGATCACCAATCGATAACCTGAAATAACTACGCTCTCGCAAGCGCCACACACAAGCAACGAGGGGTGAGTTTCGAAATTATGTAACAGTATAAGATAAACGAGGAGAACACGCAAGTAGTCAAAACAACACAAATAAAGAGAAACATTCAAGAACATAGTGTCAAAGGTTAATCTAATTCAATCACAATCAAACAGTCACAAGGATGAAATGCTATGCATGTCCTATACTCTATACTTCTTCATCATTTGGTACCATTCTACTCTGAAGTACTTGGTTAGGAGGCCTGATACCATGCCACTACAAAAGTGGACGGACAATTTATGAATGGCCAAGTCCTCATAGATCCCCTCAACTCAACCCGAGACACATATACGCGATGGTCGGGGTACTCTTGTGTTGCACGGTAGTTCCCGGCCTTAGGGAATAACCCACTAATCCACTTAGGAATTCCCCACTAGGTGTACCCCCAAAGTCTATCAGTCTTACCTTACAGTTCCACTGTAGCCCTTCACGATCAGGCTCATTCAGTTGTACTTCCCCGAATCACTAGGTTTGTCAAACCCTCTCTATATGATGACAAAATAATCCTAACTCCAAAATCTACAACACGTATCTCAGACTTACTCGATCATCACAACTCAATAAGTTTCAATATCACTTCATAATATTTCATCATTATATATCTTTATCAGTCAATCACAATAAAATCACAATATTTGGTTTACACTACTCACAATACACAATCCAATTGCATCAATCACATAATAAGGAATTCAATAGGTGACACATTCTAGTAATATCACAAATTCAATCAAGTAACAAAAACATTCGAGTACACATCATTCATACATTAACAATCAGCATAAGATTTCATAAAATCAGACAACATACAATCTTGATATAAATAAATTCACGGCAATTCTATAGGTTACTAGATTATATTTTAATCCTCACTATTACTATTCACATTTTATTAATTAATTATTATTACTCAATAGGGCTCAACCGTACGTAGTAAGCCCCGAATGAACATTTGGGAATTTCAGCATTCCCGTTCATCTCATGTTATTTTATACTCATAAAATCGAACCTCATCTCACCCCTTACCTCGACTGAAGATTTCGTCCAATGAATCTGATCTGCTAACGAGTCGTTTCTTTATCGGTCGTCGTCTCTAATAGTCTGCAAGAGAATTAAAACCACACAACCACAAAATACAACTAAATTACTTACTATGAATAAATGAATAAATAAATAAATAACAAAATAAATAATAAATAAAAAAAGTAAGTAAATGAATAAATACATAATAAATAAATAAATAAAGAAGTAAATGAATGAATAAATAATAAAATAAATAAATAAATGATAAAATAAATAAATAAATAAGTAAATGAATAATAAAGTAATAAATAAATAAATAAATAAGTAAATGAATAAATAAATAATAAAATAATAAATAAATAAATAACAAAATAAAATAAATAAATAGATAGGTAAATAAATAAATAGATAGGTAAAATAAATAATAAATAAATAAATAGGTAAATGAATAATAAAATAATAAATAATTAATTAAGTAAATGAATAATAAATAATAAAATAATA
>JBBPBS010000635.1:66004-171329 GCA_037974835.1 Cicer judaicum | reverse complement strand
GATGTTAAACAAATTGAGATTATTTATTTATATGTAGATGTATATAAGATAGAGAATACAATTGCACATGTTTATCTAAAAGAGAATTTAGAGATACCAATAGAAAATGTCTAGAGAAGTTGTATTCAACAAGAGCTCATATTATTTGATTCAATCATTAATTTAACTTTATTTATTTAATTTCAACGTAATATGCTAAAACAAGTATGCTAGTAATAATATTGTAAATAGTATTAAGGAATGTTAATAACATGAACTATGAAATAATAAAACAACCATGTAAAAGAATAATTTAATTAAATTAAAAAAAAAGTGACATGTGCAAGTTCTTTGATTAAGAAATCAGCAAGAATTAATTGGTATTTGGACTATTTTGTGCAATATCATCAGCAATTTTATCATTACAAAATAATTAAAATAAAAAGGACACGTGCCCAATTTTATAATTCAAACTTAATTTCAAATTACCGTAGAAAAATCTAAATAGGTACATAAAATATACTCACTTTATAGAGGAAAATAATTAAAACCAATGCATTTCTCCTATTTCTATAAATAATTGGTATTCAAAAAAAATATAATTAATAAATAAAATATAGTTAATATTTTATTTTAATCACGAACCTAAATTATCAAATAAAATATGGAAAGGATGGTAACTCATTGTTTAAGGAAATTATTGAGTAATACATTAGTCAGTTAAGATGTGTCAAGGCAATCAAAATACAATAATCACAATCATGCTTAAACTTGGATATATGATAAACTATTACAAAAATCCAAATGTTGCTTGTTACTGTCGCTAAATTTGTGAAAACATTGTTTCAGAAATATAGTTTAAATGGAAGGAAATTGTTATTATAATTAAAAGGGAATATTCATATTGACACTATAAAAAATCGGCCTATCATTACTACATGTTTTGATCAATATACAGAGAGGAATAATACCTTATGGTTATGGTGATGATGCTAGGCGACATGTGTTCAAGGTGCAGAGAGGAAGAATGCTTTATGCTTTTAGTGATGATGCAAGATGTCTTTTGATCAAGGTATAAAGTGGAAAAATTATTTTATGACTTTTATGATGATCCAAGGCGGCTACTAATCATTCCTAAAGCGGCTCCATTAACCTTGTTCCTCTATATATATATTTACCTAGTTTTAGCCTAGATTATTACTACTATGATAATAATTATAATTATAATTATTATATAATTATTATTATTATTATTATCCTATTTTATTAGAGCTAAAAGTAACACCTAATGTAACAACGTAAATTCACTCTTTATATTATATATATATATATATATATATATTTTAATTTATTTATTTTTTTTGTAAGTAAATTATAGTTAATATTAATAATTTAAATAAATTAATAGGATATAAAAAATATACATAGGAAATTATCACACCACATAGAATACACTTATAATATAATTTATTATAATTTACTATTATTTATTTATTAAATATTTAGGGTGTTACGAATTCAGAATTAATTTAAATCCATTAATTTCGTTTATGGTGGATTCAATTTTATTACTTAGGCTATTAATATAAATTATTAGGCTATTATATGGAGTATTAAATTTAATGACGGCATGATCATCATTATTGTATTTAATAAATAATTAATATAGTTATTTTATATTTATATACTTACACAAAAAGAAATTTAAATAATAAAGGTCTAGATAACAACAACAATACTAAAATACGAGACTTAATATGATAGCAATCCTTATATATTATTATTATTTTAAATAAAATAAATAGGTCTAATATCAATTATCAATTATTTTAATTTACATAACTACAAAGACAACAAAATACATGTAAAAAGATTATTACATCACAAGAAACACATGTATAAAAAAAATATCACTACTTTATAATAATAATAATAATAATAAATTAAGGTATAATAATAAATTAGGGTGTTACAGCACGCTAGTAAATCATGATGATCCATGAGAGATAACACCTTGGTAATTAGTACTGGTCTGTGAGAGACTGTATAATTATGATTTACTCTGGTTGAGGAGGGTTTTGGTTTGGAATTCCAGAATCGTGCATTTTGGCATATACGCATTGCATTAGAGTGTTTGGCATGCGAGTTATGTTTGTTATGCTATGATGATTGTATATACATATTCGGTTGTTGTTGTGATTTGCCGTAATTGCTTTGAGGTGTGAAGTTGGGTTGATTAAATTTCGATGTACTTATGTGTTCATAATTGATGTTATGAATATTCGATGTGTGATTTAGGTGTAAATTTGTGGAGATTAATTTGGTGATAATTATGTGTTCATAATTGATAATGTTAATGTTTGAAGTGTTAATTGATTTAGAGCCATTTTAGAACTAAAAATCGACATTTTCTCAGTTGTATTCGGCTACGACAATGCAGTGCATCAAAACTTCTTTTTTCAAACATTGTTTATGCATTTTTAGACATATGAAAACCCGTTCGAGGAGTATGCTAAGATGAAAGGTAATTTTGTGGATTTAAAATTTAAATGCTAAGTGATATTTGTTAATTTTGGTTGGTGACCCTTTACAATTATTGTGAAAATATGGGCTTTGCCCTCAGATGAGAAAACCAGGATCGTCCTACCAGTTAGTACCTTGGAGATGGTCACGTAGTTAGACATACCTGACCAATGTTGTGTCAGGAGGATCTCGTGGGGCGCGTGGAGAGCACCTGGGTTGTATAATTTTTGTAGCATGATCAAATTAGGTGGTTGTATAAGGACTAAATGTCTTTCTTTTGTGATTGTATTTATTTCATTTTGGAAGATTGCATCGATGATTAAATTGTCTGATGACTTTTCTTTTGATGGGTCCATTTTCCACTTTTTGATGTGACGTGGGAAAAGTAGAGATTCTTGGGGCAGTGCTTTTATGCAGGTGTCTGCCAAGAATACCTCAGAGGTATGAGCTATGTCTGGTAGATCTCAAAGCCCCGACATATTTTATAGTTGGATATTTTGGTTTATTGCCTCAAAACTATTTCAATTTGATATAATTATCATGTAATTAATTATGACAATTGTCGTTGTGCTACGGTTTGGTATTTCATTAGTTGATTTTTGCAAGGAAAAAAAATACACTATCGCTATTAAAAATTGTAGTGTTACATTGTGGTATCAGAGCTTGGGTTTGGATTGTAGGTCAAACTGTAGGTTGGAAGTTGTTATTTGATCATGTGTCGAGTTAAGTTGTTTTAGTTGTCAGGTATGGTGTAGTTGTTATATGTTGATGTACTCAAAATTTATTATTGGAATTATTCTAAGGGGTGTTTAGATTTCTTCTTGATGATGGTTTTGAGGAAACAATGCATCCAAGAAGGGATGAGATTGCAAGAGTCAACGTCAATGGGGATGATCAAATGGTTGAATCTATGAATAACATGGTTGTTTGTGTTGCTGCACAAACTACTGCAAAGACTCTACGGGATCTAGAGAAGAGGGAAAAAGATATTTGTGCTACTGAGTCAAGGGGATTGGAAGATTTTCGTTGTTAGAATCCTCCAAAGTTCAAGGGTGAAGAGAGGCTAGAAAAAGTTGATCAGTGGATTAAAGAAGTGAAAAAGATCTTCTGAATGATTAATTGTTAGGTAGGGTTGAGGCGAATCAAGAAGACATGGGATTTATGAAGTGGTTCCAAGGACACAGAGGCTTTGTTGTTGATGGTAACTCGAAGATCATGGGTATGGATGGATTAAAGTTAGACTAATAGGCGATTTGATGTAAAGATCTAAGTAGAGAGCTTTTTAAGAAGACTATTAGATGTTCGCCGGGTAGATTTCAGGATGAGACTAGATGAAGTTTGATAATTGCCAAAACGGTGCGAACACCATGGAATTATTGAGAAGACTGGGATTCCATTTTGGAATGGCATTTGGTGCTTAGGTGCCAACGGAAGAGAATTGTATTGAAGTTGAGGGGCACTGCACGTTAAGGGTAAATACTACCTTGGTTAGATAAAGTACACTTTGAGGAATAGTCGATACCTTGAGGGGTAAAGTCGAGCATACTACGAGTTAAACTAGATTCGCGAATCAGATTATTAAGTATGAATCTCATGACAATTATAAGAGTAAGAATATATATTTCTTCGAAAAGAGACAAATACTTGTGTGGATTAGGAGATGGTAAGTATGGATAGTGATTTTAGATGAAACTATAGACGCGAAGTGTGAATTTTGGGTGAAGTCTGGATATACACAAGGAATTAAGCCTTGATGTATAGAACTGCATGTTACTATTAAGTGGCATTGGAAGTATAAAGTACGAGAATACTTAGAGATTGTAACAATGTAAGCTTTGAGAGTCTATTAAAGGATGGTAATTACTAGGAGAATGTTAATATTTTGATAGGTTGAAGGGATTATTCGAGATTTGATTTGGGACCCTAAGATGGTTGATCTTTAAGTCAATGATTTAAAATCCATAAGGTTGGATGGAGGAGCAAGTGACACCTTAAACTTGTATAATTGAGGTAGTTAAGGTAGGCAAGGGATAAATAATTCAGGTTATGGATGAGAGTGTTTGATGATCTACTAAAAATGTTGTGTTATGATTAGAAGAGTTTTTAATTAGTATTTATTTTATTTTGGAAGATTGTATCAATGTTTAAATTGTCTGATAACTTTTCTTTTGATGGGTCCATGTTCCACTTTTTGACGTGACGTGGGGAATGTAGAGATTCTTGGGGCAGTGCTTTTATGTAGGTGACTGCCGAGAATACCCCAGGGGATATTTTGGTTTATCGCCTCAAAACTATTTCAATTTGTTATAATTATGATGTAATTAATTATGACAATTGTCGTTGTGCTACACTTTGATATTTTATTAGTTGATTTTTGGAAGGAAAAAAAAATACACTCACTTTTGAAAATCAGGGTGTTACATTCACCAAAAAATAGAGCCAAGGCATGGTTAAATTCATTGGAGCCAAACTCAATGACTAAATGGAAAGAAATGGTAGAAAAAATTCCTATTAAAGTACTTCCCTCTTATAACAAATACTAAAAAGAGGAATGTCATAATCTCTTTTAGGAAAACTAAAGATGAAACCGTTTTTGAGGCACGAATAAAGTTTAAGGATTTTTTTGGGAAGTGTCATCATCATGGATTACGTGTTTCCAAAATGAAAATCCTTTGTAATGGTCTGATACCTACAAGACTAATGATTAAGGTACTATCAAGATGGTCTTTATTAATCAAGTCTTATGAAGAATTTGTAGATCTTATTGAAGCCATAACAATAAATAGCTATCAATGGCATTGAGTTCATGAAGTTGGTGAAACCCCAAAATTGCAACATTAATTAATCTAGTGAAGAACATTGTTACAACACTTGTACCAATAGTTGTAGAACCAATAACAATGATATCTAATACTATTACTGCTATAATAGGTGTATATTGTATGCGTGTGGCATGTGTTTGAATGCCTTGATAATCCCATATTTGTCAAATAAATGAGGAATAAAATCAACCTCTACTAAAACATTTACATTCTAGGTTGGACAAATCATCATAAATTCTCATGGAATAATCAAGAGACTGATCACCAAAAACATACTACTCATCCTTCTACCTTTTCACCATTATCTATTCAAGCATAAAACGATCACTCAGTGGAAGCTATATTGAAGTCTTTTGTGACTAAAACAAAATATTTCACGACTTAGAAAAAATCATTCATGACTAAGACAAAAATAGCATATCAAAATCATGAAGTAGTGATTAGGAACATGGAAACTAAGCTTGGTAAGCAAGCTACTTCAATTAATGAAAGACAAAGTGGTTAAGTGTCAGAAAACACAATGCAAAGACATTGACCTTAGGATTATCAAAGACATTGACAGTTATGATAAATAAAGGAAATATATTATGAAGAAAAATGAAAAGATCCATCACTATGGAGGAAATGTATAACCAAGGAATGTTGAAGAATCTGAATTTCAGGAAGTTGTAAGAAAAATGGTGAAGAGTTAGAAAATTGTTACAACTTTGGTAGTTTTCCCAAACTAGTGCATGTAGTTCAACCACCTGCATTCCTTCAAAGGATTATAACATTTCAATGGAAACAGCAATACGACGAGTTTCTATACGTATTGAAGTAGCTTAGTATTAATATTCCTTCAATTGAGACTTTGCAACAAATTCCTAATTATGCAAAGTTTTTGAATGATGTTATGATTAAAAGAAGTATAGGGGAGTTTGAAACAGTTGCCTTATCCAAAAAATGTAGTTTGATGTTGCATCATTAGCTTCCTGCAAATATGCAAGACCTTGCCAATTTTACTATTCTATGCTCCTTATGTGGAATTTATTATGAAAAATAATTATGACTTAGGAGTTAGTATCAATTTCATGTCTAAATCAATTTTCAAACAAATAGGAATTGATGAAACTAGACCCGATACTATAAATCTGCAACTTGTAGACAAGTTCCTTTGCCACCCCTAAGGAAGGATTGATGATGCATTAGTTATGGTTGATAACTTTGTATTTCCCATATACTTCAACATCCTTGATATTTAAGAAGATGAGGAAGTACCTATCATTCTAGGAAGGTATTTCCTTGTTACAAGAGTGACTCTTATTAATGTTAAGAAGGGTGAATTGACCATGAAGGTGACTGACCAACATATTTCTATGAAGTACCTAATGAAGGACAAGAAGATTGCTTGCTCATCAAATATATGGATGCACTTGTGCTTAAGAAATTTTGTAAACAATAAAAATTGTTCCAAAAATTGATGGAATTTGCACACTTTGATGAAATCGATCATTTGCAAAAAGAATTGCAGAGTTAAAGGAAGTAAAGCTACCTCCACCCAAGCTTTACACCAGAAGTTGTTAGGGTCAAGCTAAGGACTTTAAGCCAATTTCTTTTTGGAGACTTCCCAAGAATAAAGAAAATGGTGTAAATGTAGTTGTTGTTGATGTTACAAAGTAGGTAACATGTTGAAAAATGATGTTGCATTAGTCACGATAGTAGGTTGTTTTGAATTAAGCATTTTGAATTTCGTGTTATAGGATTCGTAATTTATTTTTGTAGTTATGTCACCAAACCACTTTTTTCAAACTTGTAGTATGAGTAGTTTCACAACTATACAAATTACAGTTTGGGGGAGGGGATATTTTGTTCATTTTGAATAAATCATGTAGGAATGGTACATAGTTCTTGCTAGTTCTGCAATTTGTAGAGTTTCACAACTATACAAATTGCAGTTTGGGGGAGGGGATATTTTGTTCATTTTGAATAGATCATGTAAGAATGGTACCTAATTGTTGCTAGTTTGTTGATGTTCTGATTAAGTTGGTTGAATGAATTGGAAATGTTTGAACATAGATGATTGAAAAAACCTATTAATTAAAACATAATAGTTATGTCATTAAGGGAGAGTTGAGGTATTAAAAGTTGAAGAAGGCTAGATAAGTATGTTTGGAACTGAGACGATTGATCTTTAGCATGAGAGAAAATATAATCAAAGAGGAAGATTAAAAGATGACAACTCAGTCTCAAATATATTTATAAACAAAAAGAGTAAATATATAATTGTGTTATTCTATCGAGTAGTAATGGGATGATCTTTAAACCACCACTCATGTGAAGAGGTAGAATGATGTAGTATTAATTGGGTGATCCTTTAAACATCACTTGTGTCAAAAGGTGAAGTAGAAGTAGAGAGAGAGTGAGAGAACAATTAAATAGTGAGTTGTTAAAGGTAACAATAAATGCCCTCTATGTCAAATTGTAGGAAATATATAACTATCTTATGTTTAAGGTGAGTTGCAAGCAGACCACAATTTAATTTTTGTTGTTGATTAGATTCTCATAATATTGAAATTCAAACTAATATCTTGACACGCACACAAGCACACAAGGATTAAGTGGTTATGATAAAAAATTTCTCCAAAATTTCTTATTTGTTTCATTCTATTATAAGCCCATTGAGGGACCATTGTTTAGTATTTGTGATTAATAAGCAAATTTATTCTGATAAATTTAGTTATTATCTTGTTCCATTACTCGTGGACGAGCAATATCTCAAGTTTAGAGGTGTTATAACTCTTAGAAATAAGAGTTATTTATCATATTTAAACTATGATTTTCTTGTCTTTTGTAATAACTATAATTAATATATTAGGAGTTTAGTATTAATATTAGGGTTTGGGTAATTTTAGGTGTAGTTGCATTTAATTGTTGTTTTTAAAGAAATTATGCTAGGTTTGTTACTTATACAAATCAAATTTAAAGTTTTTGTCCAACAGTTAAAATGTTATGGAAATGCTACAACAATAGGTGTGACAGACCTATTGAGCAATATGCCAATACAAATATGTGAGCTCCTTGGACGTATACTTGGTCTAATGAGCTGAGGGATACCCTATAATACTAGGACACACAATGTTGCTTTTGCAGGTGGGCCAACCTTCCCTTGATAGGAAAAATGTGGTTTACTACAAAAAGACAAAAACAAAGGAACAAAATGAGATAGGTTGTTCTACAATTTTCGTATAAAAGGGAAACAATTTCTTAAAAGAGGGAGAGACAACTTCAGACATGGAATTTAGAACCCTAGTCGTCACACTTTCATATCCTCTCATTTACATCCCCACCATTGAAGATCATTGGAGCTTGTTTTATGAATCTTTGTTGTGAAGGAAGGATACATGCAAATCAAGCTAATGCTTCGTCGGTCTCTTAACTTAATGTCAAAGAACATTTTAGTCATTTATTTATTTTTCTTCCCGATTTGGTCATTTATTTAATTTTATTATAAAAATTTGAAAATATAAAGAATTAAAATATGAGTTTATTTGAAGATTTGAGTTATAAATTTGATGAAATTTGTATTATATTGAAGATGATAATTAATTTTGTGAGTTCTGTTTGAAGATTTTGATGAACTTTTGTAAAAAAAAAAAAAAAGATAACATTGTTATCATTTAAAATATAAAAGATTAAATTGTTTACTGAAAATTAAATAAAGGACCAAATCGGAAAGAAAAAGAAATGATAAATGACTAAAGTGTTATCTTAAATTAAGTTAAGAGACCACAAAAGCAATTATGCCTAAATTTTATTTACTCGAATACACTTATTAATTGCAGGTAATTGATAATCTTAATGAGTTAAGATATAAAAAATAAAAATATATTTATAGACAAAATTAATTGATATTGTATTGATTTTATAAAATAACAAATAATTTAAGACAAATAAAAACTATAAATGAGACATTAAAATAAAATAGACATAATGAAAAATTTCTTGTAATTTTTGTAAAAAAAGATATTTCTTCTAATAATTTGTTCGAAATGTAGGATGTCCAAAACATAATAAAAATTGATCGGTATGATGAAAGAGATCATAAATCATTAATTTTTGGTTCACCATAATTAGTGTCTTAAGGGCAAAGGCCAATGGAAGTTTGCCTAAGACATACCTCTTTTTAGTTTTAATATAACAAAATACAAATAAGTAACTATTTTTTACTCAATATTTTTTAAAGACAAATTTTAATATTAGTTATTCTACTTTCTCCATCTCATAATATAAGACAAATTATGTGTTTGGTACTTCTACATAATAATACTGCTGATATAAAAATAAGTGCCAAGAACTAAAAAAACATTGTATAAAAGAATAAATATTTAAAACGAGGTGGTCCTATTAATTAAGATTCAACGCCTACTAGTCCAGATTACCAATTTCAAATTTTCAGTAACAATAACTCCCAACTGATGTCAGCAATCGAAGTAGGTGAGAGATGATTGGCCCTACGTCTTACGTTTGGCGCATACACAACTACCATCATAGTGCATTTTATTGAAGTTTGTTTTGAATTTAATTTACTTTTAAAATATCAATATATTGTGTCGTGTGCTCGTGACTCACGCAACAACCATATTTGTGTCTTGTTGTCATTATTTTGTGCATGTATTTTTAATTCAATTAAGTATATTTTCTTTAGCCTTTGCATTTGAGGTTTTATATTTTGTAAGAATAAAAAAATTTAGCGTTCGAAAGTAGTTTGGATGCAATGATATGAAACTGCAGTCATTCTGAAAGTTATCCATAAGGCAAATTGAAGTCATGGAAAGAAACACGATCTTGATGTGTCATCAAACGCAACTTTGTTTTATGTTTCGAGTCATTCATGAGTATGGGAAGAAGCATCGTTAGAGTGTGTCATTGTTCAAGTGTGTCACTTGATATGACTATGTTTCATGACATATTTTGCATTTTCAATGGTTTTGTAAATTTAGTGCATTTTATAGTTTTTTTCTTAGGTTTACTTTTATTGGGTTTGGACCACTTTGGACCCTAAGTCAAATTGGACTTAGAAACATTGATTTAGGCTTCCGAAAATCAACATATATATTGAAGATGCTTCAAAGCTTTGTATGAGTAGCTTTGAATATTCTTAAATTAAGTTTATGGATTACTGATTTGCCATGTATGAGTAGCTTTGTCTATTTCTATGAAGAGCATAACCTTTGGCATATTTATGTCACCCGTTGATTGTTATTACTTTTTGTTGATGTTGAACACTTTTGATTTATTTCTTTTGTAAGTTTTATTCATGTAAATTTGCTAACCACTTATTTTTATTTCATAGATATTTTGAGAAGAACTGAAAGGTGAACCAAATTATTAGAGTTATAAGAATTGAACTTCACATATTTCATGAAAATATATTTGGAATCTCGAAAAGCTATTAAATTATAACAAGTATTAAAAAATTTAATTTCATTTTAATTACCACAAAAGAATTAAGTAAATTAAATATGGTTCTTGTTCCTTGAAAGAGAAAAGCAACTACAGTAGAATTAACTCACCTTCAAAAGGAGTTCGACGTTAATAAAATGGTAGTTAATTTGAATCAAAACCTATGAATGTGGTAAACCTCAATCCTATAATTTTTTTTTTTTATTATACTTATCGATTTAACTTTTTTGGAATCTCGATCAATTGTATTCTCTACTTGAATTGTTAATATTTTTTTGTCACAGCCTACCGTTCAAATTAATTAATTTTATTTGTTTAATTTAATTGAATTATAATTAATTAGTATTCAGCATCATTTATAATAGATGGTTACTAAAAATTCATAGTTAATAGGAGATCAATAGTTTTACGACTTCACAAAAATTGGATTGCCAATACTGTATCATTAAACAATTTTCTTAAAAAAAAAAACACAAGGATTAAGTCCGGTCTATTATCACTGATACACTTTTTAAATGTTTTTTTTAAATAAAAGCCAAAATAATATATTTATATTAAATTCAGATAAACTCAAGCACAAGTTGTGCAACAGAAAATCACCAAATTGAAAATACATCATAGAGTGGAATGAATTACAACACCAGCTAACTCGCAAGAAAATCGACCAAACTTAAACTAGCACAAAATATCGATAAATGTTAATGGATCTCAACCCCAGCAGACATGCACAAGCGTTGCTCCCCTAATGAATATAGTCATAACCAAAATCCTACAACTTTGACATGAGCCACCACCAAAAATTAACTTTGATGTACATTACACTATACAAATAACATTCACCCACTACAACATTTTTGAGTTGTGGCAACAATAAAAAAGTGTGGCGTAAATTAAAATATCCGTGGCCTAAAGGTTAGGCAACGGTTTGACAACAGTTTATAAAGTGTGGCGTAGGTGGCCGTGGCCTATTCTTTAAGTGTGGCGTAGGTGGCCGTGTACAAAAATTGCCTAGAATAAACCAATTAAAAATCGAAATGACCTAGGATATTAATCATTTTAGACTTTTGCATTTATTGGAAGAACTACATTGATTAAGAACAAAAATGACCTAGAATAAACCTTGTAAATATCAAAGCGACTTAGAATTTAAATTCATTAAGACTTTTGTATTGATTGGACTAACTGCGTTAACTAAGAATCAAAATGGACAAGAATAAACCTATTATTCCATTGAGACTTTTGCATATATTGAACGTACTAAAATGGACTAGAATAAATCTTTTAAAGACCAAAATGACCTAATATATTAACCCATTGTGACTATTTCGCATATTGGATGACCTACATTGATTAAGAATCAAAAGGGACTCGAATAAACAACGTAAAGACAATAGTTGGTGCTGGAGACATAGGGAGGGAATTATCAACGGTAATCAAGGATGTTCTCTATGTAAAAGGTTTGAAACACAACTTGCTTAGCATTAGTCAGCTTTGCGATAAAGGCTACTAGGTATATTTTACATCACATACTTGTACACTTGAGCACAAGGAAGATGTTGGCATAAAATTGGTAGGTGAAAGGGTAAATAATATGTACATGATTAATCTTGACTCTTTGCCTGCAAATAATGTTTGCTGTTTGTTATCTAAATGTGATGAAGATTGGTTGTGGCACAAGAGAATAGCTCACATACATATAAACCATCTTAACAAACTTGTTAGCAAACAACTAGTGCTAGGGCTTCCAAACAGAAAATTTACTAAGGACAAATTATGTGACTCTTGTGAGAAAAGTAAATTGGTCAAGTCCTCTTTTCCACCAATAGACTTAGTACAAACTAATAGAGTTCTACAATTGATTCACATGGATCTATTTGGTCTCTCTCAAGTAAAAAGTTTTGGAGGAAATCTTTATGGCTATGTTTTAGTTGATGATTTATCTAGATATACATGGACTTATTTTCTATCTCACAAAAGTGATGCCTTCTCAATTTTCAAAAATTTGGCAAATCAAGTTCAAAATGAGAAGAATCAGAAAATAGTTTCCATTAAGAGTGATCATGGTGGAGAATTTCAAAATGAATCTTTTGACAATTATTGTTATCAAAAAGGAATTCACCACATTTTCTCAGCCCCAAGAACTCCACAACATAATGGAGTTGTAGAAAGGAAGAATAGAGCTCTAGAAGAACTTGCTAGAACAATGCTTAATGACTCTAAGCTTCCAAAATATTTTTGGGCTGATGCAATAAACACAGCTACTCATGTGATAAATAGAGTTCTAATTAGGCCTATCCATAAAAAAACACCCTATGAAATATACAAAGGAAGAAAACCAAACATTGCATATTTTAGAGTCTTTGGATGCAAGTGTTTTGTACTGAATAATGGAAAAGAGAATCTAGGGAAATTTGACTCTAAGGCAGATGAGGGAATTTTTCTAGGATATTTACAATCTAGTAAGGCCTATAGGATCTACAATAAAGGAACTAAAACTATAGAGGAATCTGTTCATGTAAAATTTGATGAAATGTTTACCAAAAACTTGAACAGTACCCCTCTTACAATTGGTGATTCTCTTGATGAAATTGTAGAATCAGATCCAAAAGAATCAAATGAAACATTACCTCCAACTGACATTGATTATATAGAACCTATAAGGGAAGATGACTTACCTAAGGAATGGAAAACCATCCTATTGACAACATCATAGAGAAATTTCAAAAGGGGTTGCTACTAGAAAATCCCTTAGACACTTCTGTAATTTCTCAACTTTTGTTTCCCAAGTAGAACCTAAGAATATAAAAGAAGCTCTCTTTGACAATGATTGGATAATTGTCATGCAAGAAGAGCTTAATCAATTTGAGAGAAACAAAGTATGGATCTTAGTTCTTAAACCAGAAAACAAACATATTATTGGAACTAGATGGGTATTTAGGAATAAGATGGATGAGAATGGAGTAATAACAAGAAATAAGGCTAGATTAGTTGCTAAAGGCTACAACCAGGAGGAAGGTATTGATATGATGAAACTTATGCTCCTATAGCCAGATTAGAAGCAATTAGGATTTTTCTTGCTTATGCTTGTATCATGGATTTTAAATTGTATCAAATGGATGTAAAAAGTGCTTTTTTGAATGGAGATATCCAAGAGGAAGTTTATGTTAGTCAAACTCCAGGATTTGAGGATCCTGCTTTTCCAACAAATGTTTATAAACTAACAAAAGCTCTCTATGGATTGAAACAAGCTCCAAGAGCTTGGTATGAAAAACTCAGTAATTTCCTCATACAACAAAATTTTTTAAGAGGAAATGTTGATAAAACACTCTTTATAAAGAAAAAGGGAAAAGACATTCTACTTGTCGAAATTTATGTTGATGACATAATTTTTGGATCCATAAACAGTAAGCTTTGCAAAGAATTTGAAAATATGATGAAAGGAAGATTTGAAATATCCATGATGGGAGAATTAACCTCCTTCTTAGGATTTCAAATCACTCAAAGCAAGAATGGTATTTTCCTAAGTCAAATCAAGTATTGTAATGATCTCTTAAAGAAGTTTGGCTTTGATAAATTTAAATCTATTGATACACCCATGAGTCAAGCTTGTCATTTGGATAGAGATGAAATGGGAAAATCTATGAATATGACCATGTTTAGAGGCATGATAGTAGACCTGACATTATGTTTAGTGTCTGCATGTGTGCAAGATATCAAGCTAATCCTAAGGAATCACATCTAAGTGCAGTCAAAAGAATTTTCAGATATCTAATAGGAACAAAAAATCTAGGTTTATGGTATCCTAAGGGATCAACTTGCACTCTTGTTGGCTATTCTGATTCTGATTTTGCTGGTTGCAAATTAGACAGAAAAAGTACATATGGTACTTGTCATCTATTAGGGAATTCACTTGTATCTTGGCATATCAAGAAACAATATAGTGTTGCACTTTCAACAGCTAAGGCTGAATATGTAGCTGCTGGAAGTTGTTGTGCACAAATATTATGAATGAAACAACACCTTTCTGACTTTGGTGTTGATCTTGGAGTTGTGTTAATAATGTGTGACAACACTAGTGCCATAAATATCACAAAGAATCCTGTTATGCACTCAAGAACAAAGCATATAGAGATTAGACATCATTTCATTAAGGATTAATACCAAAATGGTAATATCACGCTTGAATATATTAATACATCTGATCAATTAGCTGATATCTTTATCAAAGCCTTACCCAAAGAAAGTTTCTTCTATATTAGAATGAAACTTGGTATAATGGATCAAAATGAAATATGATCTATGTAGAAAATTGATTGAGACATTGATGTTTTCTCTAAATTTACTAACTTGCAATACATAAGTCGATTTGAACATCGATTATCCTGTGTCAAAATTTCAAATCAGCATTACAAAATCGACTTTACAAGCGATTTATGCTACAAAGTTTCTCAACTGTCAAAATATAAAACACGACAATCGATTTCATAATCGATTTAGTGATCTGTGGTAGCAAAAAATGCTGAACCAAAATCGATGTGACAAAATATACATCAACCTAATCGATTGGTAAATCGATTGAGGATATGGAAAATCGTTTTAAAAAATCGATTTTATAATCGATTATTTCTCCCAGAAATCCAAAGATTTGAGAAATTTTCCAAACTCAAACACAAGCATCGATTTGATAATCGATTTTGTCAAAATTATAAAAACCGCGAGCCAAATAAGTCGATTTGGAAGTCGATTCGAATAACTGGACTGGTCAAATAAGTTTAAAGAAATCGATTTGGAAATCGATGCTGTTATGAGAAGTTTTCCTGAACTGATATGGAAATTGATTTGGACATCGATTTATCCATTGAACATTTACTTAAGAAAATCGATTTGGGAATCGATTTGCAATATGACTGTTGCAAAAAATAGTAGCCGTTGGAGGCAACTGTAACTGAAACCTTTCATTTCCCTCCAATAACGGTCACAAAATCGATTTGGCAATCGAAGTTTTGTGTAATAAAATCGATTTAGAAATCGACTATGAACAATTCCATTTAAAACCCTAAATTGATTTCTCAACACATTTTCACTATCAAAATCTCCCCAAACTCGATTTCTCTGTGCTTTGATACTTCTCAAACCTCTCAAGCTTCCTAAATCTCTCTAATGGCAAGAGTAAAACAAAAAAGTGAGAAAACCACCTCTTCCTCAACCTCTAGTGGTAGAACTCCTTCTCCTCCACCTACTTCCCCTCCTGCAAAAAGAGTTTTTATACCCACTCATAAGATTGTGGCAAGGGATAAAGGGAAAGCCGTTGCCACTGACCAAGGAAAAACCAAAAAGAGGAAGGTTCCTAAAAAAGAAAAGCTGATGGGTGATGCCATGAAGGAGCCAACCCAAAAGAAAAAGAAAACAACCTCTTCCCCTCAGCCAAAGAAGCCTCAACCTCCCAAAGGCAAACCTATTGAGGACATTGTTCTTCCCCCTGCATTCCTAAAGAGGAAAATCCATGAGGCAAGAACTTTGGATTTTGCCTACTTTGATGCAAATGGATTTACGTTCCAACACCATCTCAGATTTCATGGATTGGTAGATTTTCTCTCCTGCCCTTTGGAAAGCTATCCAAGACTTATTAGAGCCTTCTACTCAAACTTCACCCTCACAGACATTGGATTTGAGTCTAAAGTTAAAGGCAAGAAAATTTCTATGACTTTTAGGGAGTTCTCCAAGCTATCAGGACTACCCTTCTATGGAGAAGCTGTTGATGGCAGAATAAATCCTGATTCTACTGATGATGCTTGGGAAACATCAGTAGATACTCACCCATTCAAGACTTGATGGTTGAAGGTCCAACATAGGATGTTGATGTATGTGCTAACCAGAATGTTGGTACCTAGATCAGGGAACCATGCCATAGTGCATAAGCTTGACATTACTCTTCTTTGGGGCCTTTACAAAGAACTCAAGATGAGTTGGGCGTGGATTGTGCTGGTTAATATGTTAGAAACAACACAAGGAAAGCTAATGCTCCCTTACCCTCAGCTGATCACCAAGATTGTGAGACACTTCAAAATATCAGTTGTCAATGAAAAATCAGTAAAGACAACTCTGTTTTTTGGTGAGTCAATTGTCAACCAAAATCAATTGAAGAAGATCAATGGTATTTGGACAAGGGCTCCACCAAATGCTGAACAAGCTGAGCAAGCTGAAAACCAATATGAGGTTTTAGCTAAGTTGCTGGAACATATGGAGTCTCAGGCTGCACACAATGCTAAGGTGGAAACCTCCCTTGTGCAACTCCAAGCAACCCTCAACTCAGTTGTTCAAGATGTAAATGCCATCCAAGACCATTTGGGTCTCAAGATGTCATTTGAAGACATTGCTGACATTGGCACACAAGTGGCCAATCAAGAAGATCAACCTCATTCCCCCACTACTAATCTGCAACAGAATGATGTTCAACCTGAGCAACCTGATAATAATGTTGTTAATACACAAGCAACTGACGAAACAACCCCTATCAACCTTGATAGTTCTGAACCTCATGGTGAGGAGACACTTGCTAAGGCTAATATAGCAATCTCTACCTCTCCCATTGGTGATAATGAGGAACAGCCCTAGATTAGTTGTTTAGGATTTTGTTTTCTTTGTTGTTTTGTGATTTTTCTTTTTTCCAGTATATATCTTATAATAGCTTTTGAGTCATTATTCTCTCATGTATTATCTTTTTGAATTTAATCACAAAGGGGGAGAATTTGAATGAATTTAACTTGTGCTTATGCTTATCTTATCATGTATACTGAAGATTGAATCTAAAATTTGAAATTGAAATGAATTATGAAGTCTATAATTCAGGGGGAGTTTTTAAATAAGAGTTATTATAAAGTTAAGTTTTAATTTTGAAATGTAAACTCAAAGTTAAATTGTATGTTTGTCATTTAATCAAAAAGGGGGAGATTGTAAGTTATATGCCTCCTTGACTATGATTTTGATATAAGTTCCAAACGTACAATGTATATGCATTATCTGATTAATCTAATAGATTGGGTTGAGATATATTTCAGGAAAGAATCAAACACTACACTTGGACAAATCTTGGATATCAATCAATCAAGGAAAGATTGATCATATCATACAAGGCTGGAAGATTATGTGTAAATTTGTCTATTGTTCATAGTGTTTATTAGTTAGATTCATCATTATGATTTCACACATCAAATATTTGCTGTAACACCCCATTTTTCTAAGCGAGGGTGTATTTTTTTTTCTGAAAACAAATTAAAATAAAACAGAGAAATAAATAAGGTAACACCTTTGGATAAATAATGAAGTCATTATAATTTACAAGCAGCGGAAAAGTTTCTCCAAATATGAATACGAAATATTTACATATCAAAAAGTGGTACAGTCTTCTAGTTTAAAATAAACACAATACAAAAGAAAGACGTTTGTTCCCTCTATGTCAACCTAATCTGATCATTCTACAAAACCTCTAAACACCTTGAGTGATCTCCACGTGCCCCGTAAGATCCTCCTAACATAGCTCCAGTCAGGCATTCCCATCCACATTCCCATCCACAGGGTATAAACCGGTAGAATCGTCCTGTCTCTCATCTGAGGGCAAAGCCCAGATTTCCACAATAGTTGTAAAGGGTCACAAACTGAAATTAACAGTTAACACATAACATTTAAGTTTTGAAATGCACAAATAACCTTTCCACTTAGCATGCACCTTAAAAGGGTTTCCATATGCTAAACATGCATAAACAAAGTTGAAAATTGAAGTTTTTAACAAAACAACATTGTTGTATTCGAATATAGCATCTCTGTATTCGAATACAAGGCTGTTTCAGCATTCAACAGCAAAAACAACATGTATGTATTCGAATACAACAGTATGTATTCGACTACACAGCAAGTCAGTAGCAAAACAACATGTCTGTATTCGACTACAACAGTCTGTATTCGACTACACAGTAAGTCAGTAGCACAACAGCATGTCTGTATTCGAATACAGCTTCCTGTATTCGAATACACAGCAGACAGCAGCAGAAAAACAGCAAAATTCAGCATTTTTCAGCTTTTAAAGGGTATCGAAACCAATCAACACTTACACACAAATCCAAACATTCATACTTAACAATTATAGCGCCAATACTATGACATCTTGAGTTTTGAAATGGTTTTGCAATGAATCACACTTACAAACAATTCCAAACATCCACACTTGGCAATTATAACAAAATCACCACGACAATTTAAGTTTTGAAAGGGTTTTGCAATCAACCACACTTACACGCAATTCCAAAACATAACACTTAACATTTTCAACACAATCACCACGACAACTTGAGTTTCGAAATAGTTTACAATCAATCACTCTTACGCATAATATCAACACATAACACTTAGAAATTTCAACACAATCATAAACTTGAATTAAACACGACTCGCGTGCCAAGCACCCTAATGCAATGCGTATATGTTAAAATGCATGGACTCGGAATTCCAAACCAAAACCCTCCTCGAAGGGCCGTAAATCATAATTGTATCGCCTATCGCAAGCCAAAGTACCAATTACCGAGGTGCCACCTATCACGGGTCAGCACGATCTACTAAAAAACGTAAATCGTAAACGTACCACCTATCACGGGTCAGTACTGTTTACCGAGGTGCCACCTATCACGGGTCAACACGATTTACTAAAAGAAAAAGCGTAAGTCATAAATGTACCGCCTATCATAATTGTATCGCCTATCGCAAGCCAAAGTACCAATTACCGAGGTGCCACCTATCACGGGTCAGCACGATCTACTAAAAAACGTAAATCGTAAACGTACCACCTATCACGGGTCAATACTGTTTACCGAGGTGCCACCTATCACGGGTCAACACGATTTACTAAAAGAAAAAGCGTAAGTCATAAATGTACCGCCTATCACAGGCCAAAGTACTATTTACCGAGGTGCCACCTATCACGGGTCAGCACAACTCACCAAAAAGTAAATCGTAAACGTACCACCTATCACGGGTCAGTACTGTTTACCGAGGTGCCTCTATCACGGGTTAGTACAATTAACCAAAATAAAATGCATGAGCATACATTGACTCCATCCACAACAATCGTTAAATAAATGCAGCTATTAAAAGATTCCCCATTTTTAATACTCATTTAACTTAACCGATTTTCACACCAAACATTAAGCAAACAGACATATTAAGAGATTCCCCATTCTTAATATTCTTTTAACTTAAGCGATTTTCAAAACAACATTAAGTAACCAAGACATTAAGAGATTCCCCATTCTTAATATCCAGTTATCTTAAACGATTTCCAAAACGAACATTAAGTAAACAAGACACTAAGAGATTCCCCATTCTTAATACTTATTTAACTTAAACGATTTTCACAAACAAACACACATTAAGCAAACAGAAATATTAAGAGATTCCCCATTCTTAATAATCTTTTAACTCCAACGATTTTCAAAACAAACATTAAGTAAACAAGACATTTAGAGATTCCCCATTCTTAATACTCATTTAACTGAAACGATTTTCACAAAACACACATTAAGTAAACAAGACATTAAGAGATTCCCCATTCTTAATGCTCATTTAACTTAAACGATTTTCACAAAACACACATTAAGTAAACAAGACATTAAGAGATTCCCCATTTTTAATGCTCATTTAACTTAAACGATTTTCACAAAACACACATTAAGTAAACAAGACATTAAGAGATTCCTCATTCTTAATGCTCATTTAACTTAAACGATTTTCACAAAACACACATTAAGTAAACAAGACATTAAGAGATTCCCCATTCTTAATACTCGTTTAACTCTAATGGTTTTCAAATTCCACACATAAAAATCTCAAACCTATTATCAGATCCAATCCATAACTCACACCAAAACACATCAATTCATGTCTCCAGAAAATCCAACATAAACATATCAAATTTCACCAGCATCAATTATGAATACATCAAATACGATGAACACAATCAGCACAACATAACATTCAAACCCAACAAATTTCAGTTACTCAAAATCATACATAAATGAGTTAAATTCATTTTTCCGCGAAACATCCATCAATATCACCAAAACCCCACATTAGAATTTCACCCATAAAGCATTAAATTCATTTTCCCCAAATCAACACTCCAACCCTAACAAATTCTTTTCCACACAACCATATATAAGTCCCTAAATGCAAACTAAAAGTTTGGAAGGAGCCCTTACCTTCACGTTAGCTTTAACGTGCGATTACGGTGCCGCGGGTAAATCCGGTAAAATCTTCCGCTCGAAGCGTCGCTTCCAAAGTTGGTTCCCTAGCACCGTAGCGTGGTAGTGAGCAACTTTCCTTTCTATCTCTTTGCGAAACGAAGCTTAGATCTAGGTGAAATGGGGAGGTTTGTGTTTGACGGTTTTGAAATCCCTAACTCCGTTTTTGAATCTGGGAGGAAGCAAGAAGCTGGGGACTTGATCTTTCTTACCCACTAGCCTTGGGTTTCAATTTTCAAACTCAAAGGAAGCAAGGAAGAACGAAAATGGAGGAAGGAAAAAGAAAGAAAGCTTGGCGAGGCAGGGACGTTTGGTTTTTCTTCCTCTGTTTCGCTTTATTCCTTTTGTTTTTCTTCTTTCTAACATATATATAATAATATATATACATATAACTATATATATATATATTTATATTATACTTAAAATTCACCCAAACCAATATCTAACAACTCTTCCACACATCTCTTCACTCACATCTCAAACTATTTTGATAAAAATATCTACTCTCGTCGCAACTCAATTGACAGATACAATTTTCAGCAATCTGAGATATTTTTGAACAAAACTGCCCAGAATTATATTCTTCGAAACCTAAATAAATTATTCTTTGACAAATAATTTAATCCAATTTCCAAAAATATATTTTTGGCATTTAACTCACTCAATACCAAAAACTGGGCTAACAGCCTAAGAAATTCCACACAAAATACCCTAAAATTGTATAATTTAAGATTTAAAATTAAGGGTCTTACATTTGCCAATTAAAAATAAAATCATAAAATAAGTGTGTTAATCAATCAATTGGTAAATCAATTAATTAATCGATTTTCTGATTCATAGAACAAAGTTTTCACCGAGTTAATCGATTAGCAAATCGATTACTTAAAAGTTTTTATCAGACCTGTGTTCTGTGATAAAAAGAAATTGATTGCATGAATGAATTAGTTCATCAGTTATCAGAAATATATTGCATAATCGATTGGCACATCGATTTTGATTAAATGTCTGAGTTATAGGGTGAAATTAGCCCATTGCCAAATCGATTATGTTCATAAAAGTGAATCGAATGAGTAATCGATTGTTTGATCTTGCATTTTGAACAAAACAATTATAATCGATTACTCAATCGACTCTGGTATGAACTGAGTATCAGTTTCTAATATATGCATTAAAAACTCGATTAGCAAATCGATTAGTTCTTCTATTTTTAGAATTTCAAGAAAAACAAGAAACGCGAAATCGATTAGGAAATCGATTGATCTGAAATACGCATTGATAAAATCGATTGGGAAATCGATTTGTCTGAAGTTTTTCTGAAACTATATAAACTGAATTAGTCACAATTTTTACACAATACAGAACATATAGAAAACTAAAAGAATTTCATTGACTTTTCAAAAAATACACTTTGAGAAAAATTGTTGTAACTCACAAACATTATTGGCAAATACTTAGTGTGAGAATTCATTGTGATTGAATCAAGTGTTTTTAGTTCTTTTGTGAAAGAACCATCTTTGTAAAAGAAAGAAAGTGTGGAAATCCAGTATTGTGAAACTGGTGGTCATCTTTTAGATTATGTGTGATCATCTAAAAGAGATCTCAATCTGATCTTGCTAGAGCTTGGCGATTAGTTCTGAAGGATAGATTGGTTGTTGTTGTAGATTGGTGTTGAGTTAGATGTATAGGCATCGAAGTGCTGGAAAGTCTGTAAACATACTCAAATCATTTCTAGTAAAGGGTGGAATCAGTAAGTGATTTCAGGATTGGATGTAAACTATCGAATAGATAGTTGAACCAATATAAAAATTCATGGTGCACACTTCTCTATCTCTATACTCTTTATCTTGATAATACATGTGTTTTTGAATCTCAGTTTTGAATAAGTTTTGAATATACTCTTTATCTTGATAATACATGTGTTCTTGAATCTCAGTTTTGAATAAGTTTTGAATCTATTATTGTTAAATTGGAATTAATATTAAACACGTTGGTTTTAATATTAAGTTCATCACATAGGAAGGAATTGGATAATTTGGTTAATAATATTGTGTACATCTTCCTAAGGATAAAGGCCATTCCACCAACAGGATAAACCAAAATGAAGAAAAGTATTAATCCATTGGGAATTTTGCACTTGTTGGACGCACTACATTGATTATGAACAAAAATGGGCTAGAATAAACATTGTAAAGACAAAGATGACTTTAAATATTAGTCATTTGAGAACTTTGCACTTATTGGACGAACTACATTGATCAAGAACAAAAAGGACCTAGAATAAACCTCCTAAATACAAAAATCACCTAGAATTTTAATCGATTGAGAATTTTGCACTTACATGATGAACTACATTGATTTAGAACCAAAATGGACTAGAATAAACCTAATAAAAACCTAAATGACGTAAAATATTAATCTATTGAGACTGTTGAACTTATTGGACGAACAACAATGATAAAGAACCAAAATGGGCTCGAAGAAACCTAGGATAAACCAAAATGAAGAAAAATATTAATCCATTGGGAATTTTGCACTTGTTGGACGCACTTCATTGATTATGAACAAATATGGGCTAGAATAAACATTGTAAAGACAAAAATGACTTTAAATATTAATCATTTGAGAACTTTGCACTTATTGGACAAACTACGTTGATCAAGAACAAAAAGGACCTAGAATAAACCTAATAAATAAAAAAACCACCTTGAATTTTAATCGATTGAGACGTTTGCACGTACAGGATGAACTACATTGATTTAGAACCAAAATAGACTAGAATAAACCTAATAAAGACCTAAATGACGTAAAATATTCATCTATTGAGATTGTTGAACTTATTGGATGAACTACAATGATTAGAAACCAAAATGGAATAGAATGAAGCTAGTCAAAACAAAAATGACCAAAAAACTAATCCAATAAAACTTTTGAAGGTATTGGACGAACTACATTGATAAAGATCATAATTGGGCTTCAAGAAACCTAGCATAGAATAAACCTTGTAAAGACAAAATGACTTAAAATGTTATTGCGTTGAAAATTTTGCACTTGTTGGACGTAGTACATTGATTATGAACCAAAATGACTGAGAATAAACCGTGTAAAGACAAAAATGATTTAAAATATTAACCAATTGAGAATTTTGCAAATATTGGAAGGACTACAATTAATAAGTTCAAAAATGACTTATAATAAACATAGTAAATACCAAAAGTACCAAGAATTTTAATCCTTTTAGACCTTTGCACTTATTGGACGAACTACATTAATTTAGAAGAAAAAGGGACTAGAGTAAACCAAGTAAAGATACAAATGATCTAAAATATTAGTTAATTGAGACGTTATAACTTATTGGATGCACTACACTGATATAGAAAAAAATGGACTAGATTAAAGCTTTCAAAGACCAAAATGACCTAAAATAATAATACGTTGAGTCTTTTGCAGGTATTGGCCGAACTACATTGGTAAAGAACCAAAATGGGCTAAAACAAACCATGTAAAGACCAAAATAACAAAAAATATTAATCCATTGAGAATTTTTCACTTATTGGATATAGTACATTGATTATGAACCAAAATGGGATAGAATAAACCTTGTAAAGACAAAAATGACTTAAAATATGAATCCGTTGAGTATTTTGCACTTATTGGAGGAAACCCGTTGATTATGAACCAAAATAGGCTAGAATAAATAATGTAAAGACCAAAATGACTTAAAATATTAATCCATTAGGAATATTACACATATTGGACGCAATACATTTATTATGAACCAAAATAGCCTAGAATTAACCTTGCAAGGATATAAATGACTTAAAATATTAATCCATTGAGAAACGAACTATATTGATTAAGAACAAAAATGACTTATAATAAACCTAGTAAATACCAAAATGACATTGAATATCAATCGATTTAGAGTTTTGCACTTATTGGACGAACTACATTGATTTAGAAGAAAAATGGACTGGAAAAACCAAGTTAAGAGACAAATGAGCTAATATCTTAATCCATTGAGACGTTAACACTTATTGGATGTAGTACATTGATTATGAACCAAAATGGACTAGAATAAACCTTGAAAAGACCAAAATGAAATTTAATATTAATGCATTGAGTATTTTGTACTTATTGGACAAACTACTTTAATTAAGAACAAAAATGAGCAAATATGTTAATCAATTGAAACTTTTACACTCATTGGAAGAAATACATTGATGTAGAACCAAAATGGACAAGAATAAATCTTCTAAAGACCAAAATGACCTAAACTTTTATTCCATCAAGACTTTTGAACTTATTTGACTAACTACATGTTTAAGAATGGCAAGGATAAACCTAATAAAAATCAAAATGACCTAAAATAATAATCCATTGAGATTTTGGAGGTATTGGACAAACTACATTAATAAGAACCAAAATTTGCTCGAAGAAACCTATTAAAGACCAAAATGAGCAAAAATATTAATCCAATGGGAATATTGCACAAATGGGACACAATACATTCATTAGGAACTAAAATGGGATTTAATAAATCTTGAAAGGAAAAAATGATTTAAAATACTGTTCCATTGAGAATTTTGCACTTATTGGACGAACTTCATTGATTAAAAAAAAATTAACCAATAATAAACCTAGTAAATAAAAAAATGACATAGAATATTAATCCATTGAGGCTTTTGCACTTATGTGAAGAACTACATTCATTTAGAACCAAAATGGACTAAAATGAACCTATGATGCACCAAAATTAACAAATATATTATTCCATTGAGACATTTGCACTTATTGGAAGAACCAAATTGGTGTAGAACCAAAAGGGACTAGAAAAAATCTAATAATGACCGAAATGACCTAAGATATTAATCCATTGAGACTACTGCACTTATTGGAAGAACTGCATTGATTTAGAACCGAAATGGAATGGGATAAACCAAGTAAAGACCAAAATGACCTAAAATAATAATCCATTGAGACTTATGGAGGTATTGGACAAAATACATTGATAAAGAACAAAAATGGGCTAGAAGAAACCTAGTAAAGATCAAAATGACCCAAAATATTAATCCATTGGGAATTATGCGCTTATTAGACGCAATACCTTGATTAGAAACCAAAATGGGATAGAATCATCCTTATAAACACAAAAAAGACTTAAAATATTAATCCATTGAGAATTTTGCAGTTATTGGAAGAACTAGATTGATTAAGAAGAAAAATGACCTAGAATATACCTTGTAAATACCAAAATGACCTAGAATATTAATACATTGAGACTTTTGCATTTCTTGGACAAACTATATTGGTTTAGAACAAAAATGGAATAGAATAAACCTAGTAAATACCAAAGTAACCTAAAATATTAATCCATTGAGATATTATCACTTATTGGCCGAACTAAATTGATTTAAAAAAAAAATGGACTAGAATAAACCTACTAAAGACCAATATGACCTAAAATAACAATATATTGGGACGAACCACATTGATAAAGAACCAAAATGGGCTAGAAGAAACCTAATAAATGCAAAAATGACCAAAAATATTAATCCATTGGGAATTTTGAATTTATTGGAAGCAGTGCATTTATTTTGTACCAAAATGGTCTAGAATAAATCTTGTACATAAAAAACCGGCATAAAATATTAATCCCATGAGAAAAAAAATGACCTAGAACAAACTAAGTGAATACCAAAATGACCTAAAGTATTAATATATTGAAAATTTTGCACTTATTGGACGAACTACGTTAATTCAGAAAAAAAAAATTGACTAGAATAAACCTAATAAAGAACAAAATGATTGAAGTAGATTCATTAAGAACCAAAATGGACTAGAATAAATCGCGTACATAACAAAATGACCGAACATTTTAATTCATTGAAACTATTTCATTTATTGGAGGAACTACATTGATTAAGAACCAAAATGGACTAGAATAAACCTCATAAAGATAAAATGACAAAAAATATTATTCCTTTAAGAACATTGCATGTATTGGACGAAATACATTGATTAAGTACGAAAATTTTCTAGAATAAACCTACAAAATGGATTAGAATAATTCTAGGGAACATGAAAATGACCTGAATGTTAATCGAATGACATCAACAAACTTAGTGGATGCACAAGTTTGGTTAAAAACCCTAAATGAACTTGAATAAGCCTAAGAAAGACAAAAATGACCGTAATAATAATCCATTGACACAAATGCACTAATTGAATGCACAAGATTGGTCAAGAACCGAAATAGGACAAGCATAAGCCAAAGGATGACGAAAATGACCTAAATGTTAATCTTACAACACAAAGGAACTTATTGGATGCACAAGATTGATGAAAAACCATATATGGACAAGAATAAGTTGAAGAATAATGAAATTAACTAAAATGTTAATCCAATAACACAAACACACTTATTAGATGCACTAGATTTGTTAAAAACCCTTAATGGAAAACAATAAGCCTAGGGAGGAAGAAAATGACCTGAATGTTAATCCAATGACACAAACGCACCTATTGGATGCTGAAGATTAGTTAAACACCCTAAATGGATTAGAATAACTCTAGCGAGGAAAAAAATTACCTAAATGTTAATCCAATTACACAAACGCGCTTATTAGATCCACAAGTTTCGTTAAAAACCCTAAATGGACTAGAATAACCATAGGGAGGACCAAAATGACATTAATGTTAATCCAATGACCCAAATGCCCTTATTAGATGCAATATATTGGTTCAAAACCGTAATTGGACTAGAATAAGCCGAAGGATAACGAAAATGACCTACATGTTAGTCTAATGAAACAAACGAACTTATTAGACGCACAAGATTGGTTAAAACCCTACATGGGCAAGAATAACTTTAAGGATGACGAAATGACCTAAATGTTAGTCAAATGAAACAAACACACTTATTGGATTTGTAAGATTAGTTTAAAACCCTAAATGGATAAGAATAAGCCCAAGGAGGTGGAAAATGACCTAAATGTCAATCCAATGTCAGAAACGCACCTATTGGATGCTGAAGGTTAGATAAACACCCTAAATGGACTACAATAACCTTAGGGAAGACGAAATTGACCTAAATGTTAATCTAAAGACACATACTAAGGATGGTGGAAATGACCTAAATGTAAACCCATGACACAAACACATTTATTTGATGCACAAGATGGGTTAAAAACTCTAAATGGATAACAATAAGCCTAGGGAAGACGAAAATAACCTTAAACACACTTATAAGATTCACAAACACACTTATAAGATTCAAAAGATACGTTAAAAACCTTAAATGGTATAAAATAAGCCTAGGGAGGAAGAAAATGACCTAAATGTTAACCCAATTACACAAACGCACTTATTGGATGATCAATATTGGTTAAAAATCATAAATGGACTAGAAATAACCAAGGGAGGATGAAAATGACCTAAATGTTAATCTAATGTCACAATGTTGGTTTACAACCCTAAACAGTCTAGAATAAGTCGAATAATGAAGAAAATGACCTAAATGTTAATAAATGATAGAAAAGCACTTATGGATGCACAAGATTGGTAAAAACCGTAAAAGGACTAGAATAACCCTAAGGAGGACAAAAATCACATAAATGTCAATCCGAACACATAAACGAACTTATTGGATTCAAAAGAGTGATTAAAAATTCTAAATGGAGAAGAGTATTTCTACGGAGGACGAAAATAACCTAATTGTTAATCCAATGACAAAAATGAAGTTATTGAATGTACAAGATTGGATAAAAACCCTAAATGGACTACAATAACCCTAGGTAGGACGAAAATGACCTAACTGTTAATCTAATGACACACAAACTTATTGGATGCACATGATTGCTTAAAAACGCTATACGCACTAGAATAACCCTTGGGAAGATTAAAATTACCTAAATGTTAATCCAATGATACAAACGATTGCATGTGATGTACAAGATTGGTTGTAATTCTTAAATGGACTAGGATAAGCCTAGGGAAGACGAAAATGACATAAATGTTAATCCAATTACACAAATGAATTTATTGGATGCACAAGATCGGTTACCAACCCTAAATGGAATAAAATAACCCTAGAGATGACGAAAATGACGTAAATGATAACCCAATGACATAAATGAACTTATTAGATGCAAAAGAGTGGTTAATAACCCCTAAATGGAATAGAATAACTCTAGCGAGGAAGAAAATGACCGAAAAGTTAATCCAATGAGACAAATGATCTTATTGGATGAAAAAGATTAGTTAAAAACCCTAAATCGGCAAGAATAACCCTAAGGAGGACGAAAATGACCTAAATGATTATCCACTAACACAATATCATATTAGATGCACATGATTGGTTAAAATTCCTAAGTGGACTCGAATAACCGTAGTGAGGATGCAAATGACATAAATGTTAATATAATGTGACAAACACACTTGCCTATGGCACAAGATTGGTTTACATCCCTAAATGCTCTAGAATAAGTCGAATAATGACGAAAATGACCTAAATGTTAATCCAATGATAGAAAAACACTAATTGGCTGCACAAGATTGATTAAAAACCGTAAATGGATTAGAATAAGCCTACAGAGGACGAAAATGACATAAATGGTGTTAGAATATTAGAAAATATCTTATAATATCTTAGAGTATCTTTTATATTATATTAGAGTATCTTGAGTTAGTTTCTATGATCAATTTATAATCATAGAGAATCTTATAATATCTCTTATTATTATTATGATTTATTCCTAATTTAGGATTTAGTCTATGTTTCTCTATAAATAGAGATTAGTATTGAATCTTTTGTAATCAAGTCAGTATTAAACTATTATTAATAATATTCAAACCTTTATTATTTTATCTCCTCCTTTTCTCTAAAATCCCACAATTTCAACATGGTATCTAGAGCCTATTTCGATCCTCCTTGAACGATATCACCTCTATTCCGCTGCCGAGTTCCCAACCATTTGGGAATATAATCATAGTTTCTCTTTTCTAGCATGATCATTCCTTTTTCTGACTATTGTCACTTCTGTCCACAATCGTCGCTGTTGCTGCCCTGTCTGCTACTGTCGCAGCCGCCGTTTGCTTTTGCCTGCCGTCATTGCTGGAAACGTTTTCCGGCAAACGACCACTCCATCAGCTTCGCCTCTTCCAGATCAACCCACTCTTCAAAGCGCACTGCAGAAAGCCATCGCACGCGCCGCCTCTCTTCGCTGCGCGTGATGGTGTGTCCGATAGCCGTTTTAGACGTGACCTTTTTCGTTGAACTCGTCTTGGCCTCATGGTTCCAAATCTGCCCTTACTTTCAAATTTTGATCAATGGAAATATGTGTTATTGTTCAAGTAGCTATTATCTCTCCTGATTTGAACGCATTTTCTTATTTCATTGATCGATTATGACTTTGTTTCGTTAGAGTTACGCTGCTTCTTCTTCGGTGTTTGTCATGCAATTTAGTTATTACTAATATATTCCATAGTGGCTTTTTTCCCACCGACGATCATTCTGGTGGTGTCTCCTTTTCCACATATGAATTATATTAGTGATGAATTCTTCTGTTGGTGATTATTCTAACGGTGTCTTTTATTTTCCTGACTTATTTTAGCAAGACAATTTGTCCCAGATGCACTGGCCCTATCTTTGTCCCAAATCTACTGGCCTTGCCTTTCTCTCCTTGAAGCATGTCTCACTCTCCTTGAAGCAAATTCCAGTTTAAATATTGAGTCTCTGATATTATTGGTTTGAAGCTTCTAAATGCAGTTTTTTAGAAGGACGGATCTTGCTTTGTTCAACTGCTTGCCATGAATTTCTCTCATGCTGATGATCATTCCGACTATCTGGCTAAGCTGTATTTATAGCAATTCTCTCCGACTTCACCTGCATCCCTGAGTTGCCTTTCCATCTTTTTTAACTATTTTACGGAGCAAAACATTGTTTTCTTGTAACAAGCTAAAACTTAGTAAGCTTTAGCTTGAGAGGGAGTGTTAGAATATTAGAAAATATCTTATAATATCTTATAGTATCTTTTATATTATATTAGAGTATCTTGAGTTATTTTCTATGATTAATTTTTAATCATAGAGAATCTTATAATATCTCTTATTATTATTATTATGATTTATTCCTAATTTAGGATTTAGTCTATGTTTCTCTATAAATAGAGATTAGTATTGAATCTTTTGTAATCAAGTCAGTATTAAACTATTATCAATAATATTCAAACCCTTATTATTTTATCTCATCCTTTTCTCTAAAATCCCACAATTTCAACAAATGGTATTCTAATGACACAAATGAACTAATTGAATGCACAAGATTGGTTAAAAACCCTAAATGGAATTGAATATCCCTAGAGACAAAGAAAATGACATAAATCTGAATCCAATGACGCAAACGAACTTATTTAATGCACAAGATTGGTTTAAAATCCTAAGTGGACTAGCAATACCCTAGTGAGGACAATAATAAACTAAATGTTAATCCAAGGACACAAACGATATTACTGGATGCACAAGATTGGTTAAAAACCCTACATTGACTCAATAAACTTATGGAGGACAAAAATTACCTAAATGATAATCCAATGAACCATACACACTTATTGGATGCACAAGATTGGTTAAAACCCTAAAAGGACTAGAATAACCCTAAGGAGGACGAAAATCACCTAAATGTCAATCCGATGACATAAACGAACTTATTGGATTCAACATTAAAAATTCAAAATGAAGAAGGGTATTCCTACGGGGGACGAAAATTACCTAATTGTTAATCCAATGACACAAACTAACTTATTGAATGCACATGATTGCTTAAACACCCTATACGCACTAGAATAACCCTAGGGAGGATGAAAATTTCCTAAATGTCAATCCAATGACACAAACGATCTTATAGGATGCACAAGAATGGTTAAAATTCCAACATGGACTAAAATAAGCCTAGGGAAGACGAAAATGACATAAATGTTAACCCAATGACACAAATGAATTTATTGGATGCACAAGATCGGTAATCAAAAACCCCAAAGGGAATAACATAACCCTAGAGATGACGAAAATGACCTACATGATACTCCAGTGACACAAATGAACTTATTAGAAGCACAAGATTGGTTAAAAACCATAAATCGACTAGATTAACCCTATTGAGGACGAAAATGACCGAAATGTTAATCCATTGACACAAATGATCTTATTGAATGGAAAAAATTGGTTAAAAACCATAAATGGACAAGAATAACCCTAAGGAGGACGAAAATGACCTAAATGATAATCCGCTAACATAATATAACATATTAGATGCACTAAATGGATGCACAAGATTGATGAAAATTACCTAAATGTTAGATGCACATAATATAACATAATAAGCCTAAGGAGGATGAAAATTACCTAAATGTTAATCCAATGACACAAACACACTAAATGGATGCACAAGATTGACTAAAAACCCTAAATGGACTAGTATAATCCTAGGGAGGACAAAAGTACCCTTAATGTTAATCTAAAGACACTAACGAACTTAATTGATGGGCAATATTTTTTAAAAACCCCTAATGGACTAGAATATTCTTATAGTGGACTACAATGTACAAAATGTTAATCCAATGATAGAAACAAACTTATTGGATGCACAAGACTCGTTAAAAATCCTAAATGGACTAGAATAATCCTAGGTAGGACGATAAAGGCCTTAATGTTAATTCAAGGACACAAAGGAACTTATTTCATGTACAAGATTGGTAACACAAACCTAAATGTACTAGGCTAACCATACGAAAGATGAAAATGACAAAAATATTAATCCAATGATACAAACTCACTTATGTGATGCACAAGATTGGTTAATAATCCTACGACTACTAGAATAACGATTGAGAGGACGAAAATAACCTAAATGTTAGTCCAATGACACAAACGAAAATTATTGTTTGAACAAGATTGGTTAAAAACCCTAAAATGACTAGAATAAGCCTTGGGAGGACGAAAATTACATAAATGTTAATCCAATGAGACAAACGAACATATAGGATATACAAGATTGGTTAAAAATCCTAAATGCACTACACTAACCCTAGGTAGGACGAAAATGACCTAAATGTTAATCCAATGACACACACGATCTTATTGGATGTCGAAGATTGGTTAAATACTCTATATGGTCTAGAATAACCCTAGAAAGGACGAAAATAACCAAATGTGAATTTAATGAAACAAACGAACATATTGGATACACAAGTTGGAAAGAAACCTTAAATGAACAAGAATAACCCTAGCGGGGACGTATATGACCTAAATGTTAATCCAATGACACAAACGAACTTGTTGGATATAAAAGATTGATTAAGAACCTAAAATGGAGTAGAATGACACTAGGGAAGATGAAAATGACCTAAATTTATAATCGAATGACACAAACGAACTTATTGGATACACAAGATTGATTCAGAAACCTAAATGGACTATAATAAAGCTAGGGTGGAAGAAAATGGCCGAATTAATAATCCAATTGCATAAACACACTAAATAGATGCACAAGATTGATTAAAAAACCTAAATGGACTAGTATAATCCTAGGGAGGAAGAAAATGCCCTAAATGTTAATCCTATTGGATGGACAATATTGGTTAAAACCCTTAATGGACTAGAATAACCCCTAGAGAGGATTATAATGACCTAAATGTTAATCCAATGATAGAAACGAACCTATTGGATGCACAAGAGTCGCTAAAAATCCTAAATGTACTAGAATAACCCTAGGGAGGACAATAATGACCTTAATTTTAATTAATGGACACAAAAATCTTATTTGATGCACAAGATTGGTTAAAAGACCCTAAATAGACTAGGATAACCCTACGGAAGACGAAAATGACTTAAATGTTAATCCAATGACACAAACACACTTATTAGATGCACAAGATTGGATAAAAACCCAAATTGGACAAGAATAAGCCTTGGGAGGACAAAAATGACGGAAAAGTTAATCCAATATCACAAATGAACTTATTGAATGCAAAAGATTGGGAGGAAGAAAATGACCTAAATGTTAATCCAATGATACAAACGATCTTATTGGATGCCGAAGATTGGTTAAAAACTCTATATGAACTAGAATAACCCTAGAAAGGACGAAAATAACCTAATGTTAATCCAATGACACAAACAAACTTATTGGATACACAAGATGGAACAAAAACCCTAAATGGACTACAATAACCCTAGTGGGGAAGTATATGACCTAAATGTTAATCCAATGACACAAACACAGTTATTGGATGCACTATATTGGTTAAAAACCGTAAAACGACCTATGGAGTATGAATATGACCAAATAGTTTATCCAATGACAACAAAAAATTTAATCGATGCACAAGATTGGTTAAAAACCCTAAATAAACCACAATAACCCTAGGGTTCGCAATAATGACACAATCGAACTTATTAGATGAACAATATTGGTTGAAAACCTGTAATAGACTATAACAACCATAGAGAGGACTACAATGACCTAAATGTTAATCCAATGATAGAAACGAACTTATTGGAAGTACAATATTATTTAAAAATCTTGAATGGATTAGAATAACCCTTGGGATGACGATAATGACCTAAATGTTTACTCATGGACACAAAAAAAATTTTGGATGCACAAGTTTTGTTCAAAACACTAAATTGAATAGAATAACATTAGGGTGAACGAAAATGACCTAAATGGTAATCCAATGACACAATCACACTTATTGGATGCACAAGATTGGTTAAAAACCCAAAAAGGACTAGAATAACCCTTGGGAGGACGAAAATGACCTATATGTTAATTCATTGACACAAACGAACTTATTGGATATACATGATTGATTAAGAACATTAAATAGACTAGAATGACCCTATGGAGGACGAAAATGACCTTTATATATATATATATATATATATATATATATATATATATATATATATATATATATATATATATATATATATATATAAATATACAATCCAATGACACAAACTATAACACCCCGTTTTTTTAATAGCGAGAGTGTATTTTTTTTTTTAAAGAATTCATAAAACCAAGAAATAAATAAGGAAATACCTTTGGATAATTATTTAAGTCAATATAATTTACAAGTAGCGGAATAGTTTTTTTGAAATATGAATCCAAAGTATTTACACATCAAGAAGTGGTACATGGAACCCATCGAAAATAACATGTCATGCTAACAATATTAGTGTAGGTACAGTCTTCCAATTTAAACTAAACACAATTCAAAAGAAAGACATTTGTTCCCTCTATGTCAACCTAATCTGATCATTTTACAAAACAAACTAAACACCCTGAGTGATCTCCACGCGCCCCGTAAGATCCTCTTAACATAGCTCCAGTCAGGCATTTCCATCTACATTCCCATCCACAGGGTACGGACCGGTAGGATTGTCCTGGCTCTCATCTGAGGGCAAAGCCCAGATTTCCACAATAGTTGTAAAGGGTCACCAACCGAAATTAATAGTTAACACATAACATTTAAGTTTTTAAACGCACAAAATAACCTTTCAACTTAGCATGCACCTTAAAAGGGTTTTCCATATGGTAAAAGTTCATGTAACACTTGCCAAATAAAAATGAAATCAAAATAAGGTTTTTCATCAACCAAGTAATATATAACTGACCAATCCATTGATGAATCAATTGAGCAATCAATTATCTAACTCAGAGTAAGAGTTTATACTAAGCAAATCGATTGGGAAATCGATTTCTTGAAAGTTTTTAGTGAAACCTGTACTCTAGGCTTAAATCAATCGATTCGGAAATCGATTGAATGAATAGCTGAGCCCCTGTAACAAATTCAATCGATTGTCAAATCGATTTTGTCCAAATAGCTGACATACTGTAATGGCCAAATCGATTGGCAAATCGATTTTGAGAAATAGCATTTAACAGAATCGATTTCCCTAAATGTTTTTCTAAAACTAACACTTAGTAAAATCAACACAATCACAATGACATCTCAAGTTCAAACACTCAATCATAAACTTGAATCAAACGACTAGTGTGCTGAGCACCCTAATGCAATGCGTATATGTCAAAATGCATGGACTCACAATTCCAAACCAAAACCCTCCTTGAAGGGCCGTAAATCATAATTGTACCGCCTATTACAGGCCAAAGTACTCAATTACCGTGGTGCCACCTATCACAGGTCTGCACAATTTACTAACAAGAAACGTAAATCGTAAATGTATCACATGCCAAAGTACTATTTACCAAGGTGCCACCTATCACAGGTCCGCACAATCTACAAAAATAATGTGTAGTCTATCGCAGACCTTACACGACGCGATAATCCCCGCAAGGATAAGATGAACCAACAAATCACATGGAATCATTTCGTGGCCCATGGAAAAGATGAACTAGCAAATCACATGGAATCATCTCATGGCCCATGGATGAGATGAACCAACAAATCACATGGAATCATCTCAGTCACCACTATCACCATAGCCCATCGGGTCGCCATGTACTTTGAAATGCATGAGCATACACTGACTTTATCACGAGAATCGTTAAGTAAATGCAGATATTAAAAGATTCCCCATTTTTAATACTCATTTAACTCTAACAATTTTCATGACAATCATTAGGTAAACTTAGCTATTAAGAGATTCCCCATTCTTAATACTCGTTTAGCTCTAATGGTTTTCACGACAAACATTAAGTCAACAAAGATATTAAGAGATTCCCCATTCTTAATACTCATTTAACTTAAACGACTTTCACTGCAAACATTAAGTAAACAAAGATATTAAGAGATTCCCCATTCTTAATACTCATTTAACTTAAACGATTTTCACAACAAACATTAAGTAAATAGAGATATTAAAAGATTCCCCATTTTTAATACTCGTTTACTCTAATGGTTTTCACGACAACATTAAGTAAACATAGACATTAAGAGATTCCCCATTTTTAATACTCGTTTAACTCTAATGGTTTTCAAATTCCACATAAAACAAACTCAAACATATTATCAAATCCAATCCACATTTCACACCAAATCACATCAATTCATTTTTTCACAAAATCCAACCAAACACATCTCAAATTTCATAAGTATTAATTATGAACACGTCGAATACGATGACACAAATCAAAATAACCCATCACTCAAACACAACAAATTTCATTTACTCAAAATCATACATAAATGAGTTAAATTCATTTTTCGCGAAACATCCATCAATATCACGAAAACCCCACATTAGAATTTCACCCATAAAGCATTAAATTCATTTTCCCAAAATACACACTCCAACCCTAAAAATTTCTTCTCCACACAACCACAGATAAGTCCCTAAATGCAAACTAAAAGTTTAGAAGGAGCCCTTACCTTCACGTTAGCTTTATCGTGCGATCACGGTACCGCGAGTAAATCCGGTAAAATCTCCGCTCGCGACGTCGCTTCCAAAGTTGGTTCCCTAGCACCATAGCGTGGTAGTGAGCAACTTTCCCTTCTAGATGAAACGGGGAGGTATAGATCTAGATGAAACGGGAAGGTTTGCGTTTGACGGTTTTTAAATCCCTAACACCGTTTTTCTTTGTTTTCGAATCAACGAGGAAGTATGAAGCTGAGAAATTCTTGCTTTCTTACCCACTAATCCTTGGGTTTCTGTTCTTGAAGCCAAAGAAAGAAAAAGGAAGCAAAACCAAGAAAGAAGAAAAGGGGGGAGAAGGGGAATGTCGAGTGGCAGAGGAAGAAGAAGACGTAATGTTTTTTTTTTCTTTTTCCTTTTTCCTTCCTTCTAATTTCCTTTCTTTCTTTTCTTAACAAATATCTCAAAATATCTAGATATTTATTAAAATTACCATTTCACCCATAACCTCTCCAAACTACTTTATCGTGCGATCACGGTACCGCGAGTAAATCCGGTAAAATCTCCGCTCGCGACGTCGCTTCCAAAGTTGGTTCCCTAGCACCATAGCGTGGTAGTGAGCAACTTTCCCTTCTAGATGAAACGGGGAGGTATAGATCTAGATGAAACGGGAAGGTTTGCGTTTGACGGTTTTTAAATCCCTAACACCGTTTTTCTTTGTTTTCGAATCAACGAGGAAGTATGAAGCTGAGAAATTCTTGCTTTCTTACCCACTAATCCTTGGGTTTCTGTTCTTGAAGCCAAAGAAAGAAAAAGGAAGCAAAACCAAGAAAGAAGAAAAGGGGGGAGAAGGGGAATGTCGAGTGGCAGAGGAAGAAGAAGACGTAATGTTTTTTTTTTCTTTTTCCTTTTTCCTTCCTTCTAATTTCCTTTCTTTCTTTTCTTAACAAATATCTCAAAATATCTAGATATTTATTAAAATTACCATTTCACCCATAACCTCTCCAAACTACTTTTCGTCAAAAATATCTACTCTTGTCACGACTCGAGATATTTTTAACAAAACTCCCCATAATTTAATTCTTCTTAAAAGATTCGCCGCAATTAATTTAATTTATTTGTCGACGAGTAATCTTAATCGGGCATCAAAATATCTTTTTGGTCATTTAAACTCCAAAAATATTAATAACTTGGCTAAAAAGTCCCTGAGTTCAATACCAAAATCCACTAAAATACATAAAGTATAATTTAAAATTATGCGTCTTACACAAACAAACTTATTTGATGGATAATATTGGTTAAAACTCTTAGAGAGGACTACAATGACCTAACTGTTAATACAACAATACAAATGAACTTATTGGATGCCCAAGATTCGTTGAAAATCCAAAATGGACTAGAATAACCCTAGGGTGGGCGATAATGACCTAAAAGTTAAATCACGGACACAATTGTACTTATTGGATGCACAAGATTGGTTAAAAACTAAAAATGGACTAGAATAAGCATAAGAAGGGCGAAAAAAAACCTAAAATCTTAATCCAATAACACAAATGTTAATCGAATGAAACCGACACACTTATTGGACGAACAATATTGTTAAGAACCCTAAAAGGACTAAAATAACCCTTGGGAGGACGGAAATGATCTAAATCTTAATCCAATTACACAAACGAACATATTGGATGCACAAGATTGGTTAAAAACCCTAAATGGATTAAAAAAACCTTAGGGAGGATAAATGTGAAATAAATGTTAATCAATTAACACAAAAGAATTTATTGGATGAACAAGATTCGTTAAAAATCCTAAATGGACTAGGATAACCCTTGGGAGAACGAAAATGACCTAAACGTTAATCCAATGACACGAATGGACTTATTAGATTTACAAGATAGATACAAAAATATCCTAAATGGAGTAGAATAACCCTAGGGAGGAAAAAAATGATCTAAATATTAATCTAGTGACACACACACACACACTTATTGGATGCACAAGATTCTTTAAAAATCTTTAATGGACTAGGATAACCCTAGGGAGGACGACAATGACTTAAATGTTAATTCGAGGACACAAACAAACTTATTCGATCCAGAAGATTCATTTCAAACTCTAAATGGACTAGAATAACGATAAGGATCACAAAAATTACCTAAATGTTAATCTAATGACAAAAACACACTTATAGGATGCACAATATTGGTTAATAATCCTAAAAGGACTAGAATAACTGTAGGGAGGACAAAAACGACCAAAATATTAATCCAATGACACAAACACACTTATTGAATGCACAATATTGTTGAATTACCCTAAAAGGGCTAAAATAACACAAGGGAAGACGAAAATGTTAATCAGATGACACAAACAATCTTATTGGATGCACAAGATAGGTTTAAAACCCTAAGTGGACTCGAATAAACCTTTGTAGGGAGAAAATGTTCTATTTATTAATCTAATAACACAAACGAACTTATTGGATGCACAATATTGGTTAAAAACCTTGAATGGATCAGAATAACCCCAGGGAGGACAAAAATAACTTAAATGTTAATCTAATAACAGAAACAAACTTACTGGACACACAAGATTCAATTAAAATACAAAATGGACTAGAATAACCCTACTGAAGATAAAAATGACCAAAATGTTAATCCAATGACACAAACGAACTTATTGGATGCACAAGATTGGTTAAAAATGTTAAATGGAATATATAACTCTAAGTAGGACGAAAATGAACTAAAATTTGAATCCAACAACAAAAACGAACTTATTGGATACAATAGATTGATTAAAAACCCTAAATGGACTAGAATAACGATATTGAGAACGAAAATGACCAAAATGTTAATCCAATGACAAAAAACACTTATTGGATGCACAAGATTGGTTAAAACCTCCTAAAAGGACTAGAATAACTCGAGGGAGGGTTAAAATAACCTAAATGTTAATCCAATGACACAAACGTACTTATTGGATGCACAAGAATGGTTAAAAACCAAAAATAGACTAGAATAACTCTAGGGAGGACGAAAATGACCACAATATTAATCCCATGACACATACACATTTATTAGATGCACAACATTGTTAAAAAAAACCCTAAAAGGACTAGAATTACCCTAGGTAGGACAAAAAATGATAGAAAATTTCATCCAATGACACAAATGAACTTATTGGATACACAAGTTTGGTTAAAAACCTTATATCGACAAGAAAAACCCAAGGGAGGACGAAAATGATCATATTAATCCCATAACACAATCAAACTTATTGGATACACAAGATTGATTCAAAATGCTAAAAAGACTCGAATAACCCTAGGGAGGACGAAAATGACCTAAATGTTAATGCAATCACACGAACGAACTTATTAGATAAACAAGATTGATAAAAGAACCATAAATGCACAAGAATAACCCTAGGGAGGACGAAAATGACCTAGATGTTAATCCAATGACACAAACACACTTATTGGGTGGACAAGATTGGTTAAACACCCTAAAAGGACTACAAAAACGCTGGGCAGGACGAAAATGACCTAGATGTTAATCCAATGACACAAACACACTTATTGGGTGGACAAGATTGGTTAAACACCCTAAAAGGACTACAAAAACGCTGGGCAGGAAGAAAATGACCTTAATGTTAATCCAATGACACAAACGAACTTATTGGAAGCAGAACACTGGTTAAAAACCCTAAATGGATGAGAATAACCCTAGCGATGACTAATATGGCCTAAACTTTAATCCAATGACAGAATAACCCTAGGGAGGACCATAATGACCTAAATGTTAACTCAAGGACACAAACAAACTTATTTTATAAACATATTTGGTGTAAAAACACTAAATGGACTAGAATAACCCCACCGAAAACGAAACCGACGTAAATGTTAATCCAATGACAAAATCACACTTATTGGATGCGCAAGATTGGCTAAAAACCCTAAATGGGCTAAAATAATGCTAGGGAGTACGATAATGACCAAAATGTTAATTCAAGACAACAAATGAACTTGTTTGTTGTACATGATTGGTAAAAAAAACCCTAACTGGACTAGTATATCCCTACGGAAGTCGAATATGACCTAAATGTAAACCAACGACATAGACAACCTTATTGGATACATAATTTGATTAAAAACCCTAAATGGACTAGAATAGGAAGGGTAAAAATGAACTAAATATTAACCTAATGACACAAACGAAATTATTGAATACACAAGAATGGTTAAAAACCAAAAATGGTCTAGAATAACCCTAGGAATGAAGAAAATGACCTAAATGTTAATCCAATGACACAAACGAACTTATTGGATACACTAGAATGACTAAATACCTTAAATTGACAAGAATAACCCTAGAAAGGACAAAAATGACCAAAATGTTAATCTAATGACACAAATGAACATATTGGATACACAAGATTGGTTAAAAATCCTAAAAGGACCCGAGTAAGCCTAGGGAGGACGAAAATGATCTAATTGTTAATCCAATGGCTTAAACGAACTTATTGGATCTACAAGATTGGTTAAAAACACTAAATGGACTAGAAATACCCTAAGGAGCACGATAATGACCTAAATGTTGATCAAAGTACACAAACAAACTTATTGGATACATAAGATTGGGTAAAAACCGTAAATGGACTAAAATAACCGTAGGGACAACTAAAATTCCCTAAAGTTACATAAATGTTAATCCAATGACACTGACAGATTTGATGCACAAGATTGATTAAAAACCCTAAAAGGACTAGAATAACGCTGAGGACGAGAATTATCTTAGTATTAATCCAATGACACAAACAAACTTATTGGATGCACAAGAATTGTTAAAAACAATATACCAACTAGATAAGACTAGGGAGGACAAAAATGACCTAAATGTGAATCCAATGATACAAACGAACTTATTGGAAACATAAGATTGACTAAAAACCCTATATGGACTAGAATAACACATGAGAAAACGAAAATCACCTAAATGTTAATCCAATGACAGAAACACACTTATTGGATGCACATGATTGGTTAAATACCCTAAGTGGACTAGAATAACCCTAGGGAGGACGAAAATGATACAAACGAACTTATTGGATGCAAAAGATTTGATAAAAACCAAAAATAGACTATACTAACCCAAGGGAGGACGAAAATGATCGAAATGTTAATCCAATGAAACAAACGAACTTATTGGATACACATGATTGATTAAAATCCTTAAATGAAGTAGAGTATGTCTAAAGAGGACGAAAATAACCTAATTGCTAATCCAATGATATAAATGAACTTATTAGATGGACAAGATTTGTTAAAAATCCTATACGAAATAGAATCAAACTAGGGAGGACATATATGACCTAAATGTTAATCCAATGACACAAACGAACTTATTGGATACAAAAATTTCACTAAAATCCCTTAACAGACTAAAATAACCCTATGGATGACGGAAAGGACACAAACAAACTTATTAGATGCACAAGACTAGTTAAAAACCATAAATGGACTAGAATAACCCTACAAATATGACCTAAATGTTAATCCAAGGACACAAACGAACATATTGGATACACAAGGTTGGTTAAAAACCCTAGACGGACTAGAGTAAACCTAGGGAGGAAAAACATTACCTAAATACTAATCCAATGACACAACCACACTTATTTGTTGCCCAAGATTAGTTAAAACCTCTAAAAGGACTAGAATAACCCAAATGAGCACGAAAGTAATTTAAATTTTAATCCATTGACACAAACGAACGTATTGGATGCACAAGATTCGTTAAAAATTCTAAAAGGACTAGAATAAACCTATGGATTACAAAAATCACCTAAATTTTAATCCAATGAGAGAAACGAACTTAATGGATGTGCAAGATTGGTTAAAAACATTAAAAGGACTAGAGTAAGTCTATGGAGGACGATAGTGACCTAAATGTTAATCCATTGACATAAACGAACTTATTGGATGTACAAGATTGGTTAAAAACATTAAATGGACTACAATAATCCTAGGTAGGACGAAAATGACTTAAATTTTAATTGAATGACACATATGAACTTATTGACTCAACAAGATGGTTAAAAATCCTAAATGGACCATAATAACCCAACAAAAATAACCTAAATGTGAATCCAATGACACAATGAACTTATGGGATGCACAAGATTGGTTAAAAACCCTAAATGAACTAGAATAACCCTAGGGAAGACTAAAATAACTTAAATGTCAATCTAATGACACAAATGAACTTATTGGATACACAAGATTGATTAAAAACCCTATATGCACTAGAATAAGCTTAGAGAGGACGAAAATGACATAAATGTCAATCGAGTGACACAAACGAACTTATTGGATGCACAAGATTGGTTTAAAACCCTAAATGGAATTGAATAACCCTAGGTACGACGTAAATTACCTAAATGTTAATCCAATTAAATAAACTACCTTAATAGATGCACAAGATTTGCTAAAAACCCTAAATGGACTAGGATAAGCCTAGGGAGGACGAAATTGACATAAATGTTAATCCAATGACACAAAACAATTTATTGGATGCAAAAGATTAGTTAAAAACTCTAAATGGAATAGAATAAGCATAGCGAGGACGAAAATGACATAAATGTTAATCCAATGACACAAACGAACGTATTTAATGCTCAACTATGGATAAAATTTCTAAATGGGCTAGAAATACCCTAGGGAGGATGATAATGACCTAAATGTTAATCAAAGGACACAAAATCTAATGACACAAACGCACTTATTGGATGCACAAGATTTGTTAAAAACCCTAAATATCTTGGAATATATCGAAGGACGATGAAAATGACCTAAATGTTAATCCAATAACACAAACACACTTATTGGACGCACAAGTTCGCTTAAAAACTCTAAATGGACCAAAATAACTTCAAGGATGATGACAAATACTGAAATGTTAATCCAATGACACAAACACACTTATAGGATGCTTGAGAATAGTTAAAAACCCTAAATGGACTATATTAACCTTTGGGAGAAAGAAAATTACATAAATGTTAATCCAGTGACACAAATGCACTTATTGGTTGCTCAAGATTTGTTCAAAACCCAAAATGGTCTAGAACAATCCTAAAGAACACAAAAACGACATAAATGTTAATCAAATGACACAAACACATTTATTGGATGCACAACATTGGATGCTCGAGATTGGTTGAAAAAGCCTAAACATCTTGGAATATATCGAATGACGATGAAAATGACATAAATGTTAATCCAATAACACAAACACACTTACTGGATGCTCGAGATTATTTTAAAAGGCTAAATGGAGTAGAATAACCCAAGGGAGTAGAAAAATTACCTAAATGTTAATCTACTAACACAAAGGCCCTTATAGGACGCACAAGATATGTTAAAAATCCTAAATGGACAAAAATAATTTTAAGGATGACAAAAATTACCGAAATGTTAATCCAATAACACAAACACACTTATTGGATGCTTGAGATTAGTTAAAATGGCTAAATGGATTATAATAACCCTAAAGAGAAAGAAAATTACCTATATGTAAATCCAACGATACAAATGCACTTATTGGTTGCTGAGGATTAGTTTAAAACCCTAAACGGTCTAGAACAATCCTAGGGAGCACAAAAATAACATAAATGTGATTCAAATGACACAAACACACTTATTGGATGTACAAGATTGGTTAAAAATCTAAAATGGAGTAGAATAAATCGAAAATTGGTGAAAATGACCATAATGTTAATCCAATAACACAAACACACTTAGTGGATGAACGAGATTATTTTCAAACACTAAATGGAGTAGAATAACCCAAGGGAGGATTAACATTACCTAAATGTTAATCTACAAACACAAACACACTTATTGGATGCACAAGATCGGTTAAAAACCAAAAATGGACTAAAATAATTTTAAGGACGACGAAAATGTCCGAAATGTTAATCGAATTAGACAAACACACTTATTGGATGCTTGAGATTAGTTAAAAACCCTAAGGATTATAATAACCCTTGGGAGAAAGAAAATTACCTTAATGTCAATCCAGTGACACAAACGCATTTATTGGTTGCTCATGATTTGTTCAAAACCCAAAATGGTCTAGAACAATCCCAGGGAGCACAAAAATGACATAAATGTTAATCAAATGACACCAACACACTTATTAGATGCACAATATTGGTTAAACATATTAAATGGACTAGAATAAATCGAAAATTGATGAAAATGACGTTAATGTTAATCCAATGACACAAAAGCACTTATTGTATGCACAAGATTGGTTTAAAACCCTAAACATCTTGGAATATATTGACTGACGATGAAAATGACATAAATGTTAATCCAATAACACAAACACACTTATTGGATGCTCGAGATTATTTTAAAAGGTTAAATGGAGTAGAATAACCCAAAGGAGTAGAAAAATTACCTAAATGTTAGTCTACTAACACAAAGGCACAAGATTGGTTAAAAACCCTAAATGGACTAAAATAATTTTAAGGATGACAAACTTACGTAAATGTTAATCCAATGACAGAAACACACTTATTGGATGCTTGAGATTAGTTAAAACGCCTAAATGGAATATAATAACCCTAGGGAGAAAGAAAATTACATATATGTGAATCCAATGATACAAATGCACTTATTGGTTGCTGAGGATTAGTTTAAAACCATAAAATGGTCTAGAACAATCCTAGGGAGCACAAAAGTGACATAAATGTTAATCAAATGACACAAACACACTTATTGGATGCACAAGATTGGTTAAAAATCCAAAATGGAATAGAATAAATTGACAATTGATGAGAATGACCATAATGTTAATCTAATGACTCAAAAGCACTTGTTGGATGCACAAGATTGGTTATAAACCCTAAACATCTTGGAATATATCAAAGGACGATGAAAATGACACAAATGTTAATCCAATAACACAAACACACTTATTGTATGCTCGAGATTATTTTAAAACTCTAAATGGAGTAGAATAAACCATTGGAGGACAAAAATTACCTAAATGTTAATCTACTAACACAAACACACTTATTGGACATAGAAGATTGGTTAAAAACCCTAAGTGGACTAAAATAATTTTAAGAATGACAAAAATTACTGAATTGTTAATCCAATGACACAAACACACTTATTGGATGCTTGAGATTAGTTAAAACCCCAAAATGGACTATAATAACCCTAGGGAGAAAGAAAATTACCTAAATGTTAATCCAATGACACAAACGCACGTATTGGTTGCTCAAGATTAGTTTAAAACCTTAAAGGCTCTAGAACAATCCTAGTGAGCATAAAAATAACATAAATGTTAATCAAATGACACATACATACTTATTGGATGCAAAACATTGGTTAAAAATCCTAAATGGACTAGAATAAATCGAAAATTGAAGAAAATGACCTTAATGTTAATCCAATGACACAAAAGCACTTATTGGATGCACAAGATTGGTTAAAAACCCAATATGGAGCAGAATAAGCAGTGGGAGGATGAAAATGACCAAAATGTTAATCCAAAGACACAAACGTGCTCATTGGATACACAAGAATGGTTAATAACCGTAAATAGAATAGAATAACCCTATGAAGGATGAAAATCACCTAAATTTTTATCCAATGAAACAAACACAATTATTGGATGCACAAGATTGGTTAAAAACCCTTAACATTTTAGAATAAATTGAAGGATGAAGAAAATAATCTAAATGTTAATCCAATGAGACAAAAGCACTAATTGGATGCACATGATTAATTATTAACCTTAAATTGACTATAATAAGCCGAAGGATGACGAAAATGATCTTAATGTTAATCTAATGGCACAATCAAAATTATTGGATTCACAAGATTGGTTAAGAAAAACCCTAAATGGACACGAATAAGTCGAAGGACAATAAAAATGACATAAACAAACTAATTGGATTCTTAAGATTGGTTTAAAACACTCAATGGGAAAGAATATGCGAAGGATGACAAAAAATGACCTAATTGTTAATCTAATGAAAGAAACGCACTTTTTGCATGCACAAGATTGGTTAAAAAACTTTAATGATTAAGAATAAGCCTATAGAGGACAAAGATGATCTACATATTAATCCAATGACACAAACACACTTATTGGATGCTCAAGATTGGTTAAAAATACTAAATGGACTAGAATAACTCTAGAGACGAAGAAAATGACCTAAATAATAATCCAATAACACAAACACACTTATTGGATTCACAAGATTTGTTTAAAACCCTAAATATCTTGGAATACATCGAAGAACGATGAAAATGACCTAAATGTTAATCGAATAACACAAACACACTTATTGGATGCTTGCGATTATTTTAAAATGCTAAATGGAGTAGAATAACCCAAGGGAAGACAAACATTACCTAAATGTTAATCTACTAACACAAACACACTCATTAGACGTCCAAGATCGGTTAAAAACCCTAAATGGACCAAAATAATTTTAAGGATGACGAAAATTACATAAATGTTAATCCAATGACACAAACACACTTATAGGATGCTTGAGAATAGTTAAAAACCCTAAATGGACTATAATAACCCTTGGAGAAAGAAAATGACCTAAATGTTAATCCAATGACACAAACGCACTTATTGGTTGCTCAAGATTTGTTCAAAACCCTAAATGGTCTAGAACAATCCTAGGGAGCACAAAAATGACATAAATGTTAATCAAATGACACAAACACACTTTTTGGATGCAGAACATTGGTTAAAAATCCTAAATGGACAATAATAAATCAAAAATTGATGAAAATTACAATAATGTTAATCCAATGACACAAAAGCACTTATTGGATGCACAAGATTGGTTAGAAACCTTAAACATCTTCGAATATATCGAAGGATGATGAAAATGACACAAATGTTAATCCAATAATACAAACACATTTATTTGAGGCACGAGATTATTTTAAAACACTTAATGGAGTAGAATAAGCCTATGGAGGACAAAAATTACCTATATGCTAATCTACTCACACCCTAAGTGGACTAAAATAATTTTAAGGATCATGTAAATTACCGAAATGTTAATCCATTGACACAAACACACTTATTGGATGCTTGAGATTAGTTAAAAACCCTAAATGGACTATAACAACCCTAGGGAGATAGAAAATTACCTAAATGTTAATCCAATGACACAAACAAACTTATTGGTTGCTCAAGATTAGTTTAAAACCTTAAAGGCTCTAGAACAATCCTTGGGAGCACAAAAATGACATAAATGATAATCAAATGACACAAACACACTTATTGGATGCACAAACATTAGTTAATAATCCTAAATGGACTAGAATAAATCAAAAATTGATGAAAATTACCTTAATTTTAATCCAATGACACAAAAGCACTTATTGGATGCACATGATTGGTTAAAAATCGTAAAAACCAAGGAATATATAGTAGGACGATGAAAATGAAATAAATGTTAATCCAATAACACAAACACACTTAGTGGATGAACGAGATTATTTTCAAACACTAAATGGAGTAGAATAACCCATGGGAGGACAAACATTACCTAAATGTTAATCTACAAACACAAACACACTTATTGGATGCACAAGATCGGTTAAAAACCAAAAATGGACTAATATAATTTAAAGGACGACGAAAATGTCCGAAATATTAATCGAATTAGACAAACACACTTATTGGATGCTTGAGATTAGTTAAAAATCCTAAATGGATTATAATAACCCTTGGGAGAAAGAAAATTACCTTAATGTCAATCCAGTGACACAAATGCACTTATTGGTTGCTCATGATTTGTTCAAAACCCAAAACGGTCTAGAACAATCCCAGGGAGCACAAAAATGACATAAATGTTAATCAAATGACACAAACACACTTATTGGATGCACAACATTGGTTAAACATACTAAATGGACTAGAATAAATCGAAAATTGATGAAAATGACGTTAATGTTAATCCAATGACACAAAAGCACTTATTGTATGCACAAGATTGGTTTAAAACCCTAAGCATCTTAGAATATATTGAATGACGATGAAAATGACATAAATGTTAATCCAATAACACAAACACACTTATTGGATGCTCGAGATTATTTTAAAAGGTTAAATGGAGTTAAATAACCCAAGGGAGTAGAAAAATTACCTAAATGTTAGTCTACTAACACAAACGCACAAGATTGGTTAAAACCCATAATTGGACTAAAATAATTTTAAGGATGACAAACTTACCTAAATGTTAATCCAATGACACAAACACACTTATTGGATGCTTGAGATTAGTTAAAACGCCTAAATGGAATATAATAACCCTAGGGAGAAAGAAAATTACCTATATGTGAATCCAATGATACAAATGCACTTATTGGTTGCTGAGGATTAGTTTAAAACCATAAAACGGTCTAGAACAATCCTAGGGAGCACAAAAATGACATAAATGTTAATCAAATGATACAAACACACTTATTGGATGCACAAGATTGGTTAAAAATCCAAAATGGAATAGAATAAATCGACAATTGATGAGAATGACCATAATGTTAATAACCGTAAATGTTAATCCAAAGACACAAACGTGCTCATTGGATACACAAGAATGGTTAATAACCGTAAATAGAATAGAATAATCCTATGAAGGATGAAAATCACCTAAATTTTTATCCAATGAAACAAACACAATTATTGGATGCACAAGATTGGTTAAAACCCTTAACATTTTAGAATAAATTGAAGGATGAAGAAAATAATCTAAATGTTAATCCAATGAGACAAAAGCACTAATTGGATGCACATGTTTAGTTATTAACCTTAAATTGACTAGAATAAGCCGAAGGATGACGAAAATGATCTTAATGTTAATCCAATGACACAAACGCACTTATTGGTTGCTCAAGATTTGTTCAAAACCCTAAATGGTCTAGAACAATCCTAGGGAGCACAAAAATGACATAAATGTTAATCCAATGACACAAACACACTTATTGGATGCACAACATTGGTTAAAAATCCTAAATGGAATATAATAAATTGAAAATTGATGAAAATGACCATAATGTTAATATAATGACACAAAAGCAGTTATTGGATGCACAAGATTGGTAAGAAACCTTAAACACAAACACTTTTATTGGAGACTCAAGATTATTGTAAAACGCTAAATGGAGTAGAATAACCCTATCAAGGAGAAAAATTACCTAAATGTTAATCTACTAACACCCTATGTGGAATAAAATAATTTTAAGGATCACGGAAATTACCGAAATGTTAATTCATTGACACAAACACACTTGTTGGATGCTTGAGATTAGTTAAAAACACTAAATGGACTATAATAACCCTAGGGAGATAGAAAATTACCTAAATGTTAATCCAATGACACAAACGCACTTATTGGTTGCTTCAGAGTAGTTTAAAACCTTAAAGGCTCTAGAACAATCCTAGGGAGCACAAAAGTGACATAAATGTTAATCAAATGACACAAACACACTTAATGGATGCACAACATTGGTTAAAAATCTTAAATGGACTAGAATAAATCGAAAATTGATGAAAATTACCTTAATTTTAATCCAATGACACAAAAGCACTTATTAGATGCACAAGATTGGTTAAAAACCCTAAACATCTAGGAATATATAGCAGGACGATGAAAATGACATAAATGTTAATCTAATAACACAAACACACTTAGAGGATGAACAACATTATTTTGAAACACTAAATGGAGAAGAATAACCCCAGGGAGGACAAACATTACCTAAATGTTAATCGACAAACACAAAACACTTATTGGATGCATAAGATTGGTTAAAAACCAAAAATGGACTAAAATAATTTTAAGGATGACGAAAATGTCTGAAATGTTAATCGAATTAGACAAACACACTTATTGGATGCTTGAGATTAGTTAAAAACCCTAAATGGACTATAATAACCCTTGGGAGAAAGAAAATTACCTAAATGTTAATCCAGTGACACAAACACACTTGTTGGTTGCTCATGATTTGTTCAAAACCAAAATGGTCTAGAACAATCTTAGGGAGAACAAAAATGACATAAATGTTAATCAAATGACACAAACACACTTATTGGATGCACAACATTGGTTAAAAATCCTAAATGGACTAGAATAGATCAACAATTGAAGAAAATGACCTTAATGATAATCCAATGACACAAAAACACTTACTGGATGCACAAGATTGGTTAAAAATCCTAAATGCATAAGAGTATGCCTAGGAATAATAAAAATGATCTAAATTTTTAATGTTGCTTCAAAAACATAAATTGATTTGCAAAACGCTTATGAGGAGGGGGGAAAATCACGTAAGCGTTAATCCAATGACACAAAAGCACTTAATGGATGCACAAGATTGTTTAAATCCACTAAATGGACTAGAATAACTTAATCTAAATGACGAAAATAACCTACATGTTAATCTAATGACACAAACAAACTTATTGAATTCACAAGATTGCCTTTAAAACCTTAAATGGACTAGAATAAGTCTAAGGATGCCAAAAATGTCCCAAATGTTAATCCAACGACACAAACAAACTATTGGATGCACAAGATTAGTTAAAAATCCTAAATGGACAAAAATGATCTAAATGTTAATATAATGAAGCAAATGAACTTATTGGATTCACAATATTGGTTAAAACTCTTAATGGACTGGAATAAACCCACGGAGAACGAAAATTACCTAAATGTTAATCCAATGACACAATCACGCTTATCAAATGCACAAGACCGACTAAAACCTCGAAATGGACAAGAATAAGTCTAGGGAGAACGAAGATGACCTAAATCATAATCCAATGACACAAACGCACCTATTGGACACCTGAGATTAGTTAAACCCCCTTAATGGACTAGAATAATCCGAGAGAGGACATAAGTGACCTAAATGTTAATCCCATGACACAAACACACTTATTGGACGCTTAGGTTTGGTTAAAAAACCTAAATGTATTCGAATAAGCAAAGGAAGGCAAAAATCACCTTAATGTTAATCCAATGACCCAAATGCACTTAATTGATGCACATGATTGGTTAAAAAATTTAAATGGCCACGAATAACCCTAGAGAGAACGAAAATATCCTAAATGTTAATCCAATGAAACAAATGGACTAGAATAAGACGAAGGATGAAGAAAATAACCTAAATGTTAATCTAATGACACAAACACAAATGGACTAGAATTAGACTCACAAGCTTGGTTTAAAACCCTAGATGTTAATGCGATGAAAGAAACAAAGTTAATCATTTCGAAGATCTTCTCCACTTCTTGGATCCACTGATCCGCTTTCTCTGAATTCTCATCCCCCTTAAACTTGGGAGGATTGTGACGACGGAAATCTTCCAACCCTCTTGACTCTGTAGCACGGATCTCTCTTTCCCTCTTTTCGAGATCACGTTGAGTCTTAGCAGCAGTCTGTGCAACAACAGCAGCAGCCATGTTATTCATAGCCTCCGCCATTCGATCATCCCTGTTAGCATTGGCTCTCGGAGCGTCATCCCTTCTTGGCGGCATGGTTTCCCTATAAAACCATCATCAAGTTGAATCTTAACACTACTTTAAATAATTCTAAAATTAGCTTCCGACCACATCAACACATAATAATTATTTCGGACTTGACCACTCAAACCACCTAAACCGACGCATGATCAGATGACAACTCCCAACCTATAGGTTGACCTACAATCTATAACCAAAGGTTCCACAGCTCCCAAAGAAAACCAAACCCAAGCTCTGATACCACAAATGTAACACCCCATTTTTCTTAGCGAGGGTGTATTTTTGTTTTTAAAAGAAAATAAAATACAACACAGAATTAAATAAGGTAAAACCCTTGGATAAATAATTGAATGACTTAAATGACTTAAATGTTAATCCCCTCATACAAACACACTTATTGGATGCACAAGATTGGTAAAAAAACCTTAAATGGACTAAATTTTAATCTAATGACACAAAATAACTTATTGGATTCACAAGATTGCTTTAAAACACAAATAGACTAGAATAAGTCGAAGGATGACGCAAATGACCTAAATGTTGATCCGCTGATAGTAACACAATAATTGCATGCACCAGATTTGTTATAAACCCTAAATGGATTACAATAAGCTTAGGAAGGACAAAATATGTTAGTCCAATGACACAAACACAACAATTGGATGCTTAAGTTTAATTAAAAACTTTAAATGGACTAGAAAAGCCTTATGGAGGACGAAAATGACATAAATGTTAATCTAATAATACAAATGAACTTATTGATTTCTGTAACACCCTGTTTTTCTTAGCGAGGGTGTATTTTTTTTTTAAAGAAAATAAAATACAACACAAAATTAAATAAGGTAAAACCCTTGGATAAATAATTGAGTCGTTATAATTTACAAACAGCGGAACAGTTTTCTTTTTCAAAATATAAATCCAAAGCATGTCCTGATGCCAACATTAGTACATGTACATCCTTCTAATATAAAATAAAGGTAGCCTAAAAGAAAGACATATGTGTCCTGAGTGACAACCTAGTCTGATCATTCTATACATAACAAAAAAACTATACGCCTCGAGTAATCTCTACGCGCCCCGTGAGATCCTCCTAACGTAGCTCCAATCAAGCATTCCCATCCGTAGGGTACGAACCAATAGGACCGCCCTGACTCTCATCTGAGGGCAAAGCCTAGATTTCCACAATAGTTGTAAAGGGTCCCCAACCGAAATTAACAGTTAACAAATAACATATAAGTTTCCAAATGCACAAAATACCCCTTTCAACTTAGCATGCATCTTAAAAGCTTTTCCATATGCTAAAAGTTCATACAATGCTTACCAAATGATAATGAAATCAAAATAAAGTTCTCAATCCATCAAGTAATACATAACTGACCAATACATTGATAATCAATTGAGAAATCCATCATCTAACACAAAATAAGATTTCCTATTGTGCCAATCGATTGGGCATATCGATTTCTTGAAAGTTTTTAGTAAAAATTGAACCCCAGACTTGCCTCAATCGATTTCGAGAAGGACTGAACCCCTGTATTGTCCAATCGATTGGGTAAATCGATTTCGTGAAAGACAGAGCCCCTGTATTGAATCCAATCGATTGAGTAAATCGATTTTGGGAAAGACAAGGCCCCTGTATTGAATCCAATCGATTGGGCAAATTGATTTTGGGAAAGATAAGGCCCCTGTATTGAATCCAATTGAATCCAATCGAATCCAATCGATTTACCAAATCGATTTCTTAAATCATTTTGAAAAACATATTACAAAATCGATTGGGTAAATCGATTTCGTGAAGGACAGCGCCCCTGTAACTCATCAAATCGATTGGGTAAATCGATTTCCCTGTGTATTCTTTCAAAAATTTATAAACCAACTCAATCATAATGTGAATCAAAACACACCTACACATAATTTCAAACCATAACACTTAGCAAAATCAACACAATCATAATTTGAATCAACCACGACTCGTGTGCCAAGCACCCTAATGCAATGCGTATATGTCAAACTCCATGGACTCGGAATTCCAAACCAAAACCCTCCTCGAAGGGCCGTAAATCATAATTGTACCGCCTATCGCAGGCCAAAGTACCAATTACCGAGGTGCCACCTATCACGGGTCTGCACGATTTACTAAAAAGCGTATACCATAAACGTACTGCCTATCACGGGCCCGTATCGTTTACCAAGGTGCCACCTATCACGGGTCTGCACAATTTACAAAAAACCGTAAATCGTAAAAGTACCGCCTATCACGGGCCAAAGTACTATTTACCAAGGTGCCACCTATCACGGGTCTGCACAATTTACAAAAACGTAAATCATAAATGTACCGCCTATCACAGGCCAAAGTACTATTTATCAGGGTGCCACCTATCACGGGTCTGCACGATTTACAAAAAGCATGAAAATGCATGAGCATATACTGACTCCATCCACAACAATCGTTAAGTAAATACAGATATTAAAAGAGTCCCCATTTTGAATACTCATTTAACTTAAACGATTTTCACGCCAAACATTAAACAGACAGACATATTAAGAGATTCCCCATTCTTAATATTCTTTTAACTTCAAACTAATTTCAAAACAACATTAAGTAACCAAGACATTAAGAGATTCCCCATTCTTAACGCCCAGTTAACTTAAACGATTTTCAAAACAACATTAAGTAACCATGACATTAAGAGATTCCCCATTCTTAACGCCCAGTTACTTAAACGATTTTCAAAACAACATTAAGTAACCAAGACATTAAGAGACTCCCCATTCTTAACGCCCAATTAACTTAAACGATTTTCAAAACAACATTAAGCAACCAAGACATTAAGAGATTCCCTATTCTTAACGCCCAGTTAACTTAAACGATTTTCCAAAACAAACACACATTAAGTAAATGAGACATTAAGAGATTCCCCATTCTTAATACTCGTTTAATATAATGGTTTTCAAATTCCACACAAAACAAACTCTAACATACTTTCACATTCAATCCATAATTCACACCAAAACACATCAAACTATTTTTCCACACAAACCACACAAACATATCTCAAATTCTATAATTATCAAATGTGAACACATCAAATACGATGACACAAATCAATACAATCCATCACAAAAACATAACAACGTCCATAGACTCAAAATCATACCCAAATGAATTTAAAATTCATTTTTCTACGAAACATTACTTTAACCCTAACCAAATTCTTTTCCACACAACCACAGATAAGTCCCTCAATGCAAACTAAAAGTTTGGAAGGAGCCCATACCTTAACGTTAGCTTTAACGTCGATTTACGGCACCACGATCAATTCCGGTAAAAACTTTGCTCGTGACGTCGCTTCCAAAGTTAGCTCACTAGCACCGTAGTGTAGTGGTGAGCAACTTTCCCTTCTATCCCTTCGCAAAACGAAGCTTGGATCCAGAAGAAACGGCGAGGTTTGTGTTTGACGGTTTTGAAATCCCTAAACCGTTTTTCTTCATTTTCGGATCAAAGAGGAAGAGTGAAGTTGAGAAATCCTTGTCCTATCACCCACTATCAATTTTCGAATCCAAAGGAAAGAAAAGGAAGCAAAAATGAGCAACAATGAAGGAAGGGAGAAGATGATGATGCGTGAGGCAGAGAGAGGATGGAGGCGAAAATGTTTTCTGTTTTCCTTCAGTTTTCCTTTCTTCCTTTTTCTTTCCTTTCTATTTCTTTTTTTCTCCCATTTCCTTCCTTTCCTTTTTTTTATATATATATGCATATATATTAATCATAATTAACAAACATCTTAAAATCTTTAGATATTTATTAAATTACCCTTTCACCCATAACGCATTAAACTCTTCGTAAAAGATTCACCGCAGTTAATTTAATTTATTTATCGATGAGTAATTCTACTCGGGCATCAAAATACCTTTTTGAGCATATAAACTCCAAAATATTAATAACTTGGCTAAAAAGCCCTTGAGTTCAATACCAAAATCCATTAAAATACATAAGGTATAATTTAAAATTACGGGTCTTACATTACTACCCCCCTAAAATTAGTTTCGTCCTCGAAACTATGCGTCGATAAATAACTCTGGGTGTTGTGCTCTCATCTTGCTCTCCAGTTCCCAAGTCGCATCTCCAGTAATTGGGTTCCAAATCACCTTGAACAACGAAACATCCTTGGTCCTCAATCGCTTAATCTTCCTGTCATCAATTCTCACAGGTGGTACTTCGAAAGACAAGTTATCCTTTAGCTGGATTGTGTCTGGTTCGATCACATGAGATGGATCTGCAAGATATTTCCTCAATTGTGACACATGAAACACGTCATGAATATTGGACAGTATCAGAGGCAATGCAATCCGATAAGCAACGGGCCCAATTCGTGCAGAAATCTGATATGATCCAATGAATTTCGGAGTCAGCTTCTTCGATTTCAATGCTCTACCAACTCCACATGGTCACAAACAAACTTGTTGGATTCACAACATTGGTTTAAAACTCAAAATAGACCAGAATAAGTCGAATGATGTTAGAAATGACCTAAATGTTAATTCGATGACAGCAACGCACTTATTGCGTGCACAAGATTGGTTAAAAACCCTAGATGTATTAAAATAAGCCTAAGATGGAAACAAAAATGACCTATAACTTAATCAAATGATACAAACACACCAAGTGGATGCTCAAGATTCACTTAAAACCATAAATGGACTAGAATAACCTTATGGAGGACGAAAATGACCTAAATGGTAATCTAATGATTCAAATGAACTTATTGGATTCATAACCCGGGTGATCTCCACGAGCCCTGCAAGATCCTTGTAACACAACATCGGTCAAGTATGCCTACCTACCTTCCCATCTCAAGGGTACTAACAAGTCGGATGATCCTGATTCTCATATAAGGGCAAAGCCCATATTTCTACAATAATTATAACGGTCACCAACCAAAATTAACAAATATCACATAGCATTTAAGTTTTTTATGCACAAAATAACCTTTCAACGAAGCATACTCTTTGAAAGAGTTTTAATATGCCAAACATGTATAATCAAAGTTGAAAAATGAAGTTTTTAACAAAATTGCGCTGTCGTATTCGAATACTGTAGTCGAATAAAGTGTTGTTTCAGAAGTCAGTAGCAAAATCAGGACATTTTTAATTGAATACACCTTCTTGTAGTCGAATACAGTGCTGTTTCAAAAGTCAGTAGCAAAATTAGGACATCTGCATTCAAATACAGCATTCTTGTAGTTGAATACAACAGTAGAAAACAAAAGAAAACAGCTTTTCAATCAGCACTTACACACAAATTTAAACAATCACACTTACCAATTAGGGCATGATCACAACCACAATTGAGCATAGAATCATCACAATATATCAAACATGACTTGCGTGCCTAGCACCCTAATGGAATGCGTATATGCCAAAAATGCCTGAATTTTGGAATTCCAACTAAAACCCTCCTCGAATGGGCGTCAATCATAATTCTACCACATATCACAGACTAGTACAAATTACCAAGGTGCCACCTATCACGAGTCAGCACGATTTACTAAAAATGTGCATTCTATCACAGACCTACACAACTCGAAAATCCTCGCAAGGATAAGATGAACCAACAGATCACATGGCATCATCTCGTGGTCCATCACGGTCACCACTATCACCACGGCACCATCGCGGTCACCATGTACTATGAAAAGCATCAGCATACTCTGACTCTTTCCATAACAATCATTAAGTAAATGCATATATTACAAGATTCCCCATTTTTAATACTCATTTAAAATTAATGATTTTCAAACTCAACATAAAGCATACTCAAATATATATTTTCCACCACCACAAATCAAATTTAATCCACAATTCACAGTAAATTCGATCCATTCAAATTCCACAAAATCCACACCAAATCCAATCATTAATCACCGATGAGTTTTCACATTCTTAAAACATAAGTCAAACCAAATTAATTTTCACAAACCACTTCTTAACACATCAAATTCAATCCACACTTTTCATTAAATTCATTTTTCACCAATCCACACATAAACACATCAAATTTAATTTCCTCAAAACACACATAAATGAATTAAATTCCTTTTCCACAAAATCATATATGAAATTCACCAAATTCCAACTACACAAATACACATATATCATCCTATATGCATGAAAACAATTTGGAAGGAGCCTTTACCTTAAAGTTAGCTTTAACGAGCGATTAAGGTATCACGATTAATTCCGATAAAATCTCCGCTCGAAACGTCACTTCCAAAGTTAGTTCACTAGCACCGTAGCGGGGAGATGAGCAACTTTCCCTTCTTTCTCTTCGTGAAATAAAGCTATGATCTAGAAAAAATATGGAGGTTTGTATTTGACGGTTTTGAAATCACCAACACCGTTTTTCTTCGTTTTCGAATGAAAGAAGAAGAAAGAGGATGAAGAGAAGAAGTCGAGCAGTAGGGGAATTTTTTCCTTCACTCACACTTGGTTTTCTTGAAGCCAAAGAAAGAAAAGAAATGAGAAGAAGAAAGGGTTCGCGAGCATGGAGATGAAGAAAAGTTATGCGTTTTATTTCTTCTGTTTTCTTTTCTTTCCTTTTCTTTCCTTTTTCTTTCCTTTTCCTTTTATTTTCATATATTCTTTCCTTTTTCTTTCCTTTTTCTTTCCTTTTCTTTCCTTCCGTTTTCCTTCCAAACCTATATATATATATATATATATAATTATAACTTAATAAATATCTAAATATCTGGATATTTTAGATATGTATAAAAATCAACATTTCACATCACCTCCCATCACTTCTCAAACCATTTTAATAAAATATCTACTCTTGTCGCAACTCAATTGACAGATAAAATTTTCAGCAACTAGAGATATTTTTAGCAAAATTGCTCGTACTTAATATAATTTATTTTCCGTCAAAAGATTCACCGTACTTAATATAATTTATTTATCGACGAATACTTTTAATCGGGGCATCAAAAGATATTTTTGGGCATTAAACTCACAAAATATCAATAACTTGGCTAAAAAGCCTCACAGTTCAAAACTAAAATACACCAAAATACATAAATTAGAATTTAAAACTATGGGTCATACAAATCCAATGAAAGAAAGGCACTTATTGCAAGCAAAAGATTGGTTAAAAACCATAAATGGATAAGAATAAGCCTAGGGAGGACAAAAATGACCTAAATGTTAATCCGATGACACAAAAAAACCTATTTGATGCTTAAGATTAGTTAAAAACCCTCTATGAAATAGAAAAAGACAAAGGATGATGAAAATGACCTAAATGTTAGGCCAATGTCACAATTTATGTCATTGGATGAATATTTAGGTCATCTTCATCCTCCCTATGCTTATGCTTGTGTAATTATGGTTTTTAAGCAACCTTGTGCATCCAATAAGTTCCTTTGCATCATTGGATTGACATTTAGGTCATTTTCGTCCTCCCTAGGCTTATTCTTGTCCAATTAGGGTTTGTAACAAATCTTGTGCATCCAATAAGTTCATTTGCATCATTAGATTTACATTTAAGCCATTTTCGTCGTCCATAGGCTTATTCTTGTCGAATTAGGGTTTTTAACAATTCTTGTGCATCTAAAAAGTGTGTTTGTGTAATTGGATGAAAATTTAGGTCATTTTTGTCCTCCCTAGGCTTATTCATGTCCAACTAGGGTTTTTATCCAATCTTGTGCATCCAATAAGTTCATTTGCGTCATTGGATTGAAATTTAGGTCATTTTTTTCCTCCCTATGCTTATTCTTGTCCAGTTAGGGTTTTTAACCAATCTTGTGCATCCAATAAGTTCATTTCTATCATTGTATTTACACATAGGTCATTTTTGTTCGTCCTCCCTAGGCGTATTCCTATCCAATTAGGGTTTTTAACCAATTTTGTGCATCTAATAGGTGTGTTTGTGTCATTGGATGAATATTGAGGTCATTTTCGCCCTCCCTAGGCTTATTCTTGTGTGATTAGGGGTTTTAAGCAATCTTGTGCATCCAATAGGGTCATTTGAGTCATTTGATTGACATTTCGGTCATTTTCGTCCTCCCTAGGCTTATTCTTGTGCAATTAGGGTTTTTAGCCAATCTTGTGCATCCAATAACTTCATTTGTGTCATTGGATTTACATTTAGGTCATTTTCGTCATCCCTAGGCTTATTCTTGTCCAATTAGGGTTTTTAGCCAATCTTGTGCATCAGATAGGTGTCTTTGTGTCATTGGATGAACATTTACGTCATTTTGGTACTCCCTAGGCTTATTCTTGTCCAGTTAGTGTTTTTAACCAATCTTGGGCATCCAATACGTGTGCTTGTGTCATAGAATGAGCATTTAGGCCATTTTCGTCCTCCTTAGTCTTATTCTTGTGTAATTATGGTTTTTAAGAAATCTTGTGCATCCAATAAGTTCATTGGTGTGTCATTGGATTGACATTTAGGTCATTTTCGTCCTCCCTAGGCTTATTCTTGTCCAATTACGGTTTTTAATCAATCATGTGAATCCTATAGGTATGTTTGTGTCATTGGCTGAACATTTAGTTCATTTTCGTGTTCCCTATGCTTATTCTTGTTAAAAAAGGGTTTTAACCAATCTTGTGCATCCAATTGGTGTGTTTGTATCATTTGATGAGCATTTAGGTCATTCTCGTCCTCTTTAGTCTTATTCTTGTGTAATTAGGGTTTTTAAGCAATCTTATGCATCCAATTTGTTCATTTGTGTCATTGGATTGATATTTAGGTCAGTTCTATCCTCTCTAGGCCTATTCAGGTCCAATTAGGGTTTTTAACCAATCTGGTGCAATCAATAAGTTAATTTGTGTCATTGTATTTACATTTAGGTCATTTTCGGCCTCCCTAGGATTGTTCTTGTAATATTAGGGTTTTTAACCAATCTTGTGCATCCAATAGGTGTTTTTGTGTCATTGGAAGAACTATCAGGTCATTTTCGTTATCCCTGGATTTATTCTTGTCCAATTAAGGTTTGTAACCAATCTTGTACATCCAATAAGTTCATTTGTGTCATTGGATTTACATTTAGGTTATTTTCGTCCTCCTTAGGCTTATTTTAGTCCTACTAGGGATTTTAACAAATCTTGTGCATCCAATAAGTTCATTTGTGTCATTTGATTGACATTTAGGGCATTTTCATCCTCCCTAGGCTTATTATTGTGCAATTAGGGTTTTTAACCAATCTTGTGCATCCTATCGGTTTGGTTGTGTCATTGGATGAATATTTAGGTCACTTTCATCCTCCCAAGGCTAACTGTTGTGTAATTAGGGGTTTTAAGCAATCTTGTGCATCAAATAAGTTCATTTGGGTCATTGGATTGACATTTAAGTCATTTTCGTCCTCATTAGGCTTATTCTTGCCCAATTATGGTTTTTAACCAATCTTGTGTATCCGATAGGTGTGCTTGTGTAATTGAATGAACATTTAGGTCATTTTTGTCCTCACTAGGCTTATTCTAGCCCAATTAGGGTTTTTAACCAATCTTGTGCATCCAATGAGTTCATTTGCATCTTTGGATATACATTTAGGTCAATGTTTTTCCTCCCTTGGCTTATTCTTGTCCAATTAGGGTTTTTAACCAATCTTGTGCATCAAATAAGTTCATCTATGTCATTGTATTTACATTTAGGTCATTTTCGTTCCCCATAGCCTTATTCTTGTCCAATTAGGGTGTTTAACCAATCTTGTGCATCCAGTAGGAGTGTTTGTGTCATTGGATGAATATTTAGGTCTTTTGCGTCCTCCCTAGGCTTATTCTTGTGTAATTAGGGTTTTTAAGCAATGTTGTGCAATAAATAAGTTAATTTGCATCATTAGATTGACAATTAGGTCATATTCATCCTTCCTAGGCTTATTCTTGTGCAATTAGGGTTTTTAGCCAATCTTGTGCATCCAATAAGTTCATTTGTGTCATTGGATTTACATTTAGGTCATTTTTGTCCTCCCTAGGCTTATTCTTGTCCAATTAGGATTTTTAACCAATCTTGTGCCTCCAATAGGTGTGTTGTGTCATTGGATGAATATTTAGGTGAATCTTATGCATCCAATAACTTCAATTGTGTCGTTGGATTGACATTTAGATCATTTTCGTCCTCCCTAGGGTTATTCTTGTCCAATTAGGGTTTTTAACCAATCTTGTGCATCCAATAGTGTTGGTGTAATGGCCTTTATCCTTAGGAAGTTGTACACAATATTATTAACAAGATTATCCAATTCCTTCCTAAGTGATGAACTTAATATTAAAACCAACTTGTTTAATATTAATTCCAATTTTAACAATAATAGATTCAAAACTTTTTCAAAACAGAGATTCAAGAACACGTGTATTATCAAGATAAAGAGTATAGAGATAGAGAAAAGTGCACCATGGATTTTTATACTGGTTCAACTATCAATTCGATAGTCTACATGTAGTCCTGGAATCACTCACTGATTCCAGCCTTTACTAGATATGATTTGAGTAAGTTTACAGCCTTCAATGCCTATATATCTAACTCAACCCCAATCTACAACAACAACTAATCTATCCTTAAGAACTACTTGCCAAACTCTAGCAAGATTAAATTGAGATCTCTTTTAGATGATCACGCACACTCTAAAAGATGACCACCAATTTCACAATACTAGATTTCCACACTTTCTACTTTTTCAATGAATTGTCACACTAAGTATTTGCCAATAATGTTTGTGAGTTACAACAATTTTTCTCAAAGTGTATTTTTCGAAAAACCAATGATAATTTTTCAGTTTTCTATTTTGTTCTGTATGTTGTAAAAATTGTGATTGATTCAGTTTATATAGTTTCAGAAAAACTTCAGACAAATCGATTTCCCAATCGATTTTATTAATGCGTATTACCAGATCAATCGATTTCCTAACCGATTATCGTGTTTCTTGTTTTTCTTGAATTTCGAAATAGATGAACTAATCGATTTGCTAATCGATTCTTTTAATGCATATATCAGAACCTGATACTGAGTTCATATCGGAATCGATTGAATAATCGATTATAATTGTTTTGTTTAAAATGCGAGATCAAAAAATCGATTACTAAGTCGATTCACTTTCAATAACATAATCGATTTGGCAATGGGATCTTCTAGAGATCTATTCTTCCTTTCTACAACTCCATTATGTTGTGGAGTTCTTGGGGTTGCGTAATTGAGAAGGCATCACTTTTGTGAGACATAAAATAAGTCCATGTATATCTAGAGAAATCATCAACTAAAACATAGCCATAAAGATTTCCTCCAAAACTTTTTACTTGAGAGCGACCAAATAGATCCATGTGAATTAATTGTAGAATTGTATTAATTTGAACTAAGTCTATTTGTGGGAAAGTGGACTCGACTAATTTATTTTTATCACAAGAGTCACATAATTTGTCCTTAGTAAATTTTCTGTTTGGAAGACCTAGCACTAGTTGTTTGCTAACAAGTTTGTTAAGATGGTTTATATATACGTGAGCTATTCTCTTATGCCACAACCAATCTTCACTAGATTTAGATAACAAATACCAAACATTATTTGCAGGCAAACAGTCAAGATCAATCATGTATATATTATTTACCCTATCTTCCTTGTGCTCAAGTGTATAAGTTTGTGATGTAAAATATACCTGGAAGCCTTTATTGCAAAGCTGACATAGAGAACATCCTTGATTACCGTTGTTGATTCACTCCCTATGTCTCCAGTACCAAGTATTTTGCCTTTGTTGTTATCACCATACTTTACATATCCTCCATCTTTCAAATTCAGAGACAAGAATTTTGATTTATCTCCAATCATATGCTTGGAACATCCACTGTCTAGGTACCATGAGTGAGTTTTGGATGTCAAGCATATCTGCAAAACAGAATTCAACCATTGGTTTTAGGTACCCAATTTAGATTGGGTCCTTGAGGGTTAGTCTCAATCATAGGTTTCTTTACTCTCCAAACTTGTTTCCATCCTTTGTTAGCAAGCTTTTTCAGTTTACAATTAAAAGATATATGTCCCTTTTTGCAACAAAAATGGCATGAAAAAGCAGAGGATGTATTTTGAGTTGGTTTAATGAAAACATCATGACTTGGCTTTGATCTAACAAATTTATGATTCTTTTGAGCATTCCTATTTGATCTATAGCCAATTCCAAATTTTTCATTTGCATTCTTTTGGTTGCCAAGAAGAACATTCAGGTTGTTTCTACCACTAGTAAATTTTGCTAAATCAAATTATAGTGATTCAACCTTTCTTTCAAGTTCAATAAAACTACTAAGTTTATCATGTGGTTCCTTTTTCAAAAATGCATTCATGTCTCCAAGCCACTTATGATCTTTTTTGATTTCTTCATACATCATGCATTGGTTTTCTAACATTTTCTTAGTGAAAATCAATTGTTTGACTACCTTAATATGTTCATCTTGCAATTCATTGAAAGCATCATGCAATTCTTCATAAGAGGGATTAGAGGTAGTACTTAAATTGCTATCTGAATCTGAGTTAGTGTTGGCCATTAGACATAAGTTTGCTTCTTCTTCTTTTGAAGTTTCAAAAGATTCTTCATCATTGTCATTCCAAGCTATGTAGGCTATTTTAGTTTTTGAAGATGGTTGATCCTTGCCTTTAGCTTTCACAAACTTGTTTCTATTTTGTAGTTCAAAACATTCAGATTTAATGTGGCTAGATTTTCCACATTCATAGCAGGTTATCTCATTCTTGCTGAAGCTTTTTGTCCTTGAATTGGATGATTTGCTTGGTTGGTTTCCTTTCTTTTTAAGAAATTTCTTGAACTTTTTGACAAGCATTCTGATTTCAGGTTCTTCATCAGTTTCACTCTCGGAATCATCAGTACAAGTTTCTGGTTCAGATTTTACTTTATGAGCTTGAGCTTTCAGAGATAGTCCTTTCCTTTTCCGATCAGTTTGCTCTGACTCATTCAACCAATGTAGCTCCATTTCATGTTCTCTGAGTTTTCCAAAGAGGGTTGCAATGGTCATGTTCTCTGAGTTCATTGATTCAGCTATTGTAGTGACCTTAGGTTGCCATTCTCTTGTCAAGCATCTCATTACCTTGTTTATTTGTTGCTCATTGTCAATTACTTTCCCTAGAGCATTTATATTGTTAATGACATGTGTGAAACGTGTCTGCAAGTCATTGATTGACTCATCCTTCTACATATTGAAGAGTTCATATTCATGCATCAAAGTGTTAGTTATGTCCCTCTTGACATCAGTTGTGCCTTCTTGAGTTTCTTGGAGTGTATCCCACATTTCTTTGGCAATTTTGCAATTTGATACCCTGAAAAACACATCAGCATTCAAAGCAGAAGTTATTATATTTTTGGCTTTTGCATTATAGCCAACTTTTTTCTTATCATCATCAGACCAATCAGATCTTGGTTTCATGATTAATGCTCCATCAGTACCAGCAAGTCTAGGCACATAAAGACCATTTTCTACTACATCTAATATGTCAAGACCACTTGCCTCTAGAAACATAAGCATTCTTTCTTTCCAATACATATAAGCAGACCCATTAAAGGCAAGGGGTCTAACTAACGAGGCACCTTCGCCCAAGAATTCAATAGAGGTCATTTTCTTTTTGAGAGATAGTCTAAAAGATTAGGCTCTTAATACCAATTATTGGTGTAATGGCCTCTATCCTGAGGAAGTTATACACAATATTATTAACAAGATTATCCAATTCCTTCCTAAGTCATGAACTTAATATTAAAACCAACTTGTTTAATATTAATTCCAATTTTAGCAATAATAGATTCAAAAATTATTCAAAACAGAGATTCAAACACACATGTATTATCAAGATAAAGAGTATAGACATAGAGAAGTGTGCACAATGGATTTTTATACTAGTTCAACTATCAATTCGATAGTCTACATCCAGTCCTGGAATCACTCACTGGTTCCAGCCTTTACTAAAAATGATTTGAGTATGTTTACAGACTTTCCAGCACTTCAATGCCTATACATAGTGTTTATTAGTTAATCATAGAACACAGGTCTGATGAAAATATTTTAGGTAATCGATTTGCTAATCGATTAACTCAGTGAAAACTTTGTTCTATGAATCAGAAAATAGATTAACCAATTGATTTACCAATCGATTGTCCAATCGAGTTCTTTAATCACAGAACACAGGTCTAATAAAAAACATTTAATTAATCGATTTTGTAATCGATTAACTCAGTGAAACCTTTATTCTATGAATTAGAAAATCGATTAACCAATTGATTTACCAATTGATTGATTAACCATCTTATTTTATGATTTCAGTTTTAATTGGCAAATATTAGATGTGTGAAATCATAATGATGAATCTAACTAATAAACACTATGGACAATAGACAAATTTACACATAATCTTCAAGCCTTGTATTATATGATCAATCTTTGCCTGATTGCTTGAGATCCAAGATTTGTCCAAGTGTAGTGTTTGATTCTTTCACATAATCTTCAAGCCTTATAATATCATCAATCTTTGCATGATTGCTTTCCTAAAATGTATCTCAACCCAAACTATTAGATTAATCAGATAATGCATATACATTGTATGTTTGGAAGTTATATCAAAATCATATTCAAGGAGGCATATATCTTACAAATAGGTGTGTTTGTGTCATCGGATGAATATTTAGGTCATTTTCGTCCTCCCTAGGCTAATAGTTGTGAAATTAGGTATTTAACCAATGTTGTGCATCAAATAAGTTCATTTGTGTCATTGGATTGATATTTAGATCATTTTCGTCCTCCGTAGGCTTATTCTTCTCCAATTACGGTTTTTAACCAATCCTATGCATCCAATAGATGTGTTTGTGTCAATGGATGAATATTTAGGTCATTTTCGTCCTCCCTAGGCTAATTGTTGTGTAATTAGGGTTTTTAACCAATCTTGTGAATCAAATAAGTTGATTTGCGTCATTGGAATGACATTTAGGTCATTTTTGTCCTCCCTAGGCTTATTCCTATCCAATTACAATTTTTAACCAATCTTGTGCATGCAATAGGTGTGCTTGTGTCATTGGATGAATATTTAGGTCATTTTTGTCCCCCCTAGGCTAATTGTTGTGTAATTAGGGTTTCTAACCACTCTTGTGCATCAAATAAGTTCATTTATGTCATTGGATTGATATTTAGATCATTTTCATCCACCCTAGGCTTATTCTTGTCCAATTATGGTTTTTAACTAATCTTGTGCATCCAATAGGTGTGTTTGTGTCATTAGATGAACATTTAGGTCATTTTCGTCCTCCCTAGGCGTCTTCTTTTCCAATTAGGATTTTTAACCAAGCTTGTGCATCCAATAGGCGTGTTTGTGTCATTGGATGAACATTTAGGTCATTTTCGTCCTCCCTAGACTTCTTCTTTTTCAATTAGGGTTTTATCCTATCTTGTGCATCTAATAAGTTCATTTGCGTCATTGGATTGACATTTAGGTCATTTTCGTCCTCCCTAGGCTTATTCTTGTCCAATTTAGGTGTTTTAACCAATCTTGTGCATCCAATAGGTGTGGTTGTATCATTGGATGAATACTTAGGTCATTTTCGACCTCCCTAGGCTTATTCTTGTGTAATTAGGGTTTTTAAGCAAACTTCTATATCATTGGATGAATACCTAGGTCATTTTCAACCTCCCTAGGCTTATTCTTGTGTCATTGAATTGATATTTAGATCATTTTCGTCCTCGTTAGGCTTATTCTTGGCCAATTAGGGTTTTTAACCAATGTTGTGCATCCAATAGGTGTGTTTGTGTCATTGGATGAAAATTTAGGTCATGTTCATCCTCCCTAAGCTTATTCCTGTCTAATTAGCGTTTTTAACCAATCTTGTGCATCCAATAGGTGTGTTTGTGTCATTTTCGTCCTCCCTAGGCTTATTATTTGGTAATTAGGGTTTTTAGGCAATCTTGTGCATTCAATAAGTTCATTTGCGTCATTAGATTGACATTTACGTCATTTTCATCGTTCCTTGGCTTATTTTTGTGTAATTAGGTATTTTAACCAATCTTATGCATCCAATAAGTTCATTTGTGTCATTGTATTTAAATTTAGGTCATTTTTGTCCTCCGTAGGGTTATTCTTGTCCAATTAGGATTTTTAACAAATCTTGTGCATCCAATAGGTGTGTTTGTGTCATTGATTGAATATTTAACTCTTCTTCGTCCTCCCTAGGCTTATTCTTGTCCAATTAGGGTTTTTAACCAATCTTGTGCATCCAAGAAGTTCATTTGCTTCATTGGAGTGACATTTAGGTCATTTTTGTCCTCCTTAGAGCTATTCTTGTCCAATTAGGATTTTTAACCAATCTTGTGCATCCAATAGGTGTGTTTGTGTCATTGGTTGAATATTTAAGTTTTCTTTGTCCTCCCTAAGCTTATTCTTGTCCAATTAGGTTTTCTAACCCATCTTGTGCATTCAATAAGTTCATTTGCGTCATTGGATTAACATTTAAGTCATTTCCTTGCTCCCTAGGCTTATACTTGTCCGATTAGGGTTTTTAACCAACCTTGTGCATCTAATAGGCGTGTTTGTGTCATTGGATTGACATTTAGGTCATTTCGTCGTCCCTAGGCTTATTCTTGTCCAATTAAGGTGTTTTAACCAATCTTGTGCATCCAATAGGTGTGGTTGTATCATTGGATGAATACTTAGGTCATTTTCGACCTTCCTAGGCTTATTCTTGTGTAATGAGAGTTTTTAAGCAAACTTCTGTATCATTGGATGAATACTTAGGTCATTTTCGACCTCCCTAGGCTTATTCTTGTGTCATTGGATTGATATTTAGATCATTTTCGTCCTCGTTAGGCTTATTCTTGGCCAATTAGAGTTTTTACCTAATCATGTGCATCCAATAGGTGTGTTTGTGTTATTGGATGAATACTTCAGTCATTTACGTCCTCCATAGGCTTCTTCTTGTGTAATTAGGGTTTTTAAGCAATCTTGTGCATCCAATAAGTTCATTTGCGTCATTCCATTGACATTTAGGTCATTTTCCTACTCCCTACTCTTATTCTTATGCAATTAGGGTTTTAAAGCAATCCTCTGCATCCAATAAGTTCATTAGTGTTATGGGATTTAAATTTAGGTCATTTTTGTCCTCCATAGGCTTATTCTTGTCCTATTAGGGTTTTTAATCAATCTTGTGCATCCAATTGGTGTGTTTGTTTAATTGAATGAACATTTTGGTCGCTTTCGTCCTTCCTAGGCTTATTCATATCCAATTATGGTTTTTAACCAATCTTGTGCATCCACTAAGTTCATTTGTGTGATTGGATATAAATTTAGGTCATTTTTGTCCTCCGTAGGGTTATTCTTGTCCAATTAGGGTTTTTAACCAATCTTGTGCATCCAATAGGTGTATTTGTGTCATTGGTTGAATATTTAGGTTATTTTCGTCCTCCCTATGCTTATTCTTGTCCAATTGTGGTTTTTAACCAATCTTGTGCATCCAACAAGTTCATTTGCGTCATTGGATTGACATTTAGGTCATTTTTGACCTCCCTAAGCTTATTCTTGTCCAATTAGGGTTTTTAACAAATCATTTGCATCCAATAAGTTAATTTGAGTCATTGGATTAACATTTAAGTCATTTTCATCCTCCCTATGCTTATTCTTATCAACTTTGGGTTTTTAACCAATCTTGTGCATCCAATAGGTTTGTTTGTGTAATTGGATGAACATTTAAGTTATTTACGTCCTCCCTAGACTTATTCTCGCCCAATTAGGATTTATAACAAATAATGTGCATCCAACAAGTTCATTTGCGTCCTTGGATTGACATTTAGGTCATTTTTGTCCTCCCTAGGCTTATTCTTGTGTAATTAGGGTTTCTAAGCAAACTTCTGTATCATTGGATGAATACTTAGGTCATTTTCGACCTCCCTAGGCTTATTCTTGTGTCATTGGATTGATATTTAGATCATTTTCGTCCTCGTCAAGCTTATTCTAGGCAATTTCGGGTTTTTAACCAATCTTGTGCATCCAATAGGTGTGTTTGTGTCATTCGATGAATACTTAGGTCATTTTCGTCCTCCCTAGGCTTATTATTTGGTAATTAGGGTTTTTAGGCAATCTTGTGCATTCAATAAGTTCATTTGCATCATTAGATTGACATTTACGTCATTTTCATCGTCCCTTGGCTTATTTTTGTGCAATTATGTATTTTAGCCAATCTTATGCATCCAATAAGTTCATTTGTGTCATTGTATTTAAATTTAGGTCATTTTTGTGCATCCAATAGGTGTGTTTAAGTCATTGATTGAATATTTAAGTCTTCTTCGTCCTCCATAGGCTTATTCTTGTCCAATTAGGGTTTTTAACCCGTCTTGTGCATCCAACAAGTTCATTTGCGTCATTGGAGTGACATTTAGGTCATTTTTGTCCTCCGTAGGGTTATTCTTGTCCAATTAGGATTTTTATCCAATCTTGTGCATCCAATACGTGTGTTTGTGCCATTGGTTGAATATTTAAGTCTTCTTTGTCCTCCCTAAGCTTATTCTTGTCCAATTACGGTTTTTAACCCGTCTTGTGCATTCAATAAGTTCATTTGCGTCATTGGATTAACATTTAAGTCTTTTCCTTGCTCCCTAGGCTTATACTTGTCCAATTAGGGTTTTTAACCAACCTTGTGCATCTAATAGGCGTGTTTGTGTCATTGGATTGACATTTAGGTCATTTTTGCCGTTCCTAGGCTTATTCTTGTGCAATTATTGTTTTTAACTAATCTTATACATCCTACAAGTTCATCTGTGTCATTGGATTTACATTAGGTCATTTTCGTCCTCCCTAGGCTTATTCAAGTCCAATTAAGGTTTTTAACCAATCTTGTGCATCCGATAGGTGTGTTTTTGTTATTGGATGAATACTTCGGTCATTTTCGTCCTCCATAGGCTTCTTCTTGTGTAATTAGGGTTTCTAAGCAGTCTTGAGCATCCAATAAGTTCATTTGCGCCATTCCATTGACATTTAGGTCATTTTCCTACTCCATACTCTTATTCTTATGCAATTATGGTTTTAAAGCAATCTTGTGCATCCAATAAGTTCATTAGTGTTATGGGATTTAAAATTAGGTCATTTTTGTCTTCCTTAGGCTTATTCATGTCCTATTAGGGTTTTTAATCAATCTTGTGCATCCAATAGGTGTGTTTGTTTGATTGAATGAACATTTTGGTCACTTTCGTCCTTCCTAGGCTTATTCATATCCAATTACGGTTTTTAACCAATCTTGTGCATCCACTAAGTTCATTTGTGTCACTGGATATAAATGTAGGTCATTTTTGTCCTCCGTAGGGTTATACTTGTCCAATTAGGGTTTTGAACCAATCTTGAGCATCCAATAGGTGTGTTTGTGTAATTGGATGAATATTTTGGTTATTTAAGTCCTCCCTAGACTTATTCTCGCCCAATTAGGGTTTTTAACAAATCATGTGCATCCAACAAGTTCATTTGCGTCCTTGGATTGACATTTAGGTCATTTTTGTCCTCCATATGATTATTCTTATCCTAATAAGGTTTTTAACCGTACTTATGCATTCAATAAGATCATATGTGTCATTGGATTTACATTTAGGTCATTTTCGTCCTCAATACGTTTATTAAGTCCAATTACGGTTTTTAACCAATCTTGTACATCCAATAGGTGTGATTGTGTCATTGGATGAATACATAGGTCATTTTCGTCCTGCGTAGGCTTATTCTTGGGTAATTAGGGTTTTTGAGCAATTTTGTGCATCCAATAAGTTCATTTGTGTCGTTGGATTGACATTTAGATCATTTTCGTCCTCCCTAGGCTTTTTCTTGTCCAATTAGGGTTTTAACCCAATCCTTTGCATCCAATTGGTGTGTTTGTTTCATTGGATGAATATTTAGGTCATTTTTGTCCTCCCTAGGCTTATTCTTGTGTAATAAGGGTTTATAAGCAATCTCTTGCATCCAATAAGTTCCTTTGCGTCGTTGAATTTACATTTAGGTCACTTTCGTCCTCCCTAGGCTTATTCCTGTGGAATTAGGGTTTTTAACCAATCTTATGCATCCAAAAAGTGTGTTTTTTTCATTGGATGAATACTTAGGTCATTTTCGTCCTCCCTGGGCTTCTAGTTGTGTACTTTGGGTTTTTAAGCAATCTTGAGCATCCAATAAGTTCATATGGGTCATTGGATTGACATTTAGGTCACTTTCCTCGAACAATATTGTGCATCCAATAAGTTCCTTTGCGTCACTGGATTTACATTTAGGTCATTTACGTCCTCTATAGGCTTATACTTGTCCAATTAGGGATTTTAACCAACTTTTTGCATCCAATAGATGTGTTTGGGTCATTTGATGAATATTTAGGTCATCTTCGTCCTCCTTAGGCTTATTCTTGTGTAATTAGGGTTTTTAAGAAACTTTGTGCATCCAATAAGTTCCTTGGCATCATTGGATTGACATTTAGGTCATTTTCGTCCTCCCTAGGTTCATCCTATTCCAATTAGGGTTTTTAACAAATCTTGTGCATCGAATAAGTTCATTTGCATCATTAGATTAACTTTTAAGTCATTTTCGTCCTCCCTAGGCTTATTCTTGTCGAATTAGGGTTTTTAACCAATCTTGTGCATCCAATAGGTGTGTTTGTGTAATTGTATGAACATTTAGATCATTTTCGTGCTCCCTAGGCTTATTTGTTGTCAAATTAAGTTTTTTATCCAATCTTGTGCACCCAATAAGTTGGTTTGCGTAATTGGATTGACATTTAGGCTATTTTTGTCCTCCATAGGCTTATTCTTGTCCAATTAAGGTTTTTAACCAATCTTGTGCATTCAATAAGTTCATTTGTATCATTTGATTTACATTTAGGTCATTTTTGTCTTCTCTAGGCATATTCTTATCCAATTAGGGTTTTTAACGAATCTTGTGCATCCAATAGGTGTGTTTGTGTCATTGGATGAATACATAGGTCATTTTCGTCCAGCGTAGGCTTATTCTTGGGTAATTAGGGTTTTTGAGCAATTTTGTGCATCCAATAAGTTCATTTGTGTCGTTGGATTGACATTTAGATCATTTTCGTCCTCCCTAGGCTTTTTCTTGTCCAATTAGGGTTTTAACCCAATCCTTTGCATCCAATTGGTGTGTTTGTTTCATTGGATGAATATTTAGGTCATTTTTGTCCTCCCTAGGCTTATTCTTGTGTAATAAGGGTTTATAAGCAATCTCTTGCATCCAATAAGTTCCTTTGCGTCGTTGGATTTACATTTAGGTCACTTTCGTCCTCCCTAGGCTTATTCCTGTGGAATTAGGGTTTTTAACCAATCTTATGCATCCAAAAAGTGTGTTTTTTTCATTGGATGAATACTTAGGTCATTTTTGTCCTCCCTGGGCTTCTAGTTGTGTACTTTGGGTTTTTAAGCAATCTTGAGCATCCAATAAGTTCATATGGGTCATTGGATTGACATTTAGGTCACTTTCCTCGAACAATATTGTGCATCCAATAAGTTCCTTTGCGTCACTGGATTTACATTTAGGTCATTTACGTCCTCTATAGGCTTATACTTGTCCAATTAGGGATTTTAACCAACTTTTTGCATCCAATAGATGTGTTTGGGTCATTTGATGAATATTTAGGTCATCTTCGTCCTCCTTAGGCTTATTCTTGTGTAATTAGGGTTTTTAAGAAACTTTGTGCATCCAATAAGTTCCTTGGCATCATTGGATTGACATTTAGGTCATTTTCGTCCTCCCTAGGTTCATCCTATTCCAATTAGGGTTTTTAACAAATCTTGTGCATCGAATAAGTTCATTTGCATCATTAGATTAACTTTTAAGTCATTTTCGTCCTCCCTAGGCTTATTCTTGTCGAATTAGGGTTTTTAACCAATCTTGTGCATCCAATAGGTGTGTTTGTGTAATTGTATGAACATTTAGATCATTTTCGTGCTCCCTAGGCTTATTTGTTGTCAAATTAAGTTTTTTATCCAATCTTGTGCACCCAATAAGTTGGTTTGCGTAATTGGATTGACATTTAGGCTATTTTTGTCCTCCATAGGCTTATTCTTGTCCAATTAAGGTTTTTAACCAATCTTGTGCATTCAATAAGTTCATTTGTATCATTTGATTTACATTTAGGTCATTTTTGTCTTCTCTAGGCATATTCTTATCCAATTAGGGTTTTTAACGAATCTTGTGCATCCAATAGGTGTGTTTGTGTCATTGGATGAATATTGAAGTCATTTTCGTCCTCCCTAGGCTTATTCTTATGTAATTAGAGTTTTTAAGCCATCTTGTGCATCCATTTAGTTCATTTGTGTCATTGGATTGACATTTAGATCATTTTCGTCCTCCCTAGACTTATTCTTGTCCAGTTAGGGGAAGAACGTGCTTTGGGTGAGTTAGGAAAAGAACGTTCTGGTGGAGGACAAGATCGTTCTGGTGGTGGACAAGATCGTTTTGGTGGACGAGAAGATCGTTCTGGAGGGGGAGAAGATTGATCTTCAAATGGTTTTTTCTGAGTTTTCTTGTTGGAAATCTTAAGCTTTTTGGAGTTTAAAAACTGAGAAAGAATGGAGGGAGATTTCGATTTAGGGTTTTGGGACTTGGATTGTTTTGGTGAGTTTTTCGGGGAAGGAGGTTAGGAGGATGATTTTGGAGATGAAGAAATCGGATTTTGTGTTGCTGGAGATTGTGGAATATGTGGAGACAAAGGTGGATTTGTTTGAGGAATATAAGGGGTGTGAGAATCTGGATTTGGTTGAGGTGATGGTTCATCATCTGAATTCGTGTGAATGGTGTTATCTACTGTTTTTTTTTTCAAAGTACCAATGCCGGCTAGGATGCGCATTGATCTGTGTTTAGAAGATGTGGTACTTGGGCTAGGGTTCATCATGCTACGAAGATGGGGTGGGACATTGATATAGAGGAGGAAGCTGAGTTGAGATAGGTTGAGGACAAGGTTCTAGAGAAGAGGATAGGTAGTCCGAAAACGTTTTTTAAGAGGAAGAAGGAGGAGGTGTTGGTTTAGGTGGAGGAGACGGAGAACGAACTGGGGAAGGTGAACAAACTGGGGGTAAGGATGATGATGATTGTAATGGTGATATTCGATTTTTGTGAGCTCTAGTTTTGGTACGAGCCATTTTTGAGGACTACGAGATTGAGTAAAAGATTAGTGGAAAGAACGACGATTGAACAGTGGAAGAAGATGATTGTTCTTGCTTTGTGTACAGTTGATTAAAAAGAGGGGGTAGTGCCACGCGTGGGTCTGATTTGATAGAGCAGTTGAGCATTGGGAAGGAGGAAAGAGAAGGCATGTAGCTAGGTAATCATGATTAGCCGTTACCTTTTTAAAAGCAACAGTAATTTTCAGTAAAAAGTGGAATTTTAATAGTTAGTGATGATGAAAAATGAAGATCAATCTGTGAGTAATTTAGCAAAGGCAAAAAGACTTAAAACGAAGGCAAAAGATCGTTGTTTGAGTAATTTAGTAAAAAACAAAAGATCGTTCTTTTGTTCTGACAGATTGATTTGGGTTAAATTTTTATTTATCTTGACCAGGATTTTGCACGATTTTTAGCCTTTCTTTATTAAATTTATAGGTTTCTTCAACAAGAGGCTTTGTAAAAATGTCAGCTAATTGATTTTTTGTATCAATAAAGATTAATTCAATTTCCTTTTTACTCACATGATCCCTAATAAAGTGATGTTTTATCTCAATATGTTTTGATCTTGAGTGTTGTATAGGATTTTTAGATAAGTTAATAGCACTAGTATTATCACAATATATTGTGTCAATGTTTTCACGAGAAAAATTATTTTTGATTAAGAATGAGCTAAATCTTTCATACCAAGCTATAGGAGCTTGTTTTAATCCATATAAAGCTTTTGTGAGTTTAAAAACGTGTTCTAGTTTTTTCCGATTTTCAAAACCTGGTGGTTGACGAACATAAACTTGTTCATTTAAAAAACCGTTCAAAAATGCACTTTTAACATCCATTTGAAAAAGTTTGATATTTTTATATGATGCATATACAAGAAGAATTTTTATAGCTTCTAACCTTGCAACCGGAACAAAGGTTGCATCATAGTCTATTCGTTCTTGTTGATTATATCCTTGAGCAACCAATCTTGCTTTATTTCTTACAACTTTTCCTTCTTCGTCTAGTTTATTTCTAAAGACCCACCGTGTTCCAATTATTGTTTGATCTTGTGGGTTTGGAACAAGAGTCCATACTTGATTTTTCTCGAATTGGAGGAGCTCTTCTTTCATTGCATCAATCCATGATTGATCGATTATTGCTTCTTTAATGGATTTTGGTTCTACTTGAGAGATCATTGCCATTTTGCTGTTTGCATCATCTCTAAAAGACATTGTTGTTCTAATACCATCAGTTGTATCTCCTATAATTTGATTTAGAGGATGGTCATTTTCGTTATCCCTAGGCATATTCTTTTCCAATTAGGGTGTGTAACCAATATTTTGCATCCAATACGTTCATTCGTGTCATTTGGTTTAAATTTAGGTCATTTTCGTCCTCCCTAGGCTTATTCTTGTCTAATTAGGGTTTATAACCAATTGTGTGCATCCAATAGGTGTGTTTTTGTCATTGGATGAATATTTAGTTCATTTTCAACCTCCATAGGCTTATTCTTGTGAAATTAGGGTTATTAAGAAATATTGTGAATCCAATAAGTTCCTTTGCGCCATTGGATGGATATTTAGGTCATTTTCATCCTCCCTAGGCTTATTCTTGTCCAATTAGGGTTTTTAACAAATCTTGTGCATCCAATAAGTTCATTTGTGTCATTGGATGAATATTTAGGTCATCTTCATCCTCCCTAGGCTTATTCTTGTGTAATTAAGGTTTTTAAGCAACCTTGTGCATCCAATAAGTTCCTTTGCATCATTGGATTGATATTTAGGTCATTTTCGTCCACCCTAGGCTTATTCTTGTGCAATTAGGGTTTTTAACCTATATTGTGTATCCAATATGTTCGTTTGTATCATTGGATTTACATTTAAGTCATTATCGCCTCCCTAAGATTATACTTGTCATATTAGGGTTTTTACCCAATTTTGTGCATCCAATAAGTGTGTTTGTGTTATTGGATGAACATTTAGGTCATTTTCGTTATACCTCGGCTTATTCTTGTCCAATTACAATTTGTAACAAATCTTGTGTATCCAATAAGTACAATTGTGTCATTTGATTTACATTTAGGTCATTTTCGTACTTCCTAGGCTTATGCTTATGTAATTAGGGTTTTTAACCAATTTTGTGCATCCAATAGGTGTGTTTCTGTTATTAAGAAATCTTGTGAATCCAATAAGTTCCTTTGCGTCATTGGATTGACATTTAGGTCATTAAGAAATCTTGTCCAATTAAAGTTTTTAAAAAATCTTGTGCATCGAATTAGTTCATTTGTGTCATTGGATGACAATTTAGGCCATCTTCGTCCTCCCTAGGCTTATTCTTGTGTAATTAGGGTTTTTAAACAACCTTGTGCATCGAATAAGTTCCTTTGGATCGTTGGATTGACATTTAGGTCATTTTCGTCCTCCCTAGGCGTATTGTTGTGCAATTACGGTTTTTAACAAATCTTGTGCATCCAATAAGTTCATTTGCGTCATTGGATTAACATTTAAGTCATTTTTGTCCTCCCTAGGCTTATTCTTGTCCAATTAGGGTTTTTGACCAATCTTGTGCATCCAATAGGTGTGTTTTTGTAATTGGATGAACATTTAGGTCATTTTCGTTCTCCCTAGGCTTATTGTTGTTCAATTAGGGTTTTTAACTAATCTTGTGTATCCAATAAGTTCATTTGCGTCATTGGATTGATATTTAGGTCATTTTTGTCCTCCCTAGGCCTATTCATGTCCAATTCGGGTTTTTAACCAATCTTGTGCATCCAATAAGTTCATTTGTGTCATTGTATTTACATTTAGGTAATTATCGTCCTCCTTAGGCTTATTCTTTTCCAGTTAGGGTTTTTAACGAATCTTGTGCAACCATTAGGTGTGTTTGTGTCATTGGATATATATTTAGGTCATTTTCGTCCTCCCTAGGCTTGTGCAATTAGGGTTTTTAACCTATATTGTGCATCTAATAAGTTCATTTGTGTCATTGGCTTTACATTTAGGTCATTGTCATCCTCTCTAGCCTTATTCTAGTCCAATTAGGGTTTTTACCCAATCTTGTGCCTCCAATTGGTGTGTTTGTGTCATTGGATGAATATTTAGGTCATTTTCGTCATCCCAACGCGAATTTTGTTGTAATTTGGTTTTTTATGCAATCTTGTGCATTCCATAAGTTCATTTGTATCATTGTATTTACATTTAGGTCATTTTCGTCCTCCCTAGGCTTATTCTTGTGCAATTAGGGATTTTAACCAATCTTGTGCATCAATTAGGAGTGTTTGTGTCAGTGGATGAATATTTACGTCATTTAAGTCATTTTCATTCTTCTTAGACTTATTCTTATGCAATTAGGATTTTTAGCCAATCTTGTGCATCCGATAAGGTCATTTGTGTCATTGGATTTACATTTAGGTCATTTTCATCCTCCCTAGGCTTACCTTTGTGCATTTAGGTTTTTTAATTAATCTTGTGCATCCAATAATTTCATTTGCGTCATTGGATTAACATTTAAGTCATTTTCGACCTCCCTAGGGTTATTCTTGTCCAATTAGGGTTTTTAACCAATCTTGTGCATCCTATAGGTGTGTTTGTATAATTGGATGAACATTTAGCTCATTTTCGTCCTCCCTAGGCTTATTCTAGTCCAATTAGGATTTTTAACAAATCTTGTGTATCCAATAAGTTCATTTGCGTCATTGGATTGACATTTAGGTCATTTTTGTCCTCCCTAGGCCAATTCATGTCAAATTCGGGTTTTTAACCAATCTTGTGCATCCAATAAGTTCATTTGTGTCATTGTATTTACATTTAGGTCATTTTCGTCCTCCCTAGGCGTATTCTTTTCCAATTAAGGTTTTTAACCAATCTTGTGCTTCGAATAGGAGTGTTTGTGTCATTGGATCAATATTTACGTCATTTCCGTCCTCCATAGGCTTATTCTTCTGTAATTACTGTTTTTAAGCAATCTTGTGCATCAAATAAGATCATTTGCATCATTAGATTGTCCTTTAGGTCATTTTCGTTCTTCCTAAACTTATTCTTATGCAATTAGGATTTTTAGCCAATCTTGTGCATTCAATAAGTTCATTTGTGTCATTGGATTTACATTTAGGTCATTTTTGTCCTCCCTAGGCTTATTCTTGTCCAATTAAGGTTTATAACCAATCTTGTGCATCAATTATGAGTTTTTGTGTCATTGGATGAATACCTACGTCATTTTGGTCCTCCCAAGGCTTATTCTTGTGTAATTAGTGTTTTTAAACAATGTTGTGCATCAAATTAGTTCATTTGCTTCATTAGATTGACATTTAGGCCATTTTCGTCCTTCCTAGACTTATTCTTATGCAATTAGGATTTTTAGCCAATCTTGTGCATCCAACAAGTTAATTTGTGTCATTGGATTTACATTTAGGTCATTTTCGTCATCCCTTGGCTTATTCTTGTCCAATTAAGGTTTTTAACCAATCTTATGCATCAATTATGAGTTTTTGTGTCATTGGATGAATACTTACGTCATTTTGGTCCTCCTAAGGCTTATTCTTGTTTAATTAGTGTTTATAAACAATGTTGTGCATCAAATTAGTTCATTTGCTTCATTAGATTGACATTTAGGCCATTTCGTCCTTCCTAGACTTATTCTTATGCAAGTAGGATTTTTAGCCAATCTTGTGCATCCAACAAGTTAATTTGTGTCATTGGATTTACATTTAGGTCAGTTTCGTCCTCCCTTGGCTTATTCTTGTCCAATTAGTGTTTTTAACCATTTTTGTGCATCCAATAGGTGTGTTTGTTGTCATTGGATGAATATTTATGTCATTTTCGACCTCCCTATGGTTATTCCTTTGAAATTATGGTTATTCAGAAAATCTTGTGAATCCAATCACCACAAGAAGAACTGGATATACCTACGGCTTATTTTATCTTTATCCAGGACATGTCAGTAGGTAACTAAAAATTAGGCACGGATTACCTACGGACATGGGTTCGTAACTAAATCACTCGTAGGAAAATATTTACCTATGGAAAAGCAACAGGATAGACTTTCTTACGGATTGTCCGTAGGTAGTATAAGTTACGGATTGTCCGTAGGTAGTATAAGTTACGGATTGTCCGTAGGTAGTATAAGTTACGGATTGTCCGTAGGTAGTATAACTTACGGAGACTCCGTAGGTAAACGTACTTATAGATGTTCTATGAATAATGTCGTAGGTAATTACCTACGGACATGTCGCAGTTAACATTACCGATGGAGATTCTGCGACAAATGATATTTTTTTTTATTTGATATTTATAATTTTATCCATGACATGTCCGTGGGTAATGAAAAAATTATTTAAATCTATTTTTTGTTTTTTTACAATTTGCTGTATTTTTTTAATATATGTCTAAATTAAATTGTAAGCATATTAAAACATAATTGTCAAAATAAAGTGAAATTTTATATAAACAGTGTTTTTAAAATACACATCCTAACTGCCATAAAGACAACTTACACTACCATAATTCTCAAAGTACATTGTCACTAGCAAAAGATTCAAAATACACATAACAACATTATCATAAAAATATATAGATAATGTCTACACAATTCTAAGCAAAATATGTAGTCATAACTACTATTTTAAAATGACACTGAAACCAGTACTAGTCATCATTGTTAGAGTCATCCTCGTCATAATTTGGATGACGACGACGGGATGACTCGGCCTGTATGGAAGCAACACTTTTTGCCAATGTTGCTAGCTGTATCTGGAGCTCTTTAGTGCGCTGCTCATCCTCTTTTCGACGCTGCTCTGCTTTCTTTAGTTCCTCCCGCGCCTCTCGTGCCTCGTGTTCTGCCGCTTTTGCTCGCTCCTCAAATGCTGCTATCTGTGCAGCTATCTCGTTAGAGTGTTGAGACAAGACATTGGCGCAACCTCTAGATGATTGAGAATCTGGGGCTAGACTTGCGACACCTGGTCTATAAAGCGAGGATCTGTCTCCAGCACCATAGATCCTCCCTTTATTCTTCCCCCCAACAGATTGGACCCATATGTCTAAGCGAGCTTCCGCATTAACCACTTGGCTACAACTACTAGATGCTTCCCCATTTTTGGAAGCTTCTTGAAACTTACCTTGAAATGTTTCCTACAATATTAAATAGAAAATAATTTAACATAATCAAATTATTTTTACAAGAAATACAAATGAAGAATGAATGATTTAATATTTCTTACATATGTTTTTTTTGCTCTTTCATCAACCCAAGAGTTGTCCTTCTTCTTAGTGTGAGTTTTTAAAAAGACCTCATCAAATATGGGGTCTCTACCGACCTCTTCAGGTTTACAAAAAATAAAAACAACATAATCGTGAAGAAAATGAGAGGCACATTTCAGCAACAAAGGAAAACAACAAAATATTTCAGCAAAATAGCTCTATGCATTTTGATACAACAACACAACAAAACAATAAAAATAGCAAAGTCTAATAAGTAATAACAGCATCTATTCTCAATTTTTTACAATCCCAAATTTAAAATTCCTGTCCATTGTCTAGAAATCCATATAATCAAGCAATCACTTGGAAAGATTCTTTCAAGTTTGCATATGATGAATGGAATATTTTCACCCAATTTGACCAATTCATCATGTCTTAAGGTATTGCTGCACAAGCCCTTAAAGAATTGACTTAATTCTGTTAATGGTTTCCACACATGGTCAGGCAATGAAATAAATGCAAATGGAAGCAAACACTCCATAAATACATGACAATCTTGGCTTTTCATCACATTCATTTGTCCTCTATTAACATCTGCACATCTTGCCAAGTTAGAAGCATACCCATCTGGCATCTTAAGCTGCTTTATCCATTTACAAACTTTACTTGCCTCACTAGACGTAAGACAATAATTTGCCTTAGGTTTTTTCATTTTTCCATGGTTATGTGGAATCAACTCTAGGTCGCTACGTTGGCAAATGATGGCCAAGTCCATTCGTGCTTTTTCATTGTCCTTAGTCTTGTTCTTAACATTCATGACAATGTTAAACACATTATCAAAGAAGGTTTTTTCTATGTGCATGACATCTAAATTATGCCTTAATAAATTATCTTTCCAGTATGGAAGATCCCAAAATATGCTTCGTTTAGTCCAATTATGACTAACTCCATATCCAGACAATTTAAAATGTGCATTATCTATCACTCGTGGAATATTGTGAACCCAACCCCAAACTTCTTCACCGGTCAATATTGGAGGAGGTTCATCTTTCACAACTCTATTTTTAGTGAACCCTTTTTTACTTCTTCTAAATGCATGATTATGAGGTAAGAAATGACGATGACAATCAAACCATGAATATTTGCCACCGTATTTTAAAGTAAAAGCCTTATTTCCATCCATACACACCGAACATGCCAACTTACCATGGGTACTCCATCTAGATAACATGCTATAAGCAGGAAAATCGTTAATTTTCCACATTAAGGCTGCCCTCATTACAAAGTTTTGTTTCATGGAAATATCATAAGTCAAAGCCCCTTCACTCCACAATTGTTGAAGCTCGTCTATTAACGGTTGTAAATACACATCAATGTTTTCTTTTGGGTTAGATGGTCCAGGTATGAGACAAGTCAAAAACATGAATGGTTTAGTGATGCACATTTCGGGCGGGAGATTATACGGGGTCACAACAACAGGCCAACAAGAATATGGGGATGAAGATGCCTGAATGTATGGCGTGAAGCCATCAGAACATAACCCAAGCCTTACATTTCTTGGTTCATTTGCGAAGTTTGGATACCTCTCATCAAAATGATTCCAAGCTTCCCCATCAGATGGATGACGTAAAATGCCTGAACTTGATTTATTATGTTGATGCCATCTCATTTGGGCAGCAGTTTCCGTTGATGCATACAATCTTTTTAACCTAGGAGTGATTGGCATATAGAACATCCTCTTAATTGGAATGTCTTTGTTGTTACCTATCCCAGGCTTACAAGTAACATATCGTGGTTCATGACAAAACCTACATTCTATATCTGCACTATTCTCTTTGTAGTACAACATGCACCCTTTAACACAACAATCAATTTTCTCAGACTTCAATCCTAGCATTGTCACCAATTTTTTTGCTTGGTAAAATTTTTTTGGAAGTGAATCCTTAAAAGGACACACATCTAAAAGCATGCCTGCAAAGAAATCAAGACATTTATGCGGAACATTCCAATTTGATTTGCAAGCTAAAAGTTTCACGCATATTGAAAGTTTTGAATCAGAAGCCCCCTCATATAAGAGTTTGTTTGTAGTAGTTAACAAATCATAAAAGTCTTGAGCATCCTCATTTGGAGGCTCTTCATTAATCTCTTCCTCGTTGCCCTCATCACCCATATTTTGGAAGTCATAAGTTGGACCAAATGCATCATCGACCATATGTTGCATTAACGTAAATGGATCATCGTTATCAATATATCCATTACTACTTGGAACATTTTATGGGTCAATATGTGGGGCTTCTTCACCATGCTAAGTCCAATACCAATAATTTGGTTGGAACCCAAACCTATTCAAGTGAAGTTTGACTTCACTTGCAGACAATACACCGCTACACATACAATTGTGACAAGGACATCTGATGCCACCATCTTCTACAAACTGATTACGGCTTATTGCCTTTGTTATAAACTCTTCAACACCTTTTGAAAATGCTAGTTTCAACCCCCCTCGTTGAACATAAAGTCTATCATATACTCAACTATGATATGGGTTGTCGCCATCCATACTTTAAAGGACAAACAAAGAATTGAGGAGCAACCGAACTGTTAACATAATTTAAAATAGAATATTATAGTAAAATCAAATTAAATAGATAATTCACATAAAAAAAATAGTATAGTATAGTAAAATCAAATAGAATAGTATTGTAAAATCAACTCAAATCAATTCAGGACTCAATTTGTTGAAACAAGGAAGCAAATGTAAATGTATCATTATAGCAAATTATTGCAAGAACACAATTTTCAATATGGACAACATGCATCACTTCAAATTTAAATTAAACCATTTTTGTGTCTCAAATTAGCAAACTATTCATTAATTAAACGAATCCAACTCAATTTTTTCTTTTATAATTGATTTTATATTTAACTAAAATTGATTTTATATTTAAAATTATTTTTAACTTTACACTTAAACTTATTTATGCTGGCCCTCTCTGTGTCACTGTGTGAGGCCTTCAAACTTAGCTCAAAACATTCAAATTATTGCATTTAACCATTTATATATTCAGTACCCCTTTCCCTTTAAATGTCACTCATGTTGCTTTCTCTACCACATATGGTAACTGTTTTCAACTTTCACTTCCCTTTTTTGACAGACACATTAATCATGCTTTGCCCATTCAATATTTACTATCACAATCTTTAGTTCATTAAGCACCAAAAATGATGGGAAAAAAAGTAAGGGGATGAAACATACCGGGATATAATGGGACTTGTAACCGGAATTCCTAATAGCAAATGCAAGTCCTAACAGCAGCTGCAAAATTGAAAGTCCTATTAGCAAATGAAAGTGCAGTTAACAAGAAAGCATCCCTTGAAGTCAGAATACACCTTACAAAGGTGTTAACAAGACAGTAAAAATTCAAATATATTTTCACACAATCCATAGAAAAATAATGTCCAAACAAAAATCACAGCCTATACCACATAAGTAAAACATCCCCAAATCATGTGCTATACATGTGGCAGTTCACATTAATAAACTACTTTTATTCACTTAATAATACATTCTATGGAATTATGAACAAAAATCAGTTAGAATACCTGAAACATTCCCATTCCAATATAATAATAATAATAATAATAATAATAATAATAATAATAATAATAATAATAATAATAATAATAATAATAATAATAATAATAATAAGAAGAAGAAGAAGAAGAAGAAGAAGAAGAAGAAGAAGGAGAAGAAGAAGAAAAATTAATGAAATCAAACACCCAATAACACAGAACAATTAATGGCAGGGACAAGGAGATTAGGTGTTGATGTGGACTTTTCACCATGCAGCATTAAGGCACTAAAAAGGACATTGGATAACATCGCAAGAGAAGGGGATCACATCATCCATATAATTTAATGCTCTGGGCAGCAACTTTGACAGAATATAGTTTCCTAAAATGGGCATTAGTAATATTGTATAAATATCATATGTATTGTCAGCCTATTCAATTATATAAAAATATAGTTTCCTAAATCTTGAGAATTATCAAAGGGTGTAAGATTATTTGAACAAAAAATTTGACTCAGTATGAATATATTTGGAACTCTTAACAAGTTTTTCAAAACAAAATATTACTCTTATCCAGCAAAACACTTGGGTTTGAAAAGGTGGAAAACACATTTTGTAAGAAAAACACATCAAGAGACTCAACCCATATTTCCGGACCACAGCAAAAAAGAACAGAGTCAAGAAGAGCCAAAAGAGATTTTAATTCAAATGATTCCGTAATATTTGAGATTCCTTGTTCCTCCTACTCCTCTCTGGCTTCATGTTTTCAATACTGAAAACAGTTTTCATATAAAAAATAAAAGAATATAAGTTGATAAAAATAGCCAAGCAGCGTCCAAGTCTTGTAACTGTCAAAAGCACATAACTAGGGCATATATAACACTATAAATTAGACATCATATTTTAAATTCATATTTTAAATTCAGCTCTGGGCAGTTACTGGCTCACGTAACTAATATTGCATCATATTTTAAATTCACATATAAAATAATTCTCATAAAATCATCCATATAATTTAATGCTTACTAATGCAGCTCTCACACCTCTGGCTGAGTTCTCTAACCCAACAATCTTCAAGAAATATGGACTCGAATCCAATTCTGAAGTAATTAATATTGCCAAATCTGTTGTGACCCAAAAAAATGTATGATTTTAATTCATTTGTTCACTACAAGAAAAACTGAATATACCTGAACTGAATAAGAATAATTTTAGTAGCAGTGTTTTAACATTCAGTCCCATTGAAATATCAAAATGAAATTACATAACTCACAATAAGGTAAAAATTGTAGGCTGTGAAATTAAAGAACGATAAAACTCTGGTCTAACCTAATCAATTTCATAAAACTTAGCAATCAAACTTCATACTCACTTAGCAATCAAACTGAACACAAGAGACAGTCCTTAAACAACTTCTACTTCAACCACGTTTTCTGATATTTAACTTCATAAAACTTAGCAATCAAACTTCATACTCACTTAGCAATCAAACTGAACATAGTACCTAATATCAAACTATAAATGCATAGTGAATCAAAAACACCAACATATGTGAAAACGCTTTACACTTTTGTATCAAACTCTAATTAGTTTCCTTGGTATGAAAACAAATATATATGTTAACAAAATAAATTAGAATTAGATGAAGTAAAAAAATATCTATCCTATATTGAACATGAACAGCAACGGAGTAATAGAGATTGGTTCGAGAAAGAAGCATCCATTGTACTCTATTGTGTTTTTGTTTCACTACAACACTATTAACTACAACATTATGTAAGACTCGATTCAGTGAAAATGGTTAGGGTTTTCAATACAAATTGAGGCTTTTTTAGTAAGACTCGATTTTAGTAAAAATCGATTTCAGAAAATAAAAAGATAATAGAAATGGAGTCAATTCAGTGAGGGCAACGGAGAAAGTTACAGAATCAAGGCGAAATGGAGTCAATTCAGTGAGGGCGACGATGAAATTTCATCATGATAATAAAGGAAGATAGCTTACGTTGAGAGAGCGATCATCAAGGCGGCATCGAGAACGGTCTAAGTCGACGGAGCGGGTTGCAATCTGGAGGAGGTTGGAAGAAGAAGAAGGGCTTAGGGTTCTTTGGTTGCAATATGAATGTGACTTTCTATTGGTTATGATAGTGAAGAGCTATCTGTGTTTTCACCTAAACCTTTTTTAAAAAACTCAACAAGAATATTTTCTAAAAAATAGACATTACCGATGGATAAGTTATAGTTAAAATAATATGAAAATTTTTTGCAAAATTTAAGTCAAAGTTGCAAAATTTAGTGCATCCAATAAGTTCATTTGTGTCATTAGTTTGACATTTAGATCACTTTCGTCCTCCCTAGGCTTATTCTTTTCCAATTACGATTTTTAACCAATCTTGTGCATCTAATAGGTGTGTTTGTTGTCATTGGATCAATATTTAGGTCATTTACCTCCCTAGGCTTATTCTAGTGAAATTAGGGTTATTAAGAATATCTTGTGAATCCAATAAGTTCCATTGAGTCATTGGATAGATATTTAGGTCATTTTCATCCTCCCTAGGCTTATTCTTGTCCGATTAAGGTGTTTAACAAATTTTGTGCATCCTATAAGTTCATTTGTGTCATTGAATGAATATTTAGGTCATCTTCGTCCTCTCTTGGCTTATTCTTGTGTTACTAGGGTTTTTAACCAACCTTGTGCATCCAATAAGTTCCTTTGCATCATTGCATTGAAATTTAGGTTATTTTCGTCCACCCTAGGATTATCTTGGTGCATTTTGCTTTTTTAGCAAATCTTGTACATCCAATAAGTTCATTTGCGTCATTGGATAAACATTTAAGTCATTTTCGTCCTCCCTAGGCTTATTCTTGTCCAATTAGGGTTTTTAGCCAATCTTTTGCATCCAATAGGTGTGTTTGTGTAATTGGATGAACATTTAGGTCATTTTCGTCCTCCCTAGGCTTATTCTTTTCCAATTTGGGTTGCTAACCAATCATGTGTATCCACTAAGTTCATTTGCGTCATTGAATTGACATTTAGGTCGTTTTAGTCCTCCCTAGCCCTATTCATATCTAATTCGGGTTTTTAACCAGTCTTGTGCATCCTATAAGTTCATTAGTGTCAATGTATTTACATTTAGGTAATTTTCGTCCTCCCTAGGCTTATTCTTGTCCAATTAAGGTTTTTAACCAATCTTGTGCATCGATTAGGAGTCTTTATCTCATCGGATGAATATTTATGTCATTTGCTACCTCCCTAGGCTTATTCTTGTGTAATTAGTGTTTCTATGCAATCTTGTGCATCAAATAAGTTCATTTGCAACATTAGATTAACATTTAGTTAATTTTCGTCCTTCTTAGACATATTCTTATTCAATTAGGATTTTTAGCGAATCTTCTGCATCCAATAAGTTCATTTGTATCACTAGATTTAACTTTACGTCATTTTCATCCTCTATAGGCTTATTCTAGTCCAATTAGGGTTTTTTACCCAATCTTGTGCCTCCAATTGGTGTGTTAGTTTCATTGGATGAATATTTAGGTCATTTTTGTCATCCCAAGGCTAATTAATGTGTAATTAGGGTTTTTAAGCAATCTAGTGCATCCAATAAGTTCATTTGTCTCCTTGGATTGACATATAGATCGTTTTCGTCCCGCCAAGGCTTATTCTTTTCCAATTAGGGTTTTTAACCAATCTTGTGCATGCAATGGGTGTGTTTGTTGTCATTGGATTAATATTTAAGTTATTTTCGACCTCCCCAGGCTTATTCTTGTGAAATTAGGGTTATTAAGAAAATCTTGTGAGTCCTTCGTAGCCTTATTCTTGTCCAATTAGGGTTTTTAACAAATCTTGTGCATCCAATAAGTTCATTTGTGTCATTGAATGAATATTTAGGTCATCTTCGTCCTCCCTAGGCTTATTCTTGTGTAATTAGGGTTTTTAACCAAACTTGTGCATCTAATAGGTGTGTTTGAGTCATTGGATGAATACTTTGGTTAGTCTCGTCCACCATAGGCTTATTTTTGTGTAATAAGGGATTTTAAGTAATGTTGTGCTTCCAATGAGTACATTTGTGTCATTAGATTGACATTTCGGTCATTTTCGTCCTCCTTAGGCTTATTCTTGTGTAATTAGGATTTTTAACCTATCTGATGCTTCCAATAAGTTCATTTGTGTCATTGGATTTTCATTTAGGTCATTTTCATCCTCTCTAGGCTAATTCTAGTCCAATTAGGATTTTTACCCAATCTTGTGCCTCCAATTGGTGTGTTTGTGTCATTGGATGAATATTTAGGTCGTTTTCATCATCCCAAGGCTAATTGTTGTGTAATTAGGGGTTTTAAGAAATCTAGTGCATCCAATAAGTTCATTTGTGTCATTGGATTGACATTTAGATCGTTTTGGTCCTCCCTAGACCTATTCATGTCCAATTCGGGTTTTTAACCAAACTTGTGCATCCTATAAGTTCATTTGTGTCAATGTATGTTCATTTAGGAAATTTTCGTCCTCCCTAAGCTTATTCTTGTCCAATTAAGGTTTTTAACCAATCTTGTGCATCGATTAGGAGTGTTTGTGTCATCGGATGAATATTTACGTCATTTGCTACCTCCCTAGGCTTATTCTTGTGTAATTAGTGTTTCTATGCAATCTTGTGCTTCAAATAAGTTCATTTACATCATTAGATTGATATTTAGTTAATTTTCGTCCTTCCTAGACTTACTCTTATTCAATTAGGATTTTTAGCCAATCTTCTGCATCCAATAAGTTCATTTGTATCACTGGATTTCACTTTAGGTCATTTTCATCCTCTCTAGGCTTATTCTAGTCCAATTAGGGTTTTTACCCAATCTTGTGCCTCCAATTGGTGTGTTAGTGTCATTGGATGAATATTTAGGTCATTTTTGTCATCCCAAGGCTAATTATTGTGTAATTAGGGTTTTTAAGCAATCTAGTGCATCCAATAAGTTCATTTGTATCGTTGGATTGACATATAGATCGTTTTCGTCCTCCCAAGGCTTATTCTTTTCCCATTAGGGTTTTTAACCAATCTTGTGCATGCAATAGTTGTGTTTGTTATCATTGGATTAATATTTAGGTTATTTTCGACCTTCTTAGGCTTATTCTTGTCAAATTAGGGTTATTAAGAAAATCTTGTGAATCCAACAGATAAGCCTAGGGTGGACGAAAATGACCTAAATGACCATTCAATGATGCAAATGAACTTATTGGATCCCAAGGTTGCTTAAAAACCCTAATTATACAAGAATAAGCCTAGGGTTAAAAACATATCTTGTGCATTCAATAAGTTCATTTGCGACATTGGAATAACATTTAAGTCATTTTGGTCCTGCATAGGATTATCTTTGTGCATTTAGATTTTTTAACAAATCTTGTGCATCCAATAAGTTCATTTGCGATATTGGATAAACATTTAAGTCATTTTCGCCCTCCCTAGGCTTATTCTTGTCCAATTAGGGTTTTTAACCAATCTTGTGCATCAAATAAATTCATTTGCATCATTAGATAGACATTTAGGTCATTTTCGTCCTTCCTAGACTTATTCTTATGCAATTAGGATTTTTAGCCAATCTTGTGCATCCAATAAGTTCAATAGTGTCATTAGATTTACATTTAGGTCATTTTCATCCTCCCTAGGCTTATTCTAGTCCAATTTGGCTTTTTACCCAACCTTGTGCATCCAATAAGTTCATTTGCGTCATTGGATTGACATTTAGATCATTTTGGTCCTCCCTAGACCTATTCATGTCCAATTCGGGTTTTTAACCAAACTTGTGCATCCTATAAGTTCATTTGTGTCAATGTATGTACATTTAGGTAATTTTCGTCCTCCCTAAGCTTATTCTTGTCCAATTAAGGTTTTTAACCAATCTTGTGCATCGATTAGGAGTGTTTGTGTCATCGGATGAATATTTACGTCATTTGCTACCTCCCTAGGCTTATTCTTGTGTGATTAGTGTTTCTATGCAATCTTGTGCATCGAATAAGTTCATTTGCATCATTAGATTGACATTTAGTTAATTTTCGTCCTTCCTAGACTTATTCTTATTCAATTAGAATTTTTAGCCAATCTTCTGCATCCAATAAGTTCATTTGTATCACTGGATTTAATTTTAGGTCATTTTCATCCTCTCTAGGCTTATTCTAGTCCAATTAGGGTTTTTACCCAATCTTGTGCCTCCAATTGGTGTGTTAGTGTCATTGGATGAATATTTAGGTCATTTTTGTCATCCCAAGGCTAATTATTGTGTAATTAGGGTTTTTAAGCAATCTAGTGCATCCAATAAGTTCATTTGTATCGTTGGATGGACATATAGATCGTTTTCGTCCTCCCAAGGCTTATTCTTTTCCCATTAGGGTTTTTAACCAATCTTGTGCATGCAATAGTTGTGTTTGTTATCATTGGATTAATATTTAGGTTATTTTCGACCTCCCTAGGTTTATTCTTGTAAAATTAGGGTTATTATTAAAATCTTGTGAATCCAATAAGTTCCTTTGTGTCGTTGGATTGACATCTAGGTCATTTGGGTCCTCTCTAGGCTTATTCTTGTCCAATTAGGGTTTTTAACAAATCTTGTGCATCCAATAAGTTCATTTGTGTCATTGAATGAATATTTAGGTCATCTTCGTCCTCCCTAGGCTTATTCTTGTGTAATTAGTGTTTTTAACCAATCTTGGGCATCGAATCGGTGTGTTTGAGTCATTGGATGAATACTTAGGTCATTCTTGTCCTCCCTAGGCTTATTTTTGTGTAATAATGGATTTTAAGTAATGTTGTGCTTCCAATGAGAACATTTACGTCATTAGATTGACATTTCGGTCATTTTCGTCCTCTTTAGGCTTATTCTTGTGTAATTCAGATTTTTAACGTATCTCATGCATCCAACACGTCATCCCAAGGCTAATTGTTTGTGTCATTGGATGAATATTTAGGTCATTTTCGTCATGCCAAGGCTAATTATTGTGTGATTAGGGTTTTTAACCAATCTAGTGCATCCAATAAGTTCATTTGTGACATTTAGATCGTTTTCGTCCTCCCTAGGCTTATTCTTTTCCAATTAGGGTTTTTAACCAATCTTGTGCATCCAATAGGTGTGTTTGTTGTCATTGGATGAATATTTAGGTCATTTTCGACCTTCTTAGGCTTATTCTTGTGAAATTAGGGTTATTAAGAAAATCTTGTGAATGCAATAAGTTCCTTTGCGTCATTGGATTGACATTTAGGTCATTTGAGTCCTCCCTAGGCTTATTCTTGTCCAATTAGTGTTTTTAACAAATCTTGTGCATCCAATAAGTTCATTTGTGTCATTGAATGAATATTTGGGTCATCTTCGTCCTCCCTAGGCTTATTCTTGTATAATTAGGGTTTTCAAACAACCTTCTGATCCAATAAGTTCCTTTGCATCATTGAATGGTCATTTAGGTCATTTTCGTCCACCCTAGGCTTATCTTTGTGCATTTAGGTTTTTTAACATATCTTGAGCATTCAAGAAGTTCATTTGCGTCATTGGATTAAAATTTAAGTTATTTTCGACCTCCCCAGGCTTATTCTTGTGAAATTAGGGTTATTAAGAAAATCTTGTGAGTCCTTCGTAGCCTTATTCTTGTCCAAATAGGGTTTTTAACAAATCTTGTGCATCCAATAAGTTCATTTGTGTCATTGAATGAATATTTAGGTCATCTTCGTCCTCCCTAGGCTTATTCTTGTGTAATTAGGGTTTTTAACCAAACTTGTGCATCTAATAGGTGTGTTTGAGTCATTGGATGAATACTTTGGTTAGTCTCGTCCACCATAGGCTTATTTTTGTGTAATAAGGGATTTTAAGTAATGTTGTGCTTCCAATGAGTACATTTGTGTCATTAGATTGACATTTCGGTCATTTTCGTCCTCCTTAGGCTTATTCTTGTGTAATTAGGATTTTTAACCTATCTGATGCTTCCAATAAGTTCATTTGTGTCATTGGATTTTCATTTAGGTCATTTTCATCCTCTCTAGGCTAATTCTAGTCCAATTAGGATTTTTACCCAATCTTGTGCCTCCAATTGGTGTGTTTGTGTCATTGGATGAATATTTAGGTCGTTTTCATCATCCCAAGGCTAATTGTTGTGTAATTAGGGGTTTTAAGAAATCTAGTGCATCCAATAAGTTCATTTGTGTCATTGGATTGACATTTAGATCGTTTTGGTCGTCCCTAGACCTATTCATGTCCAATTCGGGTTTTTAACCAAACTTGTGCATCCTATAAGTTCATTTGTGTCAATGTATGTTCATTTAGGTAATTTTCGTCCTCCCTAAGCTTATTCTTGTCCAATTAAGGTTTTTAACCAATCTTGTTCATCGATTAGGAGTGTTTGTGTCATCGGATGAATATTTACGTCATTTGCTACCTCCCTAGGCTTATTCTTGTGTAATTAGTGTTTCTATGTAATCTTGTGCATCAAATAAGTTCATTTGCATCATTAGATTGATATTTAGTTAATTTTCGTCCTTCCTAGACTTACTCTTATTCAATTAGGATTTTTAGCCAATCTTCTGCATCCAATAAGTTCATTTGTATCACTGGATTTCACTTTAGGTCATTTTCATCCTCTCTAGGCTTATTCTAGTCCAATTAGGGTTTTTACCCAATCTTGTGCCTCCAATTGGTGTGTTAGTGTCATTGGATGAATATTTAGGTCATTTTTGTCATCCCAAGGCTAATTATTGTGTAATTAGGGTTTTTAAGCAATCTAGTGCATCCAATAAGTTCATTTGTATCGTTGGATTGACATATAGATCGTTTTCGTCCTCCCAAGGCTTATTCTTTTCCCATTAGGGTTTTTAACCAATCTTGTGCATGCAATAGTTGTGTTTGTTATCATTGGATTAATATTTAGGTTATTTTCGACCTTCTTAGGCTTATTCTTGTCAAATTAGGGTTATTAAGAAAATCTTGTGAATCCAACAGATAAGCCTAGGGTGGACGAAAATGACCTAAATGACCATTCAATGATGCAAATGAACTTATTGGATCCCAAGGTTGCTTAAAAACCCTAATTATACAAGAATAAGCCTAGGGTTAAAAACATATCTTGTGCATTCAATAAGTTCATTTGCGACATTGGAATAACATTTAAGTCATTTTGGTCCTGCATAGGATTATCTTTGTGCATTTAGATTTTTTAACAAATCTTGTGCATCCAATAAGTTCATTTGCGATATTGGATAAACATTTAAGTCATTTTCGCCCTCCCTAGGCTTATTCTTGTCCAATTAGGGTTTTTAACCAATCTTGTGCATCAAATAAATTCATTTGCATCATTAGATAGACATTTAGGTCATTTTCGTCCTTCCTAGACTTATTCTTATGCAATTAGGATTTTTAGCCAATCTTGTGCATCCAATAAGTTCAATAGTGTCATTAGATTTACATTTAGGTCATTTTCATCCTCCCTAGGCTTATTCTAGTCCAATTTGGCTTTTTACCCAACCTTGTGCATCCAATAAGTTCATTTGCGTCATTGGATTGACATTTAGATCATTTTGGTCCTCCCTAGACCTATTCATGTCCAATTCGGGTTTTTAAACAAACTTGTGCATCCTATAAGTTCATTTGTGTCAATGTATGTACATTTAGGTAATTTTCGTCCTCCCTAAGCTTATTCTTGTCCAATTAAGGTTTTTAACCAATCTTGTGCATCGATTAGGAGTGTTTGTGTCATCGGATGAATATTTACGTCATTTGCTACCTCCCTAGGCTTATTCTTGTGTAATTAGTGTTTCTATGCAATCTTGTGCATCGAATAAGTTCATTTGCATCATTAGATTGACATTTAGTTAATTTTCGTCCTTCCTAGACTTATTCTTATTCAATTAGAATTTTTAGCCAATCTTCTGCATCCAATAAGTTCATTTGTATCACTGGATTTAATTTTAGGTCATTTTCATCCTCTCTAGGCTTATTCTAGTCCAATTAGGGTTTTTACCCAATCTTGTGCCTCCAATTGGTGTGTTAGTGTCATTGGATGAATATTTAGGTCATTTTTGTCATCCCAAGGCTAATTATTGTGTAATTAGGGTTTTTAAGCAATCTAGTGCATCCAATAAGTTCATTTGTATCGTTGGATGGACATATAGATCGTTTTCGTCCTCCCAAGGCTTATTCTTTTCCCATTAGGGTTTTTAACCAATCTTGTGCATGCAATAGTTGTGTTTGTTATCATTGGATTAATATTTAGGTTATTTTCGACCTCCCTAGGTTTATTCTTGTAAAATTAGGGTTATTATTAAAATCTTGTGAATCCAATAAGTTCCTTTGTGTCGTTGGATTGACATCTAGGTCATTTGGGTCCTCTCTAGGCTTATTCTTGTCCAATTAGGGTTTTTAACAAATCTTGTGCATCCAATAAGTTCATTTGTGTCATTGAATGAATATTTAGGTCATCTTCGTCCTCCCTAGGCTTATTCTTGTGTAATTAGTGTTTTTAACCAATCTTGGGCATCGAATCGGTGTGTTTGAGTCATTGGATGAATACTTAGGTCATTCTTGTCCTCCCTAGGCTTATTTTTGTGTAATAATGGATTTTAAGTAATGTTGTGCTTCCAATGAGAACATTTACGTCATTAGATTGACATTTCGGTCATTTTCGTCCTCTTTAGGCTTATTCTTGTGTAATTCAGATTTTTAACGTATCTCATGCATCCAACACGTCATCCCAAGGCTAATTGTTTGTGTCATTGGATGAATATTTAGGTCATTTTCGTCATGCCAAGGCTAATTATTGTGTGATTAGGGTTTTTAACCAATCTAGTGCATCCAATAAGTTCATTTGTGACATTTAGATCGTTTTCGTCCTCCCTAGGCTTATTCTTTTCCAATTAGGGTTTTTAACCAATCTTGTGCATCCAATAGGTGTGTTTGTTGTCATTGGATGAATATTTAGGTCATTTTCGACCTTCTTAGGCTTATTCTTGTGAAATTAGGGTTATTAAGAAAATCTTGTGAATGCAATAAGTTCCTTTGCGTCATTGGATTGACATTTAGGTCATTTGAGTCCTCCCTAGGCTTATTCTTGTCCAATTAGTGTTTTTAACAAATCTTGTGCATCCAATAAGTTCATTTGTGTCATTGAATGAATATTTGGGTCATCTTCGTCCTCCCTAGGCTTATTCTTGTATAATTAGGGTTTTCAAACAACCTTCTGATCCAATAAGTTCCTTTGCATCATTGAATGGTCATTTAGGTCATTTTCGTCCACCCTAGGCTTATCTTTGTGCATTTAGGTTTTTTAACATATCTTGAGCATTCAAGAAGTTCATTTGCGTCATTGGATTAAAATTTAAGTTATTTTCGACCTCCCCAGGCTTATTCTTGTGAAATTAGGGTTATTAAGAAAATCTTGTGAGTCCTTCGTAGCCTTATTCTTGTCCAAATAGGGTTTTTAACAAATCTTGTGCATCCAATAAGTTCATTTGTGTCATTGAATGAATATTTAGGTCATCTTCGTCCTCCCTAGGCTTATTCTTGTGTAATTAGGGTTTTTAACCAAACTTGTGCATCTAATAGGTGTGTTTGAGTCATTGGATGAATACTTTGGTTAGTCTCGTCCACCATAGGCTTATTTTTGTGTAATAAGGGATTTTAAGTAATGTTGTGCTTCCAATGAGTACATTTGTGTCATTAGATTGACATTTCGGTCATTTTCGTCCTCCTTAGGCTTATTCTTGTGTAATTAGGATTTTTAACCTATCTGATGCTTCCAATAAGTTCATTTGTGTCATTGGATTTTCATTTAGGTCATTTTCATCCTCTCTAGGCTAATTCTAGTCCAATTAGGATTTTTACCCAATCTTGTGCCTCCAATTGGTGTGTTTGTGTCATTGGATGAATATTTAGGTCGTTTTCATCATCCCAAGGCTAATTGTTGTGTAATTAGGGGTTTTAAGAAATCTAGTGCATCCAATAAGTTCATTTGTGTCATTGGATTGACATTTAGATCGTTTTGGTCGTCCCTAGACCTATTCATGTCCAATTCGGGTTTTTAACCAAACTTGTGCATCCTATAAGTTCATTTGTGTCAATGTATGTTCATTTAGGTAATTTTCGTCCTCCCTAAGCTTATTCTTGTCCAATTAAGGTTTTTAACCAATCTTGTTCATCGATTAGGAGTGTTTGTGTCATCGGATGAATATTTACGTCATTTGCTACCTCCCTAGGCTTATTCTTGTGTAATTAGTGTTTCTATGTAATCTTGTGCATCAAATAAGTTCATTTGCATCATTAGATTGATATTTAGTTAATTTTCGTCCTTCCTAGACTTACTCTTATTCAATTAGGATTTTTAGCCAATCTTCTGCATCCAATAAGTTCATTTGTATCACTGGATTTCACTTTAGGTCATTTTCATCCTCTCTAGGCTTATTCTAGTCCAATTAGGGTTTTTACCCAATCTTGTGCCTCCAATTGGTGTGTTAGTGTCATTGGATTAATATTTAAGTCATTTTTGTCATCCCAAGGCTAATTGTTGTGAAATTAGGGTTTTTAAGCAATCTAGTGCATCCAATAAGTTCATTTGTGTCGTTGGATTGACATATAGATCGTTTCCATCCTCCCACGGCTTATTCTTTTCCAATTAGGGTTTTTAACCAATCTTGTGCATGCAATAGGTGTGTTTGTTGTCATTGGATGAATATTTAGGTTATTTTCGACCTTCTTAGGCTTATTCTTGTCAAATTAGGGTTATTAAGAAAATCTTGTGAATCCAACAGATAAGCCTAGGGTGGACGAAAATGACCTAAATGACCATTCAATGATGCAAATGAACTTATTGGATCCCAAGGTTGCTTAAAAACCCTAATTATACAAGAATAAGCCTAGGGTTAAAAACATATCTTGTGCATTCAATAAGTTCATTTGCGACATTGGAATAACATTTAAGTCATTTTGGTCCTGCATAGGATTATCTTTGTGCATTTAGATTTTTTAACAAATCTTGTGCATCCAATAAGTTCATTTGCGATATTGGATAAACATTTAAGTCATTTTCGCCCTCCCTAGGCTTATTCTTGTCCAATTAGGGTTTTTAACCAATCTTGTGCATCAAATAAATTCATTTGCATCATTAGATAGACATTTAGGTCATTTTCGTCCTTCCTAGACTTATTCTTATGCAATTAGGATTTTTAGCCAATCTTGTGCATCCAATAAGTTCAATAGTGTCATTAGATTTACATTTAGGTCATTTTCATCCTCCCTAGGCTTATTCTAGTCCAATTTGGCTTTTTACCCAACCTTGTGCATCCAATAAGTTCATTTGCGTCATTGGATTGACATTTAGATCATTTTGGTCCTCCCTAGACCTATTCATGTCCAATTCGGGTTTTTAAACAAACTTGTGCATCCTATAAGTTCATTTGTGTCAATGTATGTACATTTAGGTAATTTTCGTCCTCCCTAAGCTTATTCTTGTCCAATTAAGGTTTTTAACCAATCTTGTGCATCGATTAGGAGTGTTTGTGTCATCGGATGAATATTTACGTCATTTGCTACCTCCCTAGGCTTATTCTTGTGTAATTAGTGTTTCTATGCAATCTTGTGCATCGAATAAGTTCATTTGCATCATTAGATTGACATTTAGTTAATTTTCGTCCTTCCTAGACTTATTCTTATTCAATTAGAATTTTTAGCCAATCTTCTGCATCCAATAAGTTCATTTGTATCACTGGATTTAATTTTAGGTCATTTTCATCCTCTCTAGGCTTATTCTAGTCCAATTAGGGTTTTTACCCAATCTTGTGCCTCCAATTGGTGTGTTAGTGTCATTGGATGAATATTTAGGTCATTTTTGTCATCCCAAGGCTAATTATTGTGTAATTAGGGTTTTTAAGCAATCTAGTGCATCCAATAAGTTCATTTGTATCGTTGGATGGACATATAGATCGTTTTCGTCCTCCCAAGGCTTATTCTTTTCCCATTAGGGTTTTTAACCAATCTTGTGCATGCAATAGTTGTGTTTGTTATCATTGGATTAATATTTAGGTTATTTTCGACCTCCCTAGGTTTATTCTTGTAAAATTAGGGTTATTATTAAAATCTTGTGAATCCAATAAGTTCCTTTGTGTCGTTGGATTGACATCTAGGTCATTTGGGTCCTCTCTAGGCTTATTCTTGTCCAATTAGGGTTTTTAACAAATCTTGTGCATCCAATAAGTTCATTTGTGTCATTGAATGAATATTTAGGTCATCTTCGTCCTCCCTAGGCTTATTCTTGTGTAATTAGTGTTTTTAACCAATCTTGGGCATCGAATCGGTGTGTTTGAGTCATTGGATGAATACTTAGGTCATTCTTGTCCTCCCTAGGCTTATTTTTGTGTAATAATGGATTTTAAGTAATGTTGTGCTTCCAATGAGAACATTTACGTCATTAGATTGACATTTCGGTCATTTTCGTCCTCTTTAGGCTTATTCTTGTGTAATTCAGATTTTTAACGTATCTCATGCATCCAACACGTCATCCCAAGGCTAATTGTTTGTGTCATTGGATGAATATTTAGGTCATTTTCGTCATGCCAAGGCTAATTATTGTGTGATTAGGGTTTTTAACCAATCTAGTGCATCCAATAAGTTCATTTGTGACATTTAGATCGTTTTCGTCCTCCCTAGGCTTATTCTTTTCCAATTAGGGTTTTTAACCAATCTTGTGCATCCAATAGGTGTGTTTGTTGTCATTGGATGAATATTTAGGTCATTTTCGACCTTCTTAGGCTTATTCTTGTGAAATTAGGGTTATTAAGAAAATCTTGTGAATGCAATAAGTTCCTTTGCGTCATTGGATTGACATTTAGGTCATTTGAGTCCTCCCTAGGCTTATTCTTGTCCAATTAGTGTTTTTAACAAATCTTGTGCATCCAATAAGTTCATTTGTGTCATTGAATGAATATTTGGGTCATCTTCGTCCTCCCTAGGCTTATTCTTGTATAATTAGGGTTTTCAAACAACCTTCTGATCCAATAAGTTCCTTTGCATCATTGAATGGTCATTTAGGTCATTTTCGTCCACCCTAGGCTTATCTTTGTGCATTTAGGTTTTTTAACATATCTTGAGCATTCAAGAAGTTCATTTGCGTCATTGGATTAAAATTTAAGTTATTTTCGACCTCCCCAGGCTTATTCTTGTGAAATTAGGGTTATTAAGAAAATCTTGTGAGTCCTTCGTAGCCTTATTCTTGTCCAAATAGGGTTTTTAACAAATCTTGTGCATCCAATAAGTTCATTTGTGTCATTGAATGAATATTTAGGTCATCTTCGTCCTCCCTAGGCTTATTCTTGTGTAATTAGGGTTTTTAACCAAACTTGTGCATCTAATAGGTGTGTTTGAGTCATTGGATGAATACTTTGGTTAGTCTCGTCCACCATAGGCTTATTTTTGTGTAATAAGGGATTTTAAGTAATGTTGTGCTTCCAATGAGTACATTTGTGTCATTAGATTGACATTTCGGTCATTTTCGTCCTCCTTAGGCTTATTCTTGTGTAATTAGGATTTTTAACCTATCTGATGCTTCCAATAAGTTCATTTGTGTCATTGGATTTTCATTTAGGTCATTTTCATCCTCTCTAGGCTAATTCTAGTCCAATTAGGATTTTTACCCAATCTTGTGCCTCCAATTGGTGTGTTTGTGTCATTGGATGAATATTTAGGTCGTTTTCATCATCCCAAGGCTAATTGTTGTGTAATTAGGGGTTTTAAGAAATCTAGTGCATCCAATAAGTTCATTTGTGTCATTGGATTGACATTTAGATCGTTTTGGTCGTCCCTAGACCTATTCATGTCCAATTCGGGTTTTTAACCAAACTTGTGCATCCTATAAGTTCATTTGTGTCAATGTATGTTCATTTAGGTAATTTTCGTCCTCCCTAAGCTTATTCTTGTCCAATTAAGGTTTTTAACCAATCTTGTTCATCGATTAGGAGTGTTTGTGTCATCGGATGAATATTTACGTCATTTGCTACCTCCCTAGGCTTATTCTTGTGTAATTAGTGTTTCTATGTAATCTTGTGCATCAAATAAGTTCATTTGCATCATTAGATTGATATTTAGTTAATTTTCGTCCTTCCTAGACTTACTCTTATTCAATTAGGATTTTTAGCCAATCTTCTGCATCCAATAAGTTCATTTGTATCACTGGATTTCACTTTAGGTCATTTTCATCCTCTCTAGGCTTATTCTAGTCCAATTAGGGTTTTTACCCAATCTTGTGCCTCCAATTGGTGTGTTAGTGTCATTGGATTAATATTTAAGTCATTTTTGTCATCCCAAGGCTAATTGTTGTGAAATTAGGGTTTTTAAGCAATCTAGTGCATCCAATAAGTTCATTTGTGTCGTTGGATTGACATATAGATCGTTTCCATCCTCCCACGGCTTATTCTTTTCCAATTAGGGTTTTTAACCAATCTTGTGCATGCAATAGGTGTGTTTGTTGTCATTGGATGAATATTTAGGTTATTTTCGACCTTCTTAGGCTTATTCTTGTCAAATTAGGGTTATTAAGAAAATCTTGTGAATCCAACAGATAAGCCTAGGGTGGACGAAAATGACCTAAATGACCATTCAATGATGCAAATGAACTTATTGGATCCCAAGGTTGCTTAAAAACCCTAATTATACAAGAATAAGCCTAGGGTTAAAAACATATCTTGTGCATTCAATAAGTTCATTTGCGACATTGGAATAACATTTAAGTCATTTTGGTCCTGCATAGGATTATCTTTGTGCATTTAGATTTTTTAACAAATCTTGTGCATCCAATAAGTTCATTTGCGATATTGGATAAACATTTAAGTCATTTTCGCCCTCCCTAGGCTTATTCTTGTCCAATTAGGGTTTTTAACCAATCTTGTGCATCAAATAAATTCATTTGCATCATTAGATAGACATTTAGGTCATTTTCGTCCTTCCTAGACTTATTCTTATGCAATTAGGATTTTTAGCCAATCTTGTGCATCCAATAAGTTCAATAGTGTCATTAGATTTACATTTAGGTCATTTTCATCCTCCCTAGGCTTATTCTAGTCCAATTTGGCTTTTTACCCAACCTTGTGCATCCAATAAGTTCATTTGCGTCATTGGATTGACATTTAGATCATTTTGGTCCTCCCTAGACCTATTCATGTCCAATTCGGGTTTTTAAACAAACTTGTGCATCCTATAAGTTCATTTGTGTCAATGTATGTACATTTAGGTAATTTTCGTCCTCCCTAAGCTTATTCTTGTCCAATTAAGGTTTTTAACCAATCTTGTGCATCGATTAGGAGTGTTTGTGTCATCGGATGAATATTTACGTCATTTGCTACCTCCCTAGGCTTATTCTTGTGTAATTAGTGTTTCTATGCAATCTTGTGCTTCAAATAAGTTCATTTACATCATTAGATTGATATTTAGTTAATTTTCGTCCTTCCTAGACTTACTCTTATTCAATTAGGATTTTTAGCCAATCTTCTGCATCCAATAAGTTCATTTGTATCACTGGATTTCACTTTAGGTCATTTTCATCCTCTCTAGGCTTATTCTAGTCCAATTAGGGTTTTTACCCAATCTTGTGCCTCCAATTGGTGTGTTAGTGTCATTGGATTAATATTTAAGTCATTTTTGTCATCCCAAGGCTAATTGTTGTGAAATTAGGGTTTTTAAGCAATCTAGTGCATCCAATAAGTTCATTTGTGTCGTTGGATTGACATATAGATCGTTTCCATCCTCCCACGGCTTATTCTTTTCCAATTAGGGTTTTTAACCAATCTTGTGCATGCAATAGGTGTGTTTGTTGTCATTGGATGAATATTTAGGTTATTTTCGACCTTCTTAGGCTTATTCTTGTCAAATTAGGGTTATTAAGAAAATCTTGTGAATCCAACAGATAAGCCTAGGGTGGACGAAAATGACCTAAATGACCATTCAATGATGCAAATGAACTTATTGGATCCCAAGGTTGCTTAAAAACCCTAATTATACAAGAATAAGCCTAGGGTTAAAAACATATCTTGTGCATTCAATAAGTTCATTTGCGACATTGGAATAACATTTAAGTCATTTTGGTCCTGCATAGGATTATCTTTGTGCATTTAGATTTTTTAACAAATCTTGTGCATCCAATAAGTTCATTTGCGATATTGGATAAACATTTAAGTCATTTTCGCCCTCCCTAGGCTTATTCTTGTCCAATTAGGGTTTTTAACCAATCTTGTGCATCAAATAAATTCATTTGCATCATTAGATAGACATTTAGGTCATTTTCGTCCTTCCTAGACTTATTCTTATGCAATTAGGATTTTTAGCCAATCTTGTGCATCCAATAAGTTCAATAGTGTCATTAGATTTACATTTAGGTCATTTTCATCCTCCCTAGGCTTATTCTAGTCCAATTTGGCTTTTTACCCAACCTTGTGCATCCAATAAGTTCATTTGCGTCATTGGATTGACATTTAGATCATTTTGGTCCTCCCTAGACCTATTCATGTCCAATTCGGGTTTTTAAACAAACTTGTGCATCCTATAAGTTCATTTGTGTCAATGTATGTACATTTAGGTAATTTTCGTCCTCCCTAAGCTTATTCTTGTCCAATTAAGGTTTTTAACCAATCTTGTGCATCGATTAGGAGTGTTTGTGTCATCGGATGAATATTTACGTCATTTGCTACCTCCCTAGGCTTATTCTTGTGTAATTAGTGTTTCTATGCAATCTTGTGCATCGAATAAGTTCATTTGCATCATTAGATTGACATTTAGTTAATTTTCGTCCTTCCTAGACTTATTCTTATTCAATTAGAATTTTTAGCCAATCTTCTGCATCCAATAAGTTCATTTGTATCACTGGATTTAATTTTAGGTCATTTTCATCCTCTCTAGGCTTATTCTAGTCCAATTAGGGTTTTTACCCAATCTTGTGCCTCCAATTGGTGTGTTAGTGTCATTGGATGAATATTTAGGTCATTTTTGTCATCCCAAGGCTAATTATTGTGTAATTAGGGTTTTTAAGCAATCTAGTGCATCCAATAAGTTCATTTGTATCGTTGGATGGACATATAGATCGTTTTCGTCCTCCCAAGGCTTATTCTTTTCCCATTAGGGTTTTTAACCAATCTTGTGCATGCAATAGTTGTGTTTGTTATCATTGGATTAATATTTAGGTTATTTTCGACCTCCCTAGGCTTATTCTTGTAAAATTAGGGTTATTATTAAAATCTTGTGAATCCAATAAGTTCCTTTGTGTCGTTGGATTGACATCTAGGTCATTTGGGTCCTCTCTAGGCTTATTCTTGTCCAATTAGGGTTTTTAACAAATCTTGTGCATCCAATAAGTTCATTTGTGTCATTGAATGAATATTTAGGTCATCTTCGTCCTCCCTAGGCTTATTCTTGTGTAATTAGTGTTTTTAACCAATCTTGGG